>OZ005742.1:212613788-212778385 GCA_963930735.1 Dioctria linearis | reverse complement strand
AAATACTAGACACAACAGTAAATATACAAACATACTAACTGTGAGGAGAGGATAGAAGATGAGATACACAATCTCGTGAGAGTCTGTGCACTGCAATTTTGGTAATTACTTATCTACCGCTTTAAGAACCAGCTGACGTGTGGAATTAGAGATAAGCGAATAAGAGATCGATTACTCGAAACCAAAGATTTGACTTTTGAAAGAGCTGTGGAACTTATGACAAGTTTGGAGTCAGCACAACAAAATTCTTTACAGCTAAGTGGTGGCACTGAGGGCCAGCTGACTTCACATGCAATCCACAGATTTAGCAACAAAGGAGGCAAACAGAGGAGACAGGGAGCATGCAAGAAGCTATACTGGTGGCAGAAAGTGTAATAAGATGACTCAGGACGATCCAGTCAATTCAGCACCGAGTTCGTGTAAGCAGTCAGCAGTCAAATGCTTTCGTTGTGGGGGGACCCCATCTTGCGAATAGATGTAAACATCAAAACAGTGAATGTAACTACTGTAGGAAGCGGGGTCACTTGCAGAATGTGTGTATGAAGAAGAACAAGAAAGATGTATACAGCATTACTGGAATAGGCACTGAGAAGAATAGGTTAGATCAAGAAGACGAAGTAATTGTTTACATCAATGAGGTATGTCAAGAGTTGAGTAGTAATAAAATTTTAGTAGATGTACAGGTTAAGTGACATGAATATGCAAATGGAATTTGATAGCGGATCAGGAGCTTCTTTGATAAGTGCTTGTGATTTTAAAAAAAAATTTTGCCAATGTAAAACTATTTCCTACTTCTGTAAAAATTGTGCACTTACAATAATCAGTTTCTAAATGTTTTAGGCTACGCCCAGGTTGCAGTTGCTCTGAATGGAATAAGAAAATATCCATTAAAGTTATACGTGGTTGATGTCCCGGTTTATAAGCATCCCCTACTGGTTCGAGATTGGATGGTACAATTTGGTGGAGATATTATTGGAAAAATTTTGTCGAAAACATTCACGGATGTAAATGCTACTACTATAAATGTTCGACCAGATATGAAATGTAGGAAATCAGGTAAATCCTCAAGTTTTTAATGAAATCAAAATGCCTAGTGGCATAAATTTGCGCCTTATGCATAAACTGCGTGATACTTTAGTTAAATATTCGTGTGTTTTTAATGATGATGCTGGGGAAATTAAAGGAGAACCAGCTGCTATACGCGTAAAACCAGGCACAATGCCTGTGCACCTCAAATCGCGTTCCATTCCCTTTGCATTAAAAGATGGGATAGAAAAGGAGTTAGAGGATTTAGTTTCGAAAGGAATTTTGGTACCAATAGATCAATGCGAATGGGCCACACCGGTGGTCCCGGTTGCTAAAGCAAATGGTCAAATTAGGCTATGTGGTGACTTTAAGGTCACATTGAACCCCCACATTTTAGTGGATGATCATCCATTACCAACAACAGATGAGTTGTTACTGCATTAAGTGGGGGAAATAGGTTTTCAAAACTCGATCTCAAGCGCGCATACCTTCAATGTAAAATAAGAGAAGAGGATCAGACAAAATTAACGTTAACGACTCATAAAGGTTTATTCAAGAGCACCAGGTTACTTTACGCTCTTAATTGTGCACCAGCAATCTGGCAGCGCAAGATTGAATCTATTTTGCAGAATATACCCGGTGTTGTAGTTTTTATCGACGATGTATGCGTGACAGGCTCTACGGATGAAGAGCACTTATCAAGGTTAGAGATAGTATTGCAAAAGTTGAAGGACTTTGGTCTAAGGGTCAATTTAAGGAAAACTGAACTCTTTCAGGACAGTGTAGAGTATTGCGGGTATGTTATTAATAAAGATGGGATTCATAAAAGTGAGTCCAAAGTTAACGAAATTCAGAAAACACCGAGGCCGGTTAATGTTACAGAATTAAAATCATTTTTAGGACTGATAAATTATTACGGGAGATTCCTGAAGGGACTGTCAGAAACTCTTGTACCCTTACATGCGCTTTTACGGACTGATAAACCCTGGAAATGCTATCAAAATTGCGAAAATGCTTTTAAGAAAATAAAAGCTCATATGTCAACCGACAATTTCTTAGTTCACTATTGTAGATCGCTTCCACTCTGTCTAGCTACAGATGCATCTCCGGTGGGCGTAGGTGCGGTGTTGTCCCACATTATGCCAGATGGGACTGAGAGGCCTATTAAATTTGCCAGCCAGACACTTAATACTACCCAAAGAAAATGGTCTCAAATTGATAAGGAAGCATACGCCATTATTTATGGAGTAAAAAAATTCTATCAGTACATTTATGGTAGGCACTTTACCCTCTATACAGACCATCAACCCTTGATGCACATATTTTCACCATCCAAATGCCTGCCTCATATGTCTGCTATAAAGATGCAACATTATGCTCATTGAATTTGAATAAATAACACCTGAAAATCATAACTTTTGACTCACTGATTAAATAAATATCTATAAAAAAAAAGCAAAAATTATTGTATATACCCCACAAAAAAAAAATGTCAAGGATTTAAAAATGTACCGCATTCGTATATACCTAATATGTACATATCTGAAGCGAACCATTCTATTAAAATTCATTAAAATTTAATTACTATATTCTTCATTCATGGAGCATTTTCCAGAAATTCTACAACGTTTTCTTTTGATTATTCATTACAGAGAAATTCTTCTTCCTAGTTTTTTTTACATCCTCTCATACACAACGCCTACAGACATAATATCCTTCCCAAAGAAAACCATTTTGGCAAACCTACATACATATACATTAAATCAACACGCAAGAAAATAACCTTTATTAACTGTAGGAGGGCGGTTCTCAATTAAATTAAGCTGTTAAGAGAAGATAAGAGTTTACCAAAAACGCTTAATAAGGCAAAATTAAGGCCTTTAACAGCAAATGTTACACAAGTGTAATATATGTGCTCTAAAGGGTATGTATGCATACTTACATATATCGATGTACATCAGGTGCAAAAATTGTTTTAATTATATAAAATAAAGTTACGCGTTTCAGTAGCGAAATGGTAATAAAGGAACTTGATGCGAGTGTAAAAAAAAACTGTATATAAACTAGGGGAAAAACAGGCAATAATGCTAGAATAGGTTTAAGACTAATTCTTACAATACCCTAGATGAATTCCCGTAGGTAGTATCGTACGGTAACCTCTCTGTGTAAGTTTGATTGTCGAAGTGATTTTTCGCATTTATTTCTAGAACTTTCGTCGGACAGTAAGAATGATTATAACCAATTTTACATAATTTTATAGTCTTAAGAACTTTTCAGTACAATATAAATGTCTAGGACTGATCATTTTCACCGCATATGTAAGAAACCTAAATTTTTATACGGCAATACCAAGAAGGGGTTGGCCGATTTAGCCCAGTTTTGAAATTTTATTTACTATTTTATGAGGACCGTATTCAAAAATTTAGCTCTCCACGTTAACGCGCTCTCAGCTTGTGTACAATTACATGGTGAAAATGAAATTCATGTATGGCAACTTCACGAAGGAGTTGCCCGATTTGTATCATTTTCGAACCTACTCTTACTTTTTGTTTAAATCCAGTGTGCAAGATTTCAGAACACTAAATACACGCGTTCTTGAGTTGACATGCAAAAATCAAAATAGCTCTTAGCATCATGCGGTGGTCTTCAATCCATTTTGCAAATACACGCGTTCTTGCGTTGACATGCAAAAATTAAAATAGCTTTAGCATCATGCAGTGGTCTTCAATCCATTTTGCTCTAGCAGCATTATTTCGATGAGTTACAAACGGAACGACAAACTTAGTATACACTACGTTTTCATCTAGGAAATAATCATTATCCATTTGTTATTCTCGGTAATGTGAAAGACTCCACTCCACCTACATAAAAATATGTGGATGCATTTAAATGGGACAGAAAATGGGTCATTTTCTTGCGGAAATTGTGTGGATGTTCTCTAGTAGTCGCTTGTTTTTCAGTCCATTTTCACATTAATTTTGAACAATTGTTGTCATTCATAGAAAAAAAGCATGTAACTGCTGGAGGGGAAATATATATATGAATGTATAGGTGCCGTGATTTATTTAAAACTCCCTCGATTTTTAACAATATAATTAAATAATGGATTTGTTTCTAACGCGGAAAATTAAATTTATAGATAAAGGACAAATAGCACATCTAAAACGCATTTAACGTATTAAATTAAAAAAACTAGTTTATCAGAAACATGGACTAAAATTTAATACCGAACAGCTTCACACTGCGGAAATAAAAGTACTCCCAGCCGCCAGTATTTCTCACATTCGTGACCATCCATCTCATGCGTATCCTAAGCTTAGTATACGGATGTCACTTTTCCTAAATAAGTAAAGCAAAAGAAAACTACCGATAGGTAGGCGAACAAGTAAGGTTACAAAAGGGAGAGTGTCGTGGATACAGTGGTATATAAGACAATCGTTGGTAATTCTGGCAAATGTACTTACTATTCAGGAGAAATTTAAACTAACTGCATTCAAAACTATTCACAAGTTATAGTTCTATGAATGAAAGTTTCGCATCTCTCTCTCTCAAGTGGATAAATATACATATATAATTTTTAAGGATGCATTGAACTCTACTCTTTCTAATACACAGTCTTGGAGCTTAATTACATTTAAGCTAAAGGTTAGATAACACGAGACCAATGTCATTTACTTCTTTGTTTTTATGATTTATGAGTCCTTTGATTAAACTGTTCTCCTCTATGACGAACGGGCCCATAAACATATAATTCGATTTTCACAAATTCTTGAAAACTTTATTGTTCAAATACTGCCAGCTGGGTTACTACCTCACCACAAGTTCATTGCCACAACACATGTTTCTATATCTTTTAAGTTAGTTTCCTTATTTTTTTTAGTTGGATCCAAGCAAATTTTACACTCAAATTAGACCCTTGGCATATTATTAATATAAGCAAAAACTGCAACACTTTATCTAAAAATATATATATATATATATACATATAAAGTGTGTCAGGAACGGGATGCGAAGGAAAAAGTTAATTAAAAATATAATAGTTTTTTTTCCTGGTTAATTATTATAACTAAAGCTTAACTGCAAATATAATATTAAATCCTTTAAAAATTACTTTTGACAGAAGTAGCTCGAAATACATCCATAAAAAAAGATATATCAACTTTTTATATACAATGTGTATTTTCGAAACCTGATCAAAAGAAATATGTAAATACTAGACACCTACACAAACACAAAAAATTGTATGGGGGGGGGGGGTCCATATCAATAGAGTACATAGAATACGGTCATAATTAAAAACTCATTGTATGCAGAACCTCATGGACTTTCCAACGAATGCTCAACCACCCCCTTAACAGGAGTTACGGTGGTCCAAACAAATTATTTGGGATCTTTGTTCTTTATTTTGACCTGTATTTTTTTTTTTTGCAAAACCATCATTAACATAACTTTTTTTTTAAAAACTATAAACTGTAGATTCTCCACTTTAATTTGACCTAATATACCCTATATGCTACATATGTGCAGCTGTTAAGGAGTTATTAGCTCAAAACCTATTCGTGTTATACTAAAATTAGCCAATATTTTTTTAGAATGAAGTGTTTTCAGTCAGGAAGGGAACAAATTTAGGTTCGAGAATAGCTGTCAGAATAGCTTTTGAGCTAATAACTATTTAGCGGCTGCACATAGCACACAGGGTAAACTAGGCCAAATTAAAGAGAAGAGTCTACAGTTTATTGATTTTGTGTTAATGATCGTTTTGCAAAAAAACTAGAGGTCAAAGTGAAGAAAAAAGTAAAAAGATCCGAAATATTTTGTTTAGAACCCCCGTAACACATGAGATGAAGGGGATGTGGGTATGCTTGAGGAGTCGTTGGAACTTCCATGAAGTTCTGCAAACAATGAGCCTTTAATTGTGACCGTACCCTATGTAGGTACTTTTTTCAGATTATGTGTTATGTGTGTTATGCGAAAATCCAGTTTTTTTTTTTAATCACCTTGTAACTCCCAAACAGTTGATGTGGACCCCCAGCCATACAATTTTTTGTTTGTTTAGGTGTCTCTAGTAGCCGCATATTTCGTTTAATCATGTTTCGAAAATACACATTGTATAAATGCAAATAAAAGAACATTAAATGAAATAACATTTTACAAATTATCTCAGTTTTTTTTTAGATATTAATTCAACACTCATCCTCATACTGAGTTGAAAAGATTCCGGTATTTTATACTTTTCACATGAGATTTTGGTTTGTAATTAAAATGAACTAAATGCAAGTGCACTTTAAAATAATTCGGTACAGTTTCAAGCAGGTTGAAAACTTAAAAGTCATTAATTGAAGGAAACTTTAAGGATGCCTTTCCAAAGTTCTGCAACAACCTTTTGGAATTGTGGGATATGTTTCTCTTCTTTAAACTTTTCGAGCTCCCTAATTACTTAGTTCACAAAAGTAAGTAAAATGATGATATAAAAAATATCTGAAAGTAAAATAATGAATTGCTTCTTAGATTTTTTTATGGATGATGATTTGTAGCTTGTCAGTATACTTTTGTTGGATCGCCTAGAACTATAGTGCTAGGTAGAAAAATGGTTTCGTCTTCTTTAAAAAAAAGGACAGAGCCATTTATATTGAAACTATTTTCGTAGCGCTAATTATGATTTGGAATTTTGTTAGCACCTTGCAAGGGACTAGCTGTACGAATGAACTTAATATTATAAATTTTTAATTTAAAAACTTTCTAGCAATATGAAACTCTTTCTAGGGAAGATGTTTTTCGTTGAATTTTGATCAGTAAAACTGAAACTAACTCGATGTGATTACATTTGGACATAGAGAGAAGGAGGGGATATCTAAAATTAATGACACACTTTGCCACCTTAATTATGCGAGTGTTTAGATTATAGTGATTATATGGGAAATATGTTCGTATACATGTCTGCATAAATTGAGGAGAAGGGGAAATGCTTTAAGCTATCTATTGTGATATCTCCTTGTAGTTAAAAGTGAAAATAAAACTGTTAAAAAATAATTTTAATTTTCATCCTGGGAAAGCTATGAAGTGACTAATTTTGTCGTGATTTTACCGTTTAACGATGATAACTTGTAAGGCTTGCATCTTTACTCAATGAAAAATCCCTTTGAATATAATTGAAACATAGAAGAAAAGGGTAATGAGTGAAGTTTGCAATTCTTCTCTCTAGTAAAGCTTAATTTTTTAAGTCAAACAAACGTGTCGTGTAAAGCCTGATTTACTTGTGATCACACATACGAAGAATATATAACACATAGTCTTCCCCAAGTCTCTGTAGATAAAAAAAAACAGTAGTACCTTGGATCAGGGAGCCAAGCTAATTTCCTGAAAATGTCAGTTAAAAAATGTAAACATAATCTATAAAATCAGAAACATTATGCAACAAATTTTCATCTTGAAATATCCTAAATTAAATTTTCCACTGCACTTCTCTTTCGCAGTTACAGCAGTTTGGTATTTTGTCCTGAAAAGGTTGGCACAGTAGAAAACATTAGGAGTGCTCTTTATAGAAACAATAAAAAAGCACAGTACTTTAATTAGATTTCAGTATTGCTCTAAGAAAACTCCGACTCTGAAGCAAAGATAAGGGAGTGACCTAGAATTGAATCATGCGCAATTTATCAGTCACATATTATTGTGCATCAGAGTCTCGTTCATTATATGTTTAGAACTTATACATTTCGAACTTTTGTGCTTAGTGTTAAAACAAAAATCGCTGAAATGATTTGAGAGTTTTAATGACATGACTTAAAAGTAGGTCAAATAGATCTGATAATGAGCGCTCCTTTTATCCTTCGTCACTCCCCGATTATACTCGTAGGATGATCGTCTTTCCTACTGAAGGATTGTAAGTGTCCTGGACTTTGTAGAGCTGAGAGAGCTTTAATAGTCAGAAAACTTCTCATACAATTATGATAAAAACGATTTTGAGATTTTTGCAGCTAAACTTCATATAAATGTTAGGAAATTCTTATATGTATAAGATTGACGGCAGTAAGCACTCGGCTTGTGAAATAGTGAGAGAAACATTGGCTTATGATGGAAGAAGAATAGCAGCCCGAAAAGCTAAGAAATATCTAAGAGGCCAGTCTCAGAACAAGGCTTAGCGATCCTTTTGACTGTTTTGTTTTTGATTTGGAAGTGATGCGACTTTCTTTTATTTCTTTCCTTTGACAGTAGTGTGTTTACTTTCATTTCGAATTGTGCCAAAGTTAATGTCCGCTTCCTAGAAATGCGAACCAGCTGGGCAAGTAAATTATCTGAAAGGGGCAATAATATGCAAAAGTAATACAATGCGATGTAATTCACCTGTCTTCTTCATGAGTCTACTTTTTGCATAGTTCTTTTTTATTAATTGTTATCGTGCAATAATTGCATGCTCGTACATATTCTTAAGTAAAATTTTCGCATAAGTTCCTAAGAAAAATTCAATGCTTATCTAGGTATGCTCTTATAAATTTTTAGTAAAAATATTGGCATAAACAAAAAATGCAAAAATTGTAAATACAAAAACAAAAAAACAATACATGAACCTGACATGAATTCTTAGATCCTACTTCCTTATCTCTAATTATTTTATTGTATTTTCAATGCGAATTACTTTTTCAGATCGTCTAAATAATCAAAACAAATCAAATCGAATTCATTTTTGTGGTCGGTTTTAATTCGTCGGTCAGAAATTCCAGAAGGTTCAATTATGGATTTCTTGCTACTTGGTACGTGTAGAAGATATACATATACAGACGCGGTAAAGAGCTAGTTGACAAGGGTGAAGTCGGGAACAAATCACTAATTAAATTAGCTTTCCATATATGTATACCTACATATATTAATGGTACATATTGTCTTAAATATGGAACAAAATACATGCTTCATTTTATAAAAAAAAGGACTTCAAACAATAAAAACAAAGTCACGAATAACAAATTGATATTACTTTAGTTATTCAAAGTTAGGCGGTTAAAAGTAAGTTGACAAAGTACCTAGCAGCCGCAATATGCCTCAATATTATTATTGGGCCTGGAATGGATAAATTCTTTCAACAATCTTCTACTGAAAATTGGTTCCACGTTTATTCAATATAATCCATCGTTAATCGTTCACTTTTTTTGCACTACTCTCCGCGGTTTTCCTTTTGAGCCATAACCATATATTTTCAATTGGTGGCAAGTCAAGCGTCTGAGTTGGGAACTCTCGAACATTAATTTTTGCGTTTCTTAGATAAACTCGAACTATTTTGTTCGTATGAATGGGCGCATTATGCTCTTCAGGTAAAATAATGCTTTTTAGTAGATCCAAATAGATTTTAGAGGAGAGTTTTCCTTCTAGGCACTTTATTTGGTTTATTCCATAACCTGAAATGTATCCCCATAATGTCTTTATCTTCTGATTTTACGGTATGTTGAGTACATTCATACGAAAACCCTTCATTCCTTGATCTCCATACGTTGATACTTCCATAACTATGTCGCATTCTAATTGGACTTTCATCAGCTGTACCAAAAATTATTATCTTTTAAAGCATGTTTTGAGTAAAATTTTAATCTTTTTTCCCTCTTGCATCTACTAATGTAATGTAGCCTTCGCGCAACACGTCCATGTTTTCGGCTTTTGTAAAGCTTCCTCCGTACAGCCCTAAGTGAAGGTACACATCTGCCTTCTGATGCCAATTTTCAACGAATTTTCACAGCTGAAATGCATGTGTCTGCTCTGGAAAAACACCTTATTCTTTCATCCGCCACTTTTGGTCGGCCCAGTCTTATGGCTTTTGTTACACGCCCTTCCCTATTCAATATTTCCACGATTTTATGTATATCTTGCCGGCGTTTTCTTATATAATATTAATAATAATTTCTTATAGCGTGTATTACATGAAAAACTTGTGATTTTTACGCTTGTCAACTTACTTTTGGCCGCCACTGTATATATTAACTAACTATTAATGGATGTAATTCAGAATACCAGAGTTCTCATGTATGGTGAAGTATAATAATTACCTAATCCAAAACCCTCGAGAACACTTCTCAAGCCATGAAGCAGAATCCCTCACTACCGCATCAGAGTCCTAACTTATACCCTAGGCAGCCGGACAAAATCAATGATCATTCGTTCGTAATTGATTTTTTCAAAAATCAAGTTACCAAGGTTTTGTTGATTAAAACGAAAGTCGTGTCAATATTTGTATGTAATTGACAGCACATTTTTAATAATTAAAATTAAAATTCAATGGTAAATCGATTTTTGAAAAATTCAATTACGAACGGATGATCATTGATTTTGCCCGTCTGTCTAGGGTATTAGCCCTAACATTCCAAAATATTTGCAGTGCTTTTATGTAGGTAAAACTGACGAAAATTTTATTTGAATGACTCAATTTCAAGAGTGCTTTCTTATCTTCACAGCACTGATCAAATTTTTATACCTTTCTTAATAAAATTATATTAATCAAATGACTATGTTTGGTAACCAAATCAGAAGTGTAAATCAGCATGCTATGCTTACAATCTAGTTACCTGTACAAATCAACTGTCAAGACGTTTTCTTACAATTTTGTTTTTAACTAGAATTTGTGTGTAATAAGTTAGACCACGAAAGTATTTAATAATAACTTTCTGGTTAAAGAATTTGTTCAATTTTATATACGAAGTTCATTCATCCCAACCCGCGCTTTTTAATCAGTTTTTCTACAAACAACTACGATTTCCCAAACAAATACCCTCAACTGAGTAGTAATTGCATACGTGGATGTACCGTGGTCAGATTAATTCGAATCAATCTGCCTATAGATTCGGACTACGGCCGGAAATACGCTATTGCAACAATGCAACAATTACTCAACTTAGAGTTATTGAGCATAAAATGGTAAGGTTAGTTTTTATACCCTAGTTGAAATCTATAGGGTGTACTAAGTTTGTCATTCCGTTTTTATGGTAGAGTACAATGGATTGGACACACATGCATAATGTAAAATAAAGTTATCCTTATTAGAAAGGTTTTTTAAATAAATAAACCACGGATCCATTTAAAACAAGGAACTTTATTAGCTGAATAATTACAAGTGATCGGGTCAAAGGCAACGGCTAGACTGACTGAAACTTCAATGTAACTCTCTCTCGATATTCTCAACACATATACATGTACAATATTGTCTTGTTTGTTTTTAGACTGAACATGCACCGAGAAAAAAGCACTGGTTAATTCAATCAAAACCAAGATTACATTAACGAAGTGCTTGGCTTGTTTTCAGCCTATCGAGCTTTTGGTTATAACAAACAAATTTATTTTGTTATTTTTTACTCAACAAATTGGACTAGTCAAATCAACCAAGTTTCGTTTGAGTTTTATTATAACCAAAACGTTTGGTTAAGTTTATTAAGTTTTAACCAATTTTTTTTCAACCTAAAGTTTAGTCGATTCAACAGAGCTTTAATTAATATATGAACTAAAAGCTTAGTTAATTCAACCAAAATTAAGTAACTTTCCAACGTAAATTATGGTTAATTTAACATAATTTCTAACCTAAGCACGGTTAATTTGATCTAGTTATAAGTAAATTGTTAACTGAGCCTTCAATTAATGGAACAAAGCTTGGTCAAGTATTCAACCAAGTCTGGGGTCAATCCGTAGTTTTATAAGAAATAAACCTATCAAATAATAAAATACTTGTTTTTCGAACTGGGTATTCTTTATTACGTATCTGTAATATATAATTTAATGTTTTCCATAAAAACAATATTTACTATCTACTAATAAAAATCGAAAATTAAAAAAATAGTCAGAAAACATTATTTTAAATATTTTAAATTTTTACAAATATATAATATTACTAAATTCAGGCAGATGTACATATAACTAATAAGTTTTATTACTTAAAGATTACATATGATATTTTGATTATAGCTTTAAATTTAAATGCTAAATATTACATATTTCCGTGTAATATGCATACATGTTATACTACTATACATTACGCTTCATTAATTTTTTTGGCATTTTTTAAATGACTAAAGTAAAGCGTGCAGCAGTTGGACGTAAGTTACATTTTTAAAGTCTGGAATAATCATTAAAATTTTTGCAGTAATAATAATAATAATTTTGGCGTAAACTGTCTTACCAATATTTTGTGACGGGTCTTGCGTCATAATGTCGTCTAATAACGGCTTGATCCGTTTATCTTTAAGTTGGGAGGGATGTATTATTTAGTAAGTAAATCAGAATTTTGAGGAAAGACTTTTCGAATTACATGTAGTGAAAATCGATTTCGATCTGGAAATTCAAGCAACAGTTAGAAACAATAATAAACAAAAGCAACCTAAATTTGTTACCAACTCTGGGGCTTTAGAATGTGTATATAATGGCCAGCTCTTAAGCATATCAGAAATTGTCATATCACTAGTTGTAAGGATCTGCTGAGTTCTATAAGACCTTGTGAAAGACCACTTTCGTCTTATCAATTCCCAATGTTCCCTGATATGTTGAAGTACATTTTATATATCTCATGAATTTCAGAATCTGAAAAAAAAGTTTTATTATTAACAATTATTTTAGTTAGTGCGATATGATTTTTAAAATATCGTAGCCGCTATCAGTTTTATTATATATTTTATATATTTATGTTTAGGATTGGGCTCCTGACTTGTTTTGCTGGAATATGCATCTACTATGTTTTCATTTGCTATTAGTTTGCTATTGCACTGTATAGCTTTTCTTTTGATGCTCCAACGTTGCTCTATGCTACAATGGCTGTTTTGTACTTCCACTACTATTAATTGTTTTTGTTCGCTTTGCTACAGTATTTATCTACTATGTAGCTCGCTATGATGTGCCCAGCGCTTGGCGTGCCTTTTGCACGCGCACTGAAATAACTAAATGTTTATGTTTTACTTCAGATCCTTCAACCTGAAAAAGGAAAAAAAAAACCACAAAGCATCAACCTTACTTTTAAATTATAAACATCTTACCTAATTATTTGTAGTAATCCCACGAAGCAAATTTCCAAAACATCAACAATTGCTGCTGTCAACTCAAGTCAGCTGACAGCAGCAGGTATATATAAAATGGAACAAAGACACAAGAAATTCTCATTACGAACCACGTTCCGCCATTACACTAGAAATTACTGGGGATGTGCAGCAACTCGTGCGTGCTACTACCAGCTACGTCTGAGATAGCTTGAGGTATTGTACAAATATTTCTGGTAAGTAAATTTTCTAATTAAACAAAGGCGAACGTTTTATTTTTATTTATTGATATTTAGACCATATTGATTTGGAAGTAATTTTAATTTACTTAAAACATTTTATATATTCATAAGTTGAGTGCAGCTTGTTAACAACAATAACTAAAATGGTAACACTTTATGAACCAATGATGAAGTGCAGTTGCTAGGTCAGGTTGTTGTTGCTATGCAAGTTGTTGCTATGCCAATATTGTTGCCACGCGGTTCTCGACTGCAATAAGACAATTACTAACAAAACCACTTTATTGCGGGTATCGACTGTAATAAAGATTCTTGCTGCGGGTCTCGACTGTAGTAAGAAAATCACTAACACAAAACACTTTATTGCGGGTATCGACTGTAATAAAGAGTCTTATTGCGGGTTTCGACTGTAATAAGACACTTCCTAACAAATCCACTTTATTGCGGGTATCGACTGCAATAAAGAATATCCTCATCCCACACCTCAGTCAAATAAAAGGTCAAGTAAATCAGCTGCTATATATCGATCAGGTGAGTACAAGTCAATTGCTACAGTTGTGTAAATCAAATTTATATATTAATCATTTAATAAACATTGGTTTCAGCTTTTTATATTATAATATGTATATATATATATCTCATAGGTCTGGAGGTTGAACAATGTGTCTGGACTTGGCCTATAAATGGCAATTATTTTATTTGGAGGTAGATATTTTTTGAAAATGTTTGTCATATTTTGTTCTGTAAATTCGGGCAGTCTAACTATTCGTCGTTGTTTATATATAAATGGGACTTGAAGTGAAATGGGAGGTCTTTTATTTGATTTTTCATATATTAATTGAATATATTGAGCGGTCTTCTTATATAGCTTAGCCACAATTACCACAGGTACTTTGCATGGAAGTACTGGATCCTGCTCCATTAACATTGATTTCTGCATTTCTGTCATTTGTCCTAATTTTAATGCGACTTAATGCATCAACATTTAAATTTTGAGCAGGTACCTTTCTTGTATACGATTTGTTAATCAAATTGTTCTACTTTCAATAGCGGAATAGTTTGTTGCTGAAGTGGTCAGTGTTTGGAAAAATCCGCATACTGAAGTATTGGTTCATTGCAACCGTTGTCTTTGCAAACTTCAAAATTTTAACATAACGTTCGTTCAGCTCAATTTTCGTTCTTTTCTTGAGTCGTGCCATCAGGGGCTTTGTTAATTTCGCGAAGTCTTTGTAAACGCCCGATAGTAGCGTGGAAGTCCTAGAAAGAATTTTATTTACTTAGATGTTCGGGGAATTGGAAATTCCTTGATAGCTTTTATTTTATCTGGGTTTGGCTTTACCCCATCTGTGGTTACAATGTGTGCCAAAAAAGCTATTTCTTTACGCAGAAACTCAGATTTGTCTAATTGGTCTTTTAAATTGACTTTTTGTAGCCTACAAAACACTTTTCTTAGACTCTCATAGTGTTCCTGTATTGAAGTGGAGAAGATAATAATATAAACAAGATAAGCTATTATCCCGAAATCTTTCAAGATGTTATCCATTACTCTCTGGAAAGTCGCGGGTGCATATTTTAGACCAAGGGGCATATTGATGTATCCATAATGTCCTCTTTCGACTCTAACTGCGGTCCTTTTGACATCATCTGACTTCATCTCAATTTGCTGGACCCCACTCGAAAGGTCTATCGTGGAGAAGTACATGCGTTTGCCTAATTTGTCTAGAATTTTAGCTATGGATGTTTATGGCTTAAAGTCTTCTCATTCAACTTGCGGTAGTCTATGACTAGCCGCAATTTTGTTTTCCGCTGGCATCCTTTTTCTTAGGGACTATCTAGACTGGAGTACTCCAGGGAAAATAGCTGGGTTGAATCATACCCTGCCTCAGCATATCACTTATTTGTTGCTGGTCTTCTACTTTGTGTATATCAGGATATCTACATATATGATTTCACATAGGTCGGATTATCATCAAAGGTTGCAATATGATGTTATATTTGATTCGTGAAAGTGAGGTTTTGACCGTCATTAAAGAAAATGTCCTCATAATCGCGATATATTTTAATGATTTTTTCTCCTCGTTATTCAGATGTGATATATGGATCGAGTGGGTGATATCGTATTTGCACTCATTTCGTATTCGATATTAAATGTATTAACTTCTGCGTAATCGTTTGAATCGTTTGGCAGAAAGGTCTTAACCTTTAGTGGTTGTTTAATAAGGAGGATTTGTTCTTGACTTGATTGGCTTTTTAACTCTTAATACACTGTACCAATCTTTGGAGTGGTAAATACCTTCAGAGATATGAAGTTCAGAAGCAGTTTTAAAAGCTATAATGTACGAGTATATATCGGCATTCTGTATGTCAACTGGTATTTAAAAATAAATTTAGATTTTGCCGGAATTGAATATTTTTCAGACATGATATTTGGTTTAAAGTATAGAGGAATCGCAGAATTTTTTCTGATTAGTACTTGATTTACTAAGTCAACCTTGGCTCCAAGTGTGGTAAAGATATCTAATCCTACCAGTCCGTTGAAATATCAATGAAACTTAAAGACTGAAGCCTAAACTGCAGTGCAAAACAGTGCAGTGCAGTGCCCGAACAGTAAACCCACAGGCAACATAGTGCAGTTTAGCGTTTGTAGAATTGCGGTTGACAGAAGACAGTTTTAGTGCTGTTTCTTAATTTTGATTTTGGAAATTGTTCAGTTGAAGATGTTGAGGAAAAATGTACAAAAAAAGAGACTCTTTCTGTTAGCGGCTAGTATTGTCCGGAATAACTTAATGTTATTAAATAGAAGAAATAGGAGTAGAAATAGAAGATTTTGGACAAGGAGCTATAATTCCGAAGAACAACGCGAGCTTCACGGATTTTATACTAGAATTTTCAAGGTGATAAAAGAGGATAACGACGACAATGCGACAAAATTTACTAGAATGAGCATTCCACAATTTAATCTATTAGCAAACTTAATGCATAATAGGTTGACGAAATGTTCGATTCGTAAGCCAATACCAGCGGAATGTCGTTTGGTAATGGCTTTGATGTAAGTGCTTATAAAGATATTTTAGATAGCTTTGATGATAATGTAATTTTTTTTTAATTTTAAGGCTCCTTTCCCAAGAGCAAATTTTCAAACAATCGCGTGATATTTCTAGTTGGAGCAGCAACAGCCCATAAAGTTATTTTTGAAACGTGTGAACTATTTGGGACGAATTACAATGCATTTATCTTGCTTCGCCTAAGGAGAAGAATACCAAGAGATTTCTTTTCCATGACTGGAATGCCTAATTGCGTAGCCGCAAAAGATGGGAGGCATGATAGATTAAAATGCCCCCAATCACTGTATTATAATTATAAAAAATACCACAGCATTGTGTTGCTTGCAGCTTGCGACAGCAGTTACTGTTTCACGGCTGTTGACATCGGTGCCTACGGAAGACAAAGTGATGGTGGTGTTTTTAAGAGTGTTCATTCGGGAGATCAATTTTGGAAAAAAGCATTAGTTTGCCAGATGACGAAAATCACCTGAATTCTAACGTAAAGTTGCCATATTTTGTTGTTGCTGATGCGGCTTTCCCTTCAAAAACGAACATAATGAGGCCTTACACTGCATTACCCTTACACCCAAGTAAAGAAATTTTCAGCAACGCTTTGTCAAAAGCACGCGTAAAAATAGAAAATATATTTGGTATAATGACTATGCGATGGAGGTTGCTTGGTAATGTTATAAAATGTTTACCCGAGAACACCGAAAAAATTGTAAAAGCTGATGTTGTGTTGCACAACTTCGTTAAAATGAACGACGGCGGATATTGTCCTTCAGAATACGTGGACAGTTTCGATGGGAACACCAGAGTTGAAGGATTATGGTGAAAGGAGGCCAGAGTCTTAGACGAATGCAGGCTTTTTAAATGGTTCAATGCCCCCAGGAATGCGTTTGCTATCCGGAATATTTTGAAAGACTATCTCGAAAATCTAAGAAGGTAGAACAATACTCTAAGTTACATGTAAAAGTTGAACAAATAAAACTCTCTGTATTAACAGAACGAAAGTTGTTTTACTCGAATTGACTGGCTTAGGTTTCATTGCTATTACTAAATTGAAGTAACCCCTTAAGTTTACTAATTATTGCTTTTAGATGGAGTATTATGTCCGAGATATGCCATCTCCTCACTCTACAACTTGAAAACTTTAAGCTGAAAATCCACGAAGTGTTGAGGAATTTGGTAATCTGGATATATATCGGCGTCCGAGCAGGAACCCGCGAATAGTAAAGTTGTGATTGAGCTCTGATTAAACCCGTCACCCTAATTTCGCAGGCGTTTATCATTTCTAAATAGTGTAAAAAGCAACTCAGTCCGAAATTGTGCCAACAGCTATTCAGAAAGGAGGAAAACAACAACTTTGGAGAAAAGAGGTCCCGAAGGTCCGAAAAGGAGTCAGAAAATACTGGCACCCACTTCTGAGCAAAAAGGGCAACTCATTCTATTAGTGTAAGGAATTCTTAATGATTCTCTAAGATTTTAAAAGAGAAAACTCATATTTGTTTTTATTAAACACAATTCAGCTTATCACCTCATTGTCAACAGAATAACTGCTAAACTTCAAATAAATATTTGAGAAATAGTGGAATCAGAACAAAGCTCTCTAATTAACATAAATATTGCAGTAAATTAGGTTAGAGTTATAACTGAAGTGGATGCTATTTCCCTAGAATTAATTTTTAGAATTAATGAATTATCTAAGTGCAAACAAAATTTCGCGAAATAAAATAAAACAGATATCATTCAAATAAAATTTTCAGTGCTAATTAATTTATCAAAGTGAAAGCGAAATATCAAGGAAATTATACAAAATTTCTATTCTCGAAAACACAATCATAAATTGAATATTTTTATAAATTTCTGTCATCCAAAAATTTGTTGCTCAGGGTTAATGAATTACTAAAGTGTAGGTAAGACTTCCACGAAGTGCAATCGTAGTGAATATCAATCTTATAGGATTCTGTCTTTCCTGGTGCCAATAACTGATCAAAACAAACGTAATTAGAATTGAAATCGTAATAAAAGGGGTGTCGCCTTAATCAAATTTTCTATTCTTATTTCATTGTAATTTTTCTTCACAGTGTTAATATCCTAATTACAGAAGTGCTAAATTAAATTTCATTCTCATACGTTAGCACAATCCTACTGTATGTTTTCCTTAAAATAAACCATTACATGTTGAAGTGATTTCTCATACAATTCCTAATTAACCTCCCATCATGTCCAGATGCGACAATAATTTGATAAGACAACCAGTTCTGAATGGACCAGCTGCTCCTCCTCCTCAGTCAGCCCAGTCTGGACAGCCTCCGCAATTAACTTTGGCCGTCATACAGGCCCACATTAGGCGAATAGTATCAGAAACTCTTATTTAAGAGTGTCCACTAACACTCAATTCTATCTTAAACCCAAGATCCGAACTCAATATAGAGAGTGATCAAATCATTAACGAAAACAAAAGAGCGCATATCCAAGACATGGACAAGATACCAGATGTCGTCCGTATCCCACGTGAGTTTTCAGGATAGCTTGGCGAATACAGTTCCTGGAAAAAAAGTATCCTCAAGACCTACAAGCCCCTAAAAGGAACTCTTAAATATTACGTCATACTAAATGTAATACGAATCAAAATCATAGGACAAGCGGATATTGCCCTGGAGTCCTAGAATACGCCCCTCACTTGGGAAAGAATTTCGGGCTGTCTTACTTTACATTACGCTGACAAGAGACCGCTCTATTCGCTCTAATGCAGTAAACTACTAGAACAGATCCGCATTCGGACAAGAAAGGCCCAATTGGTTAGTTTATATACCAAACCCAACTCTGTAACCAACGATGAATGGACTGATTATAATGAAGCGATCAGCCATGGAGATAACAATCGCAATCAGTCTGTGATTGATTAAGTGGCGACATGCAATTATGAGGAATAATCTACACCACAAAATCAATCCAGCAAATACAGACTTACACCAAGAACTACATGATATACATTTTTTAGGTTAACGAGCTCTTCGCTTCTATATTTTGAGTATAGAACGAAGAGCGGAAACACACTGAAATTCTTGATAGACACATGTAGCAATGAAAACTAGATCCAACCCAATTGCGTGAAAATTACAACCACTAACGAACATCCCTCCTTCGGTGACTCTGTAGGCGGAAATGTGAAAATCACCCATTACGCCATACCAAAACTTGAGCCCTAAATTCTTCATTCTTCGCACTCTCAAATCATTGCATGGTATTATAAGCAACGACAGCCTCAAAGGGCTTCGCGCAGTTATCTACACAGCCAAGAGCTACCTGACCTTGCTCGAAAAGATCAAAATCCTTATTAAACAACATCTGTCACAATCCGCCAACAGCCTCGATATTGGGACGTTTCATCTAACTGAAGAGCAAACAACAAAACTTAGCAAAACTAAAGAAGCGTACGAGGCCATCGAAAAAGAGATGCTTGCCTTTTATCTGGCATTAAATTCTCTGCGCAGTTTCCTATACGGTTCCCGGAAGATCACGATTTTTACTGACCATCAACCACTTACCAACGCTCTTAGTAACAAGAATAACACCATAAAAATGAAACGGTGGAAGACCATCGTAGAGGAATACAACCACGAAATTATTTACAACACCGGAAGAGCAAATGTCGTCGCCGACGTCCTCTCCAGACCGCCACAGAAATTTGCAGTCAACTCAATGACAATAATCCTGTAGAAATCCATATAAACGTATTCCGGAATCAGCTCCTCCTTAAAACTGAGGAGCACACCAGCGACCAGCTCCAGAAATATTCTCTAAGTATTTTCGACATATCGTTACAGAGCCTGAGTACACAAAAGAGAAATTAGTCGATATCTTCAAAAGGTATCTAAACCCCAGGATGATAAATGGAATCAAGACGAACGAACAAACCACGGGAATGATACAAGAAATCTACGTACTATACTTCAGCAATTAGAAAGTTAGATTTGCACACAGAAAAGTCATCGACGTACAGAACGGGGATGAACATAATGATGTTATTATAGAATGTCACAAAAGAGCGTATAGAAATGCACAACAAAACAGCATTCAGATCCTCGAAAAACACTACTTCCCTAAAATGAATTCCAAAATAAAACAAATAGTTATGCAATGCACAACCTGCAAAAAAAAAGTGCGCTAGACATCCAAATAATCCAATAATAAAACCTACCCCCATTCCAGAATATCCTGGCCACAGTTACGCAGACGCAGTTCAACAGTGAGGTGTCTGGTATTACCCGCACTGGATAAGTTCACTAAACTTTCGCAAGCAAGAATTCTTAAATGAAAAACAACTGAAGACGTAAGTAAACCGTTCAGGGATATTTTATTCTACTTCGGTGTACCGACATGCGTTGTACTAGACAACGAAATATCACTCAATTCGGCTTCCATCACATTTGTGATGGAGGACCAACTAAAGATCCACATATTCAAATTACCCTCGTACAAAAGCGAAATAAATGGGAGGGTCTAAAGCTTCCACTCCACCCCCCTCGGAAATTATGAGGTGCCTAAAAACTGATGGCACACATCGTTCTTTTGAGGAATTGCTCGAACGCTCGGTATACGAGTAGAACTGCCAGCATCCCCTCAACAACTGGAACTGTTCTACGCCGGTTGGACAACATAGAGCAACTCCCAAATAAACAGGAGAAAGACCTCAATTTCCTTAATAAATATTGACAAGCCCTAAAGGACTACGAAGTAGTTCAAACAATCTTTGCCAAACACAATAAACGTATCTGCTCTAAGCTCACGGTTAAGTACAAGCAAAAGGTCGTTCGCGAAAACAAACCCACAGTAGTCATAAGAGAATCCGGGAAAGTAATACACAAAAGCAATATCAGAAATCGAAGGTTGTTTTGTTTTCCCCACAAGTCCTTTATTACCGGCAAGGCATAAAAATCTTGGACTATTCCAACCCCCAAATAATAGCATTAAATGTCGGCGATTTAAAAATTACCCACTTCACAGAGATAGATCCATACCAAACATTTGTATCCGAAACTTCTTCCCTAATGAGTAAGTACATACCGAAAACCACTACATTCTTCCCACTCCTGGAACACAAGTTATCGTAGGTGCAAAATCTAATATCCTCAATCGTCACTTAATGGCTGGGGGGCCTCAATATTTTTGGAAACCAATGTCTGGCTGATTGCATCGATATCTTTAAGACTGAGAGCGCCTGGCTAATTGCCGCTGCGTTCTGAAGAATAACACTTAGAGTTTACCAGTCGATGGTCAAATGTTTGTTCTTATTTTCGTTCTTAATGCTACCTTATTTATAATCATTAATTATTTGCTTGGTAAGCAATCTACAATAATTTCCTAATGCTACCTACAATCGATATTTTTTTCGCGCCTTAACATATGTATAATAATGAGAAAACGGTGACCTCACGTGAGTAACATGATCTTCGTTGTTGTGAAATCTGGTGCACTATACATACGTAATTTATTTTCTGCTCATCCTGTAATTTGATGCGCTTTTCTTTCACCTCATTCATAACGAGGTATGAATGTCATAGTCATAGTCAGAGTCGTACTTGCGCATTTAAAATATTTTGACCTTTTTACATGACAGTTCTACCCTAGAGCCATCTACATCTGAAAATTGTACAAACTCAAGCTGCTACTTGTACGTGACATCAATTTTGTACACCAATAGAATCGAGTAATTTACGTATCAGTTCTACTACCTCAAAACCTATCATGATACAAAATGATTACTGGCAAGAACCATCCAAATATTAACATAGGAACTGACAACCAAGTCAGACTCGCAACAATAGCAACACAGGAGAACTGACGGTCAGTCCTCACTTCATATAACAACTTTACTGACTATAAACGCTTTGTCAGTCAAACGGAATACTCTGCAGCAGTATACACAGTTCAGTGTCAGTTCCATTTACTCACACACATTCAGGTACAGAATACTATCACCAGATTAAGAGTCGCCACGTTCAAGCAAGACAGCACAACAAGAATACTGTTACGCGCTACAAAGTGACATAAGATACATCTGTTGCAAATGGAAAGAACTTTACGTTAGTGGCATCTTAGTAAAGTTTGGGTTCAGGAGAACGGAATAATCTGGATGTTTCTAGGATATTTCGTAGAGTATAAATACGGCGCTCTCACATCCAAGAGGAGAGTCTTATTTCAGTGCAGTGAACGAAGTAAACTATTTATATTGCGATAATTAGAAGTACAGTACCAGCGATAACTATTAAGAGTTGAGTTGATAATTGTTTGAAAAAGTTATAAAAGTAAACAGTAAAGTTAAATAAATGAAGAACTTGTTAATGATATCTGAAATATTGTTTTTAAATAACGAACTAAGGCCACGCTGTTGTGACTCAGGTACCAATACCCCAAATCACAACCATAGGGTGAATACATCAATTTATTGCCCTATGCAATATATTGATGTATCGCAGAAAGGACCCTGAAAAGGAAAAACCAATTTAATTTAAATTTTCATTTAAATCATTTAAATTTTCATTTAAATCATTTAAATTTTCATTTAAATCATTTAAATTTCTCATTTGCCTTCAAAAATTTCAAATGCATTTAAAGTTGCATTTCCATACTGCAACAAAATGCAATTTAGCATAAATTGCATTTCGTTATCAGTAATGCACTCCACTCACATGGTATATCTACCTACATGCCGTGTAATCGGATATCATTTTTCGTCGTGCAAATTGAATTGCACATAAAATAATTCGTATATTCTCACGTACGTTCTTTCATCGCCGTGAGAAAGTAAAAAGAAAAAAAGCTTCTTCTGCAAGTGATCATGGGTACCTGGGGCCGGCAAGCCCAAACCTCGAGGAGTTGGAATTTTAAAGCCGTCGAGAGTAGTTTCGTAAAAAAATAAAAAATCGGAAAACTACAAAGTGAAATACAAAAATTATAGATCTGTTCTTAAATCTATTCTAACAACCATTAAGAAATCAAATTAGTTATAGAAACTAATCTATGTGAAACTGATAATTATAGAAACTAATCTATGTGAAACTGATAATTATAGAAACTAATCTATGTGAAACTGATAAGTATTAACATAAGAATACGGCATAGCTGTTAAAATATATTAGTGCGGAATAAAGAAAGTTATAATTTGTGTTGTTATTTTAAATTTTCGCCTTCCAATTGCTTCTTTCTGATCGTGCCAGGAAGCACGAACAATTTGGTTACATAACATTTTGGTGGCAGCGATACTTTTAAAGTTCAAAAACAATTAGAAAAAAGAAATTTAAAAAAGGATTAGAAAAAAAATAAACCAATAATAATTAAGATTACTTAAAATATTTAAAATCCGGCCACAACTATAACAAACCCAGTGATAATTAACTCAGTGCCTACAAAAAAAAAAAAATCTATTACATTTTGGTGGCAACAGTAAATAAAATTCATTAATCTAAATTAAATTTGATTAATCATTGTGCCCCAGCAGTGTATAAAAAAAAAAATTCTGAATCAGTGCTAATAAAAACCAAAATTTAAATCTCCGAAAAAAAAGAGAAAGTACAGTTATTGATTGGCAATAATCTAATCGACAATTTATAGAAATCAAAAAAAAAAAAAATAATAAGAAGCCCGGGTACCCCAAAAAAGGGGTGCTTAGAGGAAATATATATATACACAATAAATATACAAAATAAAAAAGTTTAGAGCCAATCTGCTCCAACGAGGGAATATAGCTAGGCTTCATCCCTGCCTCAAATAAGACGGAACAAAGAAGGAAGACTGCAAGAAATCGTCACCCAGGACGTGTGACGTACCATTCTACGCCAACTTTACCAACCATCAAAAGGAACACTTCGGACTACAACTTCATCAATTTCCACCATCAATACAACAATCTTTGAATTACAGCCAATAACATCCGACATCTAAATATATTGAATAAAGTGGAAGGTACCGTGAGAAGCTGTTTTTCTTTTCTTTGAATTTAATAATTTATAATTCATAAATATATATATATATACAAGTTATTCTCATCATAAATTTATTTGTAAAATGTGTAAAATTTTTTTTTTTTGTTTACGTTTTTGCAATTATTTTTCTATCTTTTCTTAAATTCAGTTAATTAAATTTATATACGATTACGCTCTTCCTAGAAGCGACCTCTGCGGTAAGACTTCGTGAGCTTGCTGGCCAGAGGACTTCGAATAAATCGATAATCGATCCCCTGCGATACGACTTTGTCAGCCTATCATTCAGAGGAAAGATATGGATTGGAAGAACAATCAATAGATAATTTATTTGCATATTTCGTGGTAATCTACATTTTTCCAGATTGTTACTGATATTTACAATTTTTCAATTTTTTTTGTGATTTAAATAGAGAAAATTACAATAAATTATAGAAAAAAAGAGGAAAAAAATAAGAAGTTGCATAGAAAAATTAAAAATCTTCCTTCTGGAAAAGGTGTTAATTCAAAATTTATTATCATAAATTTCAACCCAATTCTCCGACTTATACCAAATACATATTCGCGAATAAGAATCAACCTAGGCAAATTCTTACAGATTCGATTTGATTTAGTTATTTGCCAAGTTATTAGAGCACTACAGTCTCTTATATTAATATAGATAAAATACATTTTTCAACAAAATACACCCTATACGACTTTTCGGAATTAAATTTCTTTCAACCTACTGTTTAGCAGTTGCAATACATACAGCTGAGTACATTTGAAATTGATAATCACGTGTTTTTGTCTTCATCTTAGCGTATACTCCTTAGATTTTGCTGAAAATTTTTTTTTTCTCTCTTTCCCCTTTTTCATAATTTTTACATCTTACATACATAACAAACATGACTGACGAAAACAAAACGTTCGACGAGCTGTGCTTATCACAAGTAGAGAAAACCGAAGAAATCAGAAAAATCCTAAAGGAATACCACAGCACAAACAAAAAATATAGAACTTCGGAAGTTGTTTCCAATAAACTTCGGAAATTGGAAGAACAATGGGCTGATTTTGAGGAAACAGAATCCATCATTCAAGAACATGAGAATTTCGACGAAACTCATGAATACTCCAAGCAATACTGCTCTGACAAGGCAGAGGATTGGTACAATCTAATCAAAGCAACACTATATGATAGATTAAAATCAATTTCTAGCCATGCGGATAACGAAAACAACCCATTTTATTTCCCAGCTCCCAAAATTTCACAAAAGGGTACCAATACTGAGACCATGCAAGAGTGTGGAGATGATGATCGCTCTAATATAATACGATTTAGACTGCAAGAAGATAGACAAAAATCTATATCACATATTATTCAGTCTATCAATCTTAATTCACTACCAACTGCAAGCCAGGCGTATTTAACATAAAAACTACACTCGCTGCATGGGTATTGGGAAGATTTCAAAACAACCCTTATTGAAATAATTTCAAATGCTGCCCCCGAAGATAAAGGCAGCGAATACTTCACGGAAGATGTTTATATAAAATTGGAAACATCATATTCAAATACTATAATTGCGCTACAAGAACAGCTGGATTCGCGATTTCAAGACACATCAAATACCACAAATGATTTAACGAATCATCACCATAATGTCTCCTTCAGAGATCAATCAAATTTCTCTTTATTAGATGCAAGGTCATTAATTCCCAGTTTCAATGGAAATCCTAAAGATCTCCACAAATTTATATCTAGTTGTGATGTTATATACAAACCGACATCGAACGAAAAGCACTCCCTCCTTAGTTTAATAAGGAGTAAATTATCTGCAGAGTCATACGATATCTTTAGGTACAATCAAGTCGAAGATTGGCCAACTCTAAAATCGATTTTAAAACAAACATTCGACGAACAAATTTCCAGATCCGCCCTACAATCGCAATTAAATAATTGCAAGCAGAAAATAGGGGAAAGCGTAATGGATTTTCTCCAAAGACTTAACACAAGTCTATCCAGATTAAAGGAGGCAAGCCGAACGGAAATAAATCGGCAAATACAAGAATTGCTTGAGTCAGACATCATCAGACCTTCATATAGTCCCTCGAATTCTCCACTTCTCCTGGTTCCCAAAAAACCAGATGGGAATGGAATCAAAAAGTGGCGAGTAGTGGTAGACTTTCGTCGTATTAACGACATTAGTATTGGTGATGCGTACCCACTGCCTAATATCAGTGATATATTAGACAAGTTGGGGAAGCCGAAATATTTTACTACACTCGACTTAGCCAGTGGATTCCACCAGATAAAAATGGACTCGAAGGACAAGGAGAAAACTGCCTTTAGCACAACCTATGGCCACTACGAATACAATCGTATGCCATTTGGTTTAAAAGGAGCCCCTGCTACTTTTCAACGAGCCATGAACAATATTCTATGTGGACTTCAACGCATCTATTGCTTCGTATACATGGACGATATTGTAGTCCATGGATACAATCTCAAAGATCATAATACAAGACTCACAGCAGTATTTAGCCGTCTCCGCAATTTCAACCTCAAATTTCAACCCGACAAGTGCCATTTCCTAAGAAAGGAAATTATGTATTTAGGGCACATAATTACAGAAAATGGAGTCAAACCAGACCCATCAAAAATCAAGTCACTTCAGTCATATCCCAGACCCAAGAAAGAAAAAGATATAAAAGCCTTCCTTGGTTTCGTCGGCTACTATCGCCGCTTTATACCAAATTTTCGAAGATAGCCAAACCACTTATAAATCTTTTAAAGAAAGATACGCCCTTCAATTCCACGCAATTTGCGATGAAGCATTTTGCGAATTGAGGAATAAATTAATTTCAGCACCGATCTTATAATACCCCAATTTCAACAAAGAATTTTTTGTCACCTCCAATGCCAGTGACTACGCCATCGGAGCTGTTATTTCACAAGTTGATGATCAAGGAGATCATCCAATCGCCTATGTGAGCCGAGCTCTCAATGGTGCAGAGAATCGTTACTCAACAATAGAAAAGGAGCTCTTAGCTATCGTTTTCGCAGTTGAGCAATTCAGACCATACGTTTATGGCAGACAGTTTACAATTATAACTGACCATAAACCATTAGTATGGCTCATGAATCTGAAAGATCACTCCTCAAGACTAATGAGATGGAGAATACGTCTTGAGGAATATGACTACAAAATAGTCCATAAATAAGGTAAGCTCAACACAAATGCAGATGCTCTCAGTAGAGCAATTCCGGAAAATTCCGAACATTCTGCAGAACCAACCACCTTCGTAAATGTGGTAATTAGAAATCAAGCCAGAGCTCAGGCGAATATAAATACACCTAACGCAAGTGTAACTACCCGAAACCCAACTCCATCACCTGTAAATAATTCCTCAGTCATAATAACTGAGACAAAGTTTCCTCTCCTACTAACTAAGTATGCGAATCCTAAATTTTTCATCTTGCCAATGCAAGATACAGAACTTGAAAGAGTGTTGGTTTCGAAACTAAAATTTTCAGAAAAATCTCCACTTCTAAAAACTGAACTGAACTTCTACACAAAAAAGGACATCCAAAATAATCATTTCAAAAATTAATTTACCTTGTCGATCTCAAAGAGATAGGTCAGACCTCGAAGAGATTTTAACTGAGATCGGCTCATACACAGAAGCAAATCAGTTAAAACATTTTAATATCTCCTTCCCTATATTAGATCCACAGAATCTAATAATTATTAAAACCGCTTTTACCAAAATCTTCGCTAATAAACAAATAAACATTCAACTTCAGCAGGATTCAATTAAATATTTATACGACATTAATGACATCGAACAAGTTTTGAAGGATTTTCATTCATTACCGACGGGAGGCCATCAAGGCGTTTCCCGTACAATTAAAAGAATCGAAAAGCAATTCTACTGGACAGGCATGTCAGACGACATCGTAAAGCATGTAAGGAAATGTAAACTTTGTCAGATTAACAAAGTATCCAGAAACCCAAAAATTCCTATGAAAATCTCGAGCATTAGCTCCAAACCATTCGAAAGAGTGTACCTAGATGTTGTAGGACCTCTCCCAATTTCACATTCTGGAAATAAATACCTCCTTACATTTCAAGACGACCTTTCAAAATTTTCTGAGGCTATTCCCGTAGTCGACACCGAGTCTAAGACATTAGCGGAAGCCTTCACGACAACAATAGTTTGTCGACATGGTATTCCAGAAAGTATCCTCACAGATCAAGGCTCCAACCTCATAAGTGGCATGTTCGCCGAGGTATCTAAGTTACTAAGAATAAAACGACTTAAAACTACTCCATATCACCCTCAAACGAATGGTGCATTGGAAAGAAGTCACAAGCAGAATATCTCCGATCTTATGTAGCAAAAGATCCACAAGACTGGGATACATGGATTCCTTATGCCATGTTTGTATACAATACTACCCCTCATTCGAGTACTAATTATACTCCTCGCGAGCTCCTTTGCGGATTCCCAGCCGAAATTCCAAACAACTTGAAATCATCTCCAACCGTTTGCTATAAGTACGACAATTATGCCAACAAATTAAAAGCGCGTCTACAGCATAGCTTCAAAATAGCTAAAGACATGGCCGTGGCAAATAAAGAAAAATCTAAAATACAATACGATAAAAACTCCGTCCAAAAATCATTTAAAACTGGTGATAAAGTCTTACTCAAAAGCAGAGTTCGAGAGAACAAATTCTCACCACTATGGTCAGGTCCGTATGAGATTAATTCCCCCGAAAATTCCACTATTAAAATCAATAATAAAAACAAAAGAGTCCATTACAATGACCTAAAACTTTTCTCAGAGTAAAAACTTCATCATCTTCAAATATCATTCATAGATATTAACATAGTGTCATCTTCCAGATTTCCAAAATGATGCATATAGCATTCATTCTAATTTTCATCCCCTTAACCTACGGCTCAGGAATAGAGGTAAAGCAGCTAAATGCTACTGCATACATTTATTTTGAGGAAATTGGCAGAGCCAATTTCTACACCAACGAGTGGAAATCAGTGGCATTCTACGACCTGCAAAATTTTAAAAGAGAATTCAACAACATCCAGTTCATAGCCCAACAAATTACAGCGAGCTGCCGGAAACTGGACAAACACTCAGCCATGAGCCACACTTGTAACGGTACGTTACTACAAATCAATCTTATTATAGCAAACATAGAATATAAGAATATGTTACTTGTGACCCAAAATAGAAAACATAGAGCACTTTTCAATGCTATAGGCTCAATCTCTAAAGCTCTTTTCGGCACATTGAACGAATATGATGCCAAGCTATATGATGAACAAATCCGAAATCTCACCCTTAACCAAAACTCCCTCCTATCACTTATGAAAAGCCAAACCGCGATAGTCGAAGCAACCGCAAACATTTTCAACAAAACTAAAGCCGCAATTGAAAAGGAATTCATGGTCATGCATAAAAAACTAATATCAGTGCAGATAGCCACATCATTGATGGAAAACAGAACACTGGATAACAAAATATCCATAGAACACTGGTTTCGTTAATGGCATTCAGATACCAAAATACCCAGTCGGAATTAATAGATCTTTTAACAGATTCCAAGCATGGAAAATTCCATCCTATATTAATATCACCGAAAAATATTGAAGATCTTTTATCAAAATTAGGCAAGAATTACCAAATTCACTAATGCTTCCTATAAATTCCAGAGACAATATATTGTCACAAATCCACAAATTAAGCACGATATCCGCAAATATTTTCAACAACAAAATAATTATAGACCTCCGAATTCCGCTACCTTTTAAAGAACCTTATCAAATATTTAAGGCGATACCATTACCTACACTCCTTAACGGATCGTTCGTGTATATTAATCCATCAAAGGAATATATCCTGCTCGACTACAATCGTGAACACCATGTTGAATTAACTCTCCAGGATATCCACAATTGCGCAACGTTGGACCAAACGCATTTTTACTGCAAAATCTCATCACCTATACTAACCACAAATACAAAAATAAACCAATGTGAATTAAACTTGATAAAAAAGGAACCAATTACATCCAAATGTACAATCTTAACATTAGAGCAAGTTTATTATTTGTCGCAGTTATCGCAGCAGAATGCCTGGCTTTTCTCCCTGAAAGGATCCCTCCCCATAGATATTATTTGTGAAGATTCCATTAGTTCACAAACCCTGCATGGAATAGGAACAATGCACATAAATCCCGGTTGTTATGTTCGCAGCAAAAAATTCATCCTGCACGGACATAACGTAAAAATGTCCAAATTCAATTCCCATTTTATCCCAACGATAAACATTTCTAATATAATATGGAATATGACGTCTTCTCCAAAGGAAACGCATACAGAAATGGATCTAAAGAAAGTGCTAGCATCCATTCGTTTCCAAAAACATCAAGAATTAATTCCTCTCAATCCCATAAATAGTCATCATATTCATCATTACGCACTGTCATATTTAAAAGTGTCTTTGATCGTATCTATTCTCTGCATATATCTATACATGAGATACAAATCAGGAGTGTTACGGGTGTGTCTATGCCGTAACTTGGACCTAGGAGTGCTTGCTTACTGCGAAGATCACTAGCCCATTGAACAAAATTGAATAAAAACACTTAAACACTTTCTTTACTTTTACTACAATAACTTTAATTCATCCTTTTAGAATACTTTTATTTCATCTTATCTTTTAATATTTTAATAGGTTAATATTTTTTCTTCTAGGAATTGGTTGCCTTACCACTGGTGGGGGGTCAACCTTATTCTTTAGACTTTGGAAAACTGTCTGCTTGTCCCTGAGATGCATCGGCTTTTTATTTAGTTGGATTCTTGCATTGCTCAGCAAAATTGATAAAAATAGGTATGGGGGTAACTATCTAGGAAATTCCATATAGGAATTCCAGAAATCGAATATATCGGGAACGCCCTCTGAATATATTGGTAATAGCCAATTTTGCATATTCCTCAATATTTTGTAGTTCCACAAGAGTATTTCCCCTTCATTCAAAAATTCCTTTGCAACCATTGGTCAACCATATATATACGGAAGAAACCAATGTTACAAAAAAACTCAGCACTATTGCCCAATAAGTGGGTCAGTTTCCATTTCACTTTACACAAGGGATTTCCCAATTATGTACAAGTAAAAAGTAAAAATGTCACACATGAAGTTTCTTAATTTTGTGTTAGGAAAAAATAAACGGCATGTTATGACTGTGGGTTAGGTCAGGGTTAACCTAGTGCCAATATAATGCATGAAATTGGTCTCATGCCGTGTTTGTATTTTTGTATACAAAGAGCCGGCGTTTTGCCGCAAAAAGGTTGACGCAACCAAGAATTTATCGTTTTAAAAGAACAACAGAGAAAGTTGTTTCATAAAACGAAAATAGATTTGGTTAACCATATGAACCATATGTGACGTAAAAATTCATAAGTAAATTGACGGTGGAATCACCGCGAAATTGCTTGGAATGCAATTTGATGCGGGTACTCGCGTTTGTCAATTTATTATATGTTTGTACGTTATATGTATGTACGTATGCGCGTATGTTTTGCTTGCTAGCTTCAAGAAGTACGTTATCGTGTATGTACGTATGTATATTTGTAATCTTGTACGTGACAAGATTCTTATTATGGTAACGAGTCGTTATTATAGATATATGCATGTTATTATAGATATATGCATATGTACATATGTATGATGTATGTACGTTAGTTGTACTGATCGGGATATTGTGGCGCTAATGAGATAATGATGAATGCAGGTAATGATTCATTCATTACACCATCCCCCTTGGAAAAAGAAAGTTCCGGGAATGAAATTAATGGGACTTTCTGATAAAACTGAGCAAAACGAAAAGCCGATGATCTAGGTACTTACATTATAATTTTTTGTAGATAAAAGTTTATCGGTAACACTAATTTCTAGGTTAGTGGTTTTTTTTTCTTTTTTTTATAATACTATTGTTATATTAATTCTATTATATTTGTATTATTTATTTATAGTAAAATTGCAGTAGTGGTAATTTCTAGATTATTGATTATTATAGTAATAAAGATAATAGTAATTTTTGTCTACTGACTATCAGTAATTTGTTATAGTAATAAAAATATTTTAATTATATAAAAATTTTTGGATAATTACTTATCGTAGTTGTAAAGATATGATAGTAAAAGTACTGTTTCTTAACCTCTAGGTTATTGTAATAATTCTTGTTTGTTACTAATTTTATAGAAAGTAGTTACTAGATTTAATAGTAGGCTAGTTATTAGGTTCTAGATTTTATTTATTATTATTATTTATTATATTTATTTGTATACAATTTCAAGGAGTATGACTATATATGACTATGTATATATAATTAATCTCTTCTTTTTTTCTTAGGCGTACAATAGATTATCTTATATAGATTAAACAGCTTTTTGTTTTTTTTTTTGCTTTGTAGTGAACTTGCTTTCTTTTTCGAGTTGTGTGCATATATTTGTTTTTTTTTTTGAAAATTCGCTTAAGGTGGTTAAGGTTGCATTGTTAGCTGATAGGATGACTTGGGGTTTTCGATCTCTAAGTCTTTTTGTTGTGTTCTTTTGTTTGCGCCAAGCCTTTTGGCTTTACATTTTTTGCATATTGGGACAATTATTACCATAAAAAGTGCTGCAAATAGAACATATGAAATGACATAATGATGAATGTTGTGTGTATTCAGTGTGGGGAAACTTATATTTTCGCTTTGCTTAAGCCGATTGAGTGCTTCACTTAATGAATTTAACTCTTCATTATCGTGAAATTTAATGACGTGTACCTGGTCATTGGTGGAGTTGAATCTTTCAGGATGGGGTAAGTTAGAAGTTAGATTTAATGATGGGAGGTAGTGGTTACTAAGCTCAGATGTTTTAGTATTATGTGCTTGGATAATTAGATCTTGGGTACGGAGATGGCATCCCGTGGAGAGATTAATAATTCCTGTGTTTTCCAAGTTATATGTAGTAATATTATTTCCGCAAATGGCATCGACCACTGTGATTTTTCGTATAGAAAAGAGCCACTTATTCGGTTGAGATAGTTGTTTCCAAAAATCCATTTGAGGAACGGCTTTGATATTACAAGAAGATGGTATTTCATGACTGTGTTTGAGGAGTTGTACTTCGCATTGGTTATTTGTAGACTGGGTGTTAAATATGGGGTATATAATACGGCACAAGAAATGTACTTGATCTTGCGTTTGACAGTTCTGTAACTCAAATCTGTTTACGGTGTAATAGTGTTCTCTATTATAATCGATTACTAAATATTGGAGTGAAGGTTTTATAAAAATGAACTTATGTAGATGATTTGTCGGCAAGGGATGTATTTTCAGAAGCTGGTATTCATCTTTGAATGGGAGGGGGAGCTTGAGGTGAAAAATTATTCTATTGTCGAGAATTGTACCTCTCACGTTACCAATTTGATAGAGTTGTAGAAGGTTATTCTCGTTCTTGTCTATTGGTAAAGTGAGCGTATTGGGTAGTTCTTTTTGGATGTTTTCTAGGATATGTTTCATTTCAGGTGGGGTCATTATTGCTGGGTGTGGTTTACCATGTCTAACATCTATTATCAGATCTAGTAAGAGGTTTTGGGTGGTCTGATATCGTACCATCATTAGTGCCGTTAGAGAGACCATCGTCTCGAGTTCAGTAGTAAAACTCTTCGATAGTTCATCAGTTTGTACGCGATTGGCTAGGTTACTCAAGGCGTTAAGCTTTTTCTCTACATGTAGGAATTGTTCTTTTATTGTCATGCGTGTTTTATTGAATACATTAACTGTAGAATCAACGATGACGGTTTGATTCTTGATTAATTGCAATAGATAGTCTTGGTTGTTTTTTAATTTATCTATATGCGAGTTAAAAGTCTTAGCGTCATCCGCGTCGAGAGTGCCAAAAAGGGTCTTGCTTAGGGTTCCTACGGCATTAATTAATCCTCTTTTAAATCGAGTAGTTTCAGACTTTAACAGGAGTGAATTTTGTTTTAGGATTCCGATTATAGTGTATAATTAGTGTGTTATGTCTATGCATAAGGGAGCCTTATTGTGGTAGTTTTCTATGTAATTACACAACCTATTTGTCTGTTCCGTATGATTACACAATTTCTCAAGTTCAAAATTGAATTCCTCTAAGTCATAGTATGTTATTACTTGCCACTCGTTGCTGTAGAGACTTACTCTTCCTACTTCTTCGAAGTAGATTCCTGGATTGTTCCTCATGATCGTGATCATGATCATGAACCGTTGCAAGTTCGTTTTGTATCATTGCGTCTGCACTGTGAGTTAGGAGGATGAAGACGAGAATCCAAATTATCCTAAGATAAATAAAAAATTATTTTCCTAATCGACGTATAGCTTAAGATTATTGTTGTGTACTGTTCTATTTTTGTTCCCTATTTTAATAGTAGTATTTTCCGTAGAATTAATAGTTACTATATCATAGGGTCCTGTCCACAACGGGGATAATTTGTTTTTCCTTGTGTGGTTCTTTAAAAAGACCTTATCTCCTAAGTTAAAGGTTCTCGCTTTCGAGTTTTTGTCATAGAATTGTTTTGATTTTTCTTTTTTTTTAGAATAGATTCTCTAGCTATCTGGTGACTATGTTGCAATCTCGCTTTTAGCTCATTGCTGTAATTATCGTAATTGTAATTTACCGTTGGGTTTGCTTTAATTATAGCTGGGATACTGGGTGGAAAACCGTATTTCAACTCATATGGACTGTAATTGGTACTGGAGTGTGTACTTGTATTATATGTAAACATAGCATACGGTATCCAAGTATCCCATGTTTGCTGGTCTCGGTTCACATAATGCCGTAGGTATTCGGCCAGAGTTCTATGACTTCTTTCCAGAGCTCCATTGGTCTGCGGATGGTATGGAGTCGTTTGCAGTTTTTTAATTTTTAAAAGTTTACACATTTGCGCAAACATTTCGCTTAGAAAATTAGAAGCTTGGTCCGTGAATATTGATTCCGGTATTCCATGTCTACAGACTATATTTATAACAAAAGCTTCTGCTACGCTTCGAGCTTCTGCGTTCTGTAGAGGTATGGCCTCAGTATATTTCGTGAGGTCATCCAGGAATGTGAGGAGATACTTGTTACCGTTATAGCTTGCTGGCTATGGTCCTACTATGTCCAACGCAATTCTCTCGAATGGTCTCGTACTAGTCGAGGTAATTTTCATGGGTACTCTAGGATTTCTAACAAGTTTATTCATTTGGCATGATTGACATTTCTTTACAAAGTTTTCGACATCTCTGTTTAATCCAGACCAATTATATGCTGTCTGAATTCTTTTAATAGTCCGAGTTATTCCTTGATGTCCACCTAATGGTGTTTTATGAAAGGATTCCATTATGAGTTCTTGCTCTTTTGGGTCAGATACTATTTTTACTTGGGTTGTGTAAATATTTATTTTGACATTTATATTCTTTAAAGAGAAAGTTATCATATTTTTTAGCTCTGCGTGCGCTACTATGTCCATTTTAGGTATAGAAATATGAACTTCCTGTAAGTTTTTATTTCTGATATAATCCCTGATATTTAAAAGGGTATTTAATATTTGTTTGAAACTGTCTATAGTTTTCATAGGTAAGGGTGCATTAGCAATTATATACGTTTGTCTACCATTCTCGTACTCGCGTAGTTGAGTACTTTGCATTTCCTCGTTCAATGATGGAAACAACTCTTTCAGGTAAGTTCCTGTTGGATCTTCTATTTTAGGTAAAATGAAGAATCTGTATGGTAAATTCTTTTGAGTCAGTATATGTCCTTTTATTTCTGAACAATCATCTGTATGGGGGGATGAAACGTATTCATTATATATTTTATTTAGATCCAGTGTATCTTCAGTCAGACTGGAGGCTTTTGCCTGATTGCGGGTCATTACGTTTATTGATTTTTGGACTGTAATTTCAGGTTCCTTAATTTTGATTCGACTTAAAGCATCAGCATTTGCGTTTTGTTTACCTGGTTTATGGATTATAGTATAGTCATACTACTCTAGCTTAATTCTCCATCTCATAAGACGTGAGGTTGAGTCTTTCAAACTCATGAGCCATACGAGGGGCTTATGATCAGTGACTATATTGAATTTCCTTCCATAGATATATGGACGAAATTGTTCCACAGCATAAACTATAGCTAAAAGTTCCTTTTCAATTGTAGAGTATCTACATTCTGCAGGATTTAACGTCCGGCTGGCGAAACAGATAGGGTGATCTTTTCCAATTTCGCCTTGCGATAGCACAGCACCTAATGCAATATCACTTGCATCAGTGGTGACGTTGAATTCCTTATCGAATTCGGGGTAAGCCAGAATTGGTGCACTGATGAGTTTTTGCTTTAAGACCTTGAATGATTCATCACAAAACGTATCCCATACAAAAGTGGTATCTTTTTTCAAGAGATTAGTCAGCGGCTTAGCGAGTTTGGAAAAATTGGGGATAAAACGTCTATAATATCCCACAAATCCTAAAAATGACTTGATATCTTTTGGTTTTCTTGGAGTCGGATATGTCTTCACCGCGCTAATTTTACTCGGGTCAGGTTGGACTCCATTTTCTCCAACCACATGACCTAGATAAACGATTTCTTTACGTAGAAAATGACATTTATCTGGCTGTAATTTTAGTTGATGCATTCTTAGTCGATTAAACACTTCTACAAGCTTGGCGTTATGGTCACGTAAATTATACCCATAAATCACGATATCATCTAAGTATACAAAGCAGCTTATACCTTGAAGTCCCGTTAGGGCGGTATTCATCAGTCGCTGAAAGGTTGCTGGTGCTCCTTTCAGTCCAAATGGCATTCTATTATAGTGATAATGTCCAAATGGTGTGCTAAAAGCTGTTTTTTCTTTGTCTTTTGGTGACATCGGGATTTGGTGGAATCCATTGGCCAAGTCCAAGGTTGTGAAGTATTTGGATCGTCCTAGTTGATCCAAGATATCCGTTATATTCGGTAGTGGGTAGGCGTCTCCGAGAGTAACTTCGTTTAAGCGCCTAAAGTCCACTACTACTCGCCAACGTTTTTGACCTGTTTCATCTGGTTTCTTTGGTACCAGTAGCAAGGGAGAGTTCCATGGACTCTTGCTAGGGCTTATGATATTTTAGTCTATCATGTCATTAATTTGCCTATTAATCTCATTTCGTTGAGATTCCGGTTATCTGTATGGCTTGACATAGATGGGCGTAGTATCTATTTTGACTGGTATCGTATGTGCAGCGGCATCAGTATATGTTAATGCGTCTCCTTCTAAATAGAATAAATCATTGAATTCTCTACAAATATTCGTGAGAGCTAATTTTTCCTCTTGGTTACAATGTTCTAATTTTAAATTACTTTCCAATGTTTTTAGGCGGTTTTCTATTGGGTCGGATTTATAATTGGGCTGAATCACCTCATAGTTCCGTACATAATCCCAAATTGGTTCTATCTCATTTTTCGCGATTTCAATATCTTCTTCGTTCGTATTCATCATTAGTACTCTTACCATACTGTTACTCGCTTGTGCCAAGGTGTTTCCTATGTATATACCTGGTCTTACTTCTTTTTGTTTTATTAATAATTCGCCTTTTTCCTCTGTTATTGGAAGTGATACCATTATTTCTGAACGTGCAGGTAATGTAATTTTATCAGATTTTTGATCATCATTAGCTGTATACAGATCACAGTCGTAGCGTCGTGAATCTGTATCAGATTTTTGATCATTATTAGCTGTATACAGATCACAGTCGTAGCGTCGTGAATCTGTATCTGATTTTTGATCATTATTAGCTTTTGATGACCTCGCGGGTTTTTTTAGAACATACAGCATAAAATAATATATTATTTGGAGGAGAATTGTCAATATGTTTGCGTTATTGCAATTACTACTTGTGGGTACATCGCTCAATGTAGCTGAATTTTTTGCTTCGGAAGTATTGCTTTCATTATTTATTTTACTTATTTTACCCTTTAATGGAGACATTTCTCTGAATTGACATTCGTATTCCTGACTTAAGCAGGCATCTGTGTTTATAATTAGCATATTTTTTGAATAATCTATAACGCATTTGTATTTAGATAGGAAGTCATTTCCTATTATCCCATCATAAGGTAAATTATTACCGTTTGGTATGATATTAAAAGGATGTTTTATTTTGCAGTTATCTTGGATGGATATTGTTCCATATGAAACTCCAAATGAAGGAAAACAATTACCAGACAGGGTGGTAATTGTATTTTTTTTCTCCCACAATTTATAAAATAATGTACAGTATGAAAAAAAAAGAAAAAACACATATACAAATAAATAAATATCAAATGAAAAATATATATATATAAAAAAAAAAGTATGCAAATATATAGTGTAATGAATAAAATAAATAATTTGTTTTACTAATGATGCCAGGAAACAAATTATCTTTTAAAATGAGTAGTAATTTCAATAAAAATGAATAAATAACTAGCAGTTATTAATATTATAAGAGAATATATTATGCAAATTAATTTCTATTATTACCTATAATTACTAAAACTAAATTTTTTTTTCTTCCATCTCCTGTTTTATAAAAAATAAATAAGTAAATAAATAAATGATAAATAATTTTTAGTCATAATAAAATTATACATATATAATTCCTTTTATAAACTATAATAAGGTAAGGCAATCCTAAGTTTAATAGCTCTATAGCTACAAATTTTTCTTCTAGGATATAAATATATAGATATACCTACATTATAATACGTATATTATAAGATAATCTTTAGACAACTCCTTCGATTATATAAAGAAAGTTTTATTCCCAAAAAATAAAACTTTCTTTTCCCCAGGGGGAGGGATTTTGGGACTCAGGTACCAATGCCCTAAATCACAACCATAAGGTGAATACATCAATATATTGCCCTATGCAATATATTGATGTATCACAGAAAGGACCCTGAAAAGGAAAAACCAATTTAATTTAAATTTTCATTTAAATCATTTAAATTTTCATTTAAATCATTTAAATTTCTTATTTGCATTTCCATACGGCAACAAAATGCAATTTAGCATAAATTGCATTTCGTTATCAGTAATGCACTCCACTCACACCGTATATCTACCTACATGCCGTGTAATCGGATATCATGTTTCGTCGTGCAAATTAAATTGCACATAAAATAATTCGCATATTCTCACGTACGATATTTCATCGCCGTGAGAAAGCAAAAAGAAAAAAAGCTTTTTCTGCAAGTGATCATGGGTACCTGGGGCCGGCAAGCCCAAACCTCGAGGAGTTGGAATTTTAAAGCCGTCGAGAGTAGTTTCGTAAAAAAATAAAAAATCGGAAAACTACAAAGTGAAATACAAAAATTATAGATCTGTTCTTAAATCTATTCTAACAACCATTAAGAAATCAAATTAGTTATAGAAACTAATCTATGTGAAACTGATAATTATAGAAACTAATCTATGTGAAACTGATAAGAATTAACATAAAAATACGGCATAGCTGTTAAAATATATTAGTGCGGAATAAAGAAAGTTATAATTTGTGCTCTTATTTTAAATTTTCGCCTTCCAATTGCTTCTTTCTGATCGTGTCAGGAAGCACGAGCAATTTGGTTACTTAACAATAATAATAATACTGCCGCGGCCTATTACAAGTATTATCAAACTACCAAAAGCAGAATAACATGCTCCTACCCACACACTTCAGCCCGAAGCACTAATGCCATTTCATAAAATAAATGTGAACCACAATATAACAAAATTCCGATAAGGCAGTTCCAAACGAATTCAAATTCACAATTAGCTATAACCGGCAAAAAATGTGACAACTTTCAAACCGCAAGAAGCGGCACGACAATTTGTGCACAACACATTTCTTTTACCTTTCACTTTTTTTTCCACTTTTTAGTAGAAGTATTTATTTTTCGACTTTATTTTTTGCTTCATTATTCTTTTTCTTATTATCTGCAGAATTTGTGAGTTTTTCTTTTTATCATATGCATAATTATTGACTTATTATATCTGACTTGTAATATATATTTTTCTTGTTTGCCTTTTATGATTTTTATTTTAAACCAAAATGAGAACCATAGAAGCATTATCCAATCTCGTGGATTGCCTCCTAATAGTGGAAGTCCCGGAATCGGAAACAATTCCTCTTAAGGACGAGCTCCGAACTTCAGACATGCCACGTTGTCCCAAAATGTGTATATCGCCGTTTAAAGCACTACCTGCAACAGCCAAAACGAAAAAGCTGGCTGATTTAGCGACAAAAAGGATTCCAATTAGGCCATCTAGGCCCTCCAACTGGCACGGAAAAGACCACTCAGGCGGCATTACCAAAATCACCAAACATCTCAACACCAGCTGTAACTAACAAGCCAGCCTTAATACCACCAGTATTGACGGCTTTAACCTCAACGCCTCCAAAAACAACGCGTCACGATGCGTTAACCAAGAGGCCAGATTTGATGGCTTCAGGGACAAAGCCACACGATGCGTCTCTCAAGAAGTCAGTTTTAACGGCTTCATCGAAGTCACCGCACGATGCGTCACACAAAAGGCTAGCATTGATAGCTCCACGGCAGCAAACACTCCATCACCGACATGATACGGTGCGCCAGGCAAAAAATCAGCGCTGAAAGCTATGGATCAGCGCCCGGTTTCAGCGATAATAAGGCCTTCAAGAAGCCTCTAGTCAGTCTAATCGTCGATCCCCAGATACGGGAACAAGTTCAAGACCAGCCGATTCCACGGCTAAAAGTATTCTCTGCAAACAAAGACTTTCGTACTCCGACTTAGTCCGGAGACACACTCTGGCTCCTCAGACAAATTAGCGTCCGCTTACAAATAAAAACACACGTAAGTTCACAAAAATTATTTCTAATTAGTAATGTTTGGGTTAGTTTCTTAAGGCACCAATTAGTGGATCAATTACAAAATTTATTCGTTCTCACATAAACCACATCATTTTCCGTTTGTCCATTCCTAGAGGCGGGAGGATGTTCCGTCGCGGTACAACCTTTAAATTATAATAAAAACTAAGAACTTACAAAATACTGAACTGTTCCCGCTACGATTTATTCTAAGTTCCCCACGAACATAATATATTTAAAAATCTGTCGATGATACCGGCATCATTATCTAAAATAAGACAAAAGCAAGCATCAAACAAAACATAACCAAAGGGTAAAGTCTCAAATCATTTCATGCCCTGAGACTTTAACCAGACAACAAACTTAACTCTTGGGAAACAATTCCAGTCCAAGTATAAGCGCTGGGTTCATCTACTTGTTTATCTAAAAGGGGAAACAAAACAAATCATTAATAAATAAATAATATTTAAGATAAATCATTTAAACCTACCTATTGACAGAAGCTGCTGTCCATTCTCCCTTGAAATTTTTGCGTACAGCTGGCCACAGTATAGAGAATACAAAGTATTATCACTAAATTCTGACAAGAAATGACAGAACGAGAAGTATACGGCAGCACGTACGCCCAGGCCATTACATGCCGAATTTGCTGTTCATACTGCAGGCGACAGCACGTGAAGTATACTACAGTGCGTGAGCTCAGGTTATTGCATGCAAAAGCATGCCTCACCATCATACACAGGGCTTTAATTATTGTAGCCACTGACAAACGCACAGCTCCCATTATTCTCGGGCCTATAAATAGCAAGCTGTTAGAGCTAGCAAATCACTCTCCTCCGCCACAATCTTTAATTCCACAAACACGTCCTTAAATCCGGATGATTTAAGCATCTTTTCAAAACCTGCTCACGTTTTCGCCCTAATCAGGACTATCAGAGGTAAAAAGTCCGCCGGCCCAGATAACATTGCAAATAAAGTTATCAAAAAGCTCCCACCTGTCGCCATAAAATTTCTGACAATTATCTTCAATAATTGCCTCAATAATTCTTACTTTCCTGATGTCTCGAAAACCGCGCGCATAGTTCCAATTCCCATAAAATGAAACTCGAAAAACCTTAACCTCTTCTGTCCAACCTGGGCAAGCTTTTCGAAAAAATAGTCCGCCAACACATTGAAAAACATGCCTCGACCTAAATATCAGGCAAGATACCCAATTCGGCTTCAAACCCCAGCACTCCACTTTTCACGCTTTGCTCAAATTCCTCTCTGATTCTACATACGCCCTCAACAAAAGGGAGCAGACAGGAGGCTGCTTCTTCGATGTAGAGAAAGCGCTTGCATCAGTCTGGACAAAATGGCTAATATTCAAAATTATAAACCCCGATTTCCCGCCATATCTCACTCGGGTTTATTCATAGCTTTCTGTCATCCAGGAATTTCTACATAGAAATTGAGAATGTCAAATCTCAGGAAAAATCAGTCAGTGCTTATGTCCCCCAAAGTTGGGCACTCGGACCAACTCTCGTCAATCTTTTCACCTATGACCAGCCTGCCAACGACTCAAATTCCACCACACTACTTTATGCTGATGACTCCCTTACTTACGCCCACTCCATGTCATCCAGTTTCGCTGCTACCAAAGTGGAGCGGCATGTCCTCAAACTCGACAAAACTACAGAAATTGGGGCATCAAAATTAACCTTAAAAAATCTGAAATGATTTGCATCCGAAACTCCTCCACAAGGGGAAGACCCAACCTCGCCACACGAGCCAACAACATCGAAATTGAAGTCAATAACGAAAAGCTCCAGCCGTCAAAGAACGCCAAATATCTTGGGGCTCTTTCAATAATCTGTTGAAGTTCAACAATCACGCCAAGGTGACCATGAGGAAAGCCAACTACGCTTACTCCGTACTCAACCCTATTATCAGAAGGAGAAACAGTCTCCCGAAAGATAAAAAGCTACTTATATATAAACAGCTCATCCTCCCAATCATCTGCTATTGCTTCCCCATCTGGCACTACATTTCGCCATCCTATATGTAGCAAATCAGCGCCCTCGAAAGAAAACTCCTAAGGGCCTGTACACGATTGTACAGGAAACCTGACGGACACTACTTTCCCAACACCTTTCTGTATGACAATGCAAACATCACTCCAATCGAGGACTATCTCCTTTCTCTCGCGGTCATACAACTTGAGAAGACCTCTCAATATCCTAATCCGCTCATTAGCCAGCTTTCAACGCAACTTCAAGTTGAAAACTTCCACTACTTATCACCTTTTCACCTAATCAACTCCGAAATGAGGAACATATATTACCTGGGCGAAAAATTTACATTCTTCACTAGTACAGGAAGCCACCATCGTGGAAAGGACACCATCCTGGCATCTCCATCATCGCGGAATTTATCAACGCTGGACCATTCTGGACTTTCGGGATATTTCTCACCATATTGGAAGGAACGCCATTCTTCAACCCTCAGCAAGTTAGAGGAATCTCTAACATTTCACAGCTTCCCACCCCCATCCAACTTCCCTATTCCTCTAAATCCCAAAACCGCTAAACAACAGACAAGAACACAGCTTGCCGTCGCACAACAAGCTGTTAATATTTTTTCGACATCCGTAACCTAAAGTTAATAATTATTTGAACAATTATAGTGTAAAATGCATCAAAGACAAAAGTGAAACCTAGGCCAAAATTAAAGCCTGTACGTAAATTTTTTCAGATATACCGGGATATCGGTTCGGTTTATAATTTCGCCATAATTCGTTTTATTTCCTTAATCGCGTTTGAAGAACTCTTGCCTCTTCAAGTTTCGTCACCTGTCACAATTTTGAAGACTGCTTTTGTCTGGCTTGGTTAAATTTCTTAAGCATTTTTCTTCATTCATCACTCAAATCAAGCTGTACCAAATCTTTAAATATTAGTTTTAAAAAATTTTCAAATCAGTAAAAAGCAAGCTCAATAAGAAGATTTTTTTTTATCTCTCAAAGCTGTCAAAACATCAGAAAATAATATTCTCAAAACCGACATCTTGCTGGAAATAGCTTAACACTTGTATATATGAATCAACCCTATGCATGCAAAAATATACAAATCTCGAGCATTCCCACATTTTTAATGGACATCATATTTGCCGTACACTCTATACAATTTTATAATTTTAAAAACCCTTGAACTTGAACATTAATTATTTAGCCTTGTGTGTTGCAATAGCTATCAGTTTTCTATAAGCCTCAGTATAATAAGTTTGATCACCGAGTTCATCAAGACCTTGTTCATTTCGATCGTTTTGATAAACTTAATGGCACATAAGCCATGAAGTAATACAGCCCTTTTGTTGAAATAATATTGCTATTTAAATATGCATAGTTTTAGGCTTTAAATATAGATACTAACATGATATCAATTTATTCCAAAACAGGTTTTAAATAATATATAATTTTCCTTCTACATGCATGCTACCAACATTTGTCCTACAAAAGGTTAATTATTACTGTCCTCTCCATCAATGTTTCCTATTACCATAGCCTTAACAACAGCAACTAAAATCGCGATAATCCTTTAATATTCATTGATGCTATTTTGATTATCACCTGGATTTTATATCGATGTCATAGTCTCTCCAATCGCTAATAGGCTTTTATACTGGCTCTGAAGCAACATGCAATAATTTATTTGTAAACGAAGCGCTACGAACCATGTTTTGCTTGACTTTATCTTTATTAAATTATGATTGTGCCTGCTTCCACGTGCGTACGATATCCGAGGGAGATTCTCCTTCTGCCTTCTGTTGGAGCTTTACCAATGCTGTTTTGATTTATTTTTCCACAACTTACCGCTGGCAGCAGTTCCTAAAGGGAATCGGAAATTGCGGATCAATTTATCCAACCAGGTCAGGTATTTTTGTTATAATTACTGGAAACGTGATTGGGTTCATTTTATGATTGTGTGCATTTGAAATTTCAAGGTTAAATTTTTTTTTTTAATGAAGAGTTAAAAATTAAAATTGTTTTGGGGAGTTTTTATCCTTGTTTAATTTTTATATTACCTACCCGTAAAATATGGATTATGTATGTAGTTATTAATTCATATCTGACAATACTGAAATTATAATCCATGAATAATTTTAATGAGATGAGAGTATGTGAAGTATTTCTGAGGATTTGATCGAGATTTTCGATTGCCAATTGTTATCTTTTCAAGAGTCGATAGTTTAATCAGAATTTATACAGAAGGTCTACACTGGTACCCAGTCGAACTAAATGTAATTTTACATCCCATTCCTCCGTATTTACACATCCATCATCTACATATTACCATGTAGTAGGTGGTGCCCTCAGGCTCGGACTGTAGGATGCTGGAACTCTAATCCATGTGGGTACCGTACAACAGTATCCCCAGTTTGCTACCGGGGGCGGGGTGGGAAAAGGAGGACTCTGGTATAGATATCTACTGACTACATTATTTACACCTGAATTGGAACCTGAGTGAACCTTTCAAAGGAAAAAGTAAATATATAAATTCAAATCTTAAAACATATTAACACCAAGTATGAAAACTTACTAAGTAAGTTAGACTTTCATCTAGATCAAAAAATCTTAGAACTATAGTCAGAATTGAATCATCATCGTTGATGTAAATAATGAAAAGTAAATGGGAAAGGTGTTTGCCGTGGAGTGCACCAGGTGTGCTATTAATATTACGCAGAAAGAGGTGTCTTAAAGAAAAACTTTGTATCTTCCGTCTAATACATTTAAATAGGAACATAATAACTTTACACAAAAGAATTAACACCAGAAATATGCATATGCTTATGAACGAGAATTTAGTCACTGATTCTGCCTCTAGTGGTAATGCAGAGATTGGTAAACTCCGCGAAGACAATAATAGCAGGTCTACTCTCCTTGAAGATATGTAATATCACCTTGTGAATTTTTTTCACTATTTTTTTATTTATTTTGTTTAGGCACTGCTTAAAGTATCCAAGAATGATAAAAAAGTCGATTATTAGAGTAAAAAACTTTTAAGGGTGGAGGGGTGGGTCATTATTACGAGCTTAGTCGTGAGGCATAATGAACGATTTTTCGACTGCGTGCGTTTGGGGTTTTTATTATTCTTTGTGTAAAGTGTACAAATTATACCGACAGATATTAGATTCCAGCTTTCAATTTTTACATATATATCTCTCTCTTAGCCCAATTTTAAGGCTGAGAAAAGAGCTGTTTATAGAAAGTCCGTTAGAACGCGCATAGTTAGTGTCTGGCTTCTCTCATTAAAATTATACTATCTGAAACTTTAAACGCTTTTTTCTCGAAACCATGTTTTTCAAACTGGGCGTACTAGTAGCTCTCACAATTTTCATCCGATTGACTTGAATTTTAACTGCAACTTTAAAACAATATTTGCTAGTGAACGTCGTATGATTTTGTTGATAAATTAATTTTTATAGATTTTATAAGTAATTTTCGTCCGATTTTTACGAAAAAAAAGCAAGAAAAAAATGTTCAATTTTTCGAAAAAATCCTACAACGCTTATTAGATTTTGGACTATATTAAGAAACTTTTTAGTTCTTTGTTCCAGATTAAAAATTGTGACTTGTAGGAGTACGCCCATGCGGACCGTCACTGATATTTTTTTTCTTTGCGTGCGCTGCTGTGGCGCCATTTTGCATCGTAAAATTAAAATAAAATATTGTTTTTGTAGTTAAATATTAGTATTTTCATATGCACACAACCTCATATCTCCATCCGAATCCTATCGTTCGAGGTACGTCTCAGAAACCACGTGAAATTTAGTGATTACAAGGTAATACTACCCGTTAAGAGCCCAGACTAAGGCTTCGAATTCCTTGTTAATGCGAGTCAAGTTACAACATGTCATCTTAAATTCTATGCACAAAGAGAGCTGAGTTCTATTAACGTAGCAAATATGGTTGGATGGATTAAAAAGAGGCTGTGAATTCTAGGGATGCCCATTTTACCCCCTCCAGACTTATGAGCTATTGTCGAGCTATTGTTCATAAATCCCAGCGGGATGATTTCACAAAGTTTAAGATTGACATCCGACCCTTCCTACCCGCTTCATGCAGTTCATCTGAAACATCTATGTAATGACATAGAAAGTGACATTTTGACAACATTCCGCTCATTGAAATTATTCGAAAAATTATAATTAGAATGGTATAAATGTCATTCTGAAAAATCAGATTTTAAAGTTGTTAAAGACATCGTATATATGATAATTTGAACTATCAAACTCAGAATTATGAATAACATAAAGTGTATGCCCATGAACCAGGAACGTTGCCACATTGTCATTGTAGTCGGTAATGCATTCTAAATCCAGACGCCTATCAGAGTATCACAAGATAAAATACCATAAAAATAAAGATAGAAAAAAAAGTTAGTACAAGATAATCGACATCAAAACCGTAATTTCATCGAATAGCAGGCTGCATCAAGTCGCCTTGAACACCAAGATTGTCAGAAGGCAAAATTACGTCAGAATCATTTCTTCGTAGATAGATGATGATGAGCAAGGTGGCCCATAAACCATAACGATGTAAATGTTTTTATGTAGAAATTTTAAAATCACATACATGATCTCGACATTTTCAGATGTACCAACCTCTAATGTGGAGCACGTCAGACTCAGTCAAGTAGCATATAGAACTTTGCCACTAACAGAAGGATCAGGCATACATTCATACATTGCATTAGAATGACATTTCCGTCTAACTCCGAATGGACAAACAAGCAGACTTTGAAATCGTTACGCCTTCCTGAATTTGCTCCATTTGCAACACAACTAGTAGAAAGACAATTTAAAATCTCTGGCTTTGTATAATCCTCAACACATACTTATGGAGTGCTAGGTGTCGCTGACTGAGAGTGATTTTCATAAACTTTATAGAAGTCTTCTTATAGTAGGTACATATATAATCCTTAATTTTTCACAATCCTTCATTTATTTACAACATATTTACAATCCTCTCCCAGCTCTTATGAATTTATTACATTTCCACCACAAGTTTCCTCAAATGATTACAATTATTCTCTAATGTCTTAGACACACAGCACTCTTAATGAAGAAATAACTAAAGACTCATTAGTCTATAATGATTCATTATAAACTGCGGACACACAGCCATTTCTTTAATTAAGTTGTGCTGTCAAACTGGTTTTGATGAACTTATCACCTTAAAGAAGCAATATGGATCGAATTAACGCGATAAACTTTGTTTTCATTTATTTTATTTTCAATTTAACAATTTCCAAATGAGAAACACATTTTATTTAAAAAAATATTAAATAATATAATTTGTGATTTGCATTTCTTTGCATTTCTTCTTCTTATTTTTTAAATCGGCAGATGCACAGCGGAGCTCCAGATTTACATTATATGCCAAATCTAGTACATTTTTCCTCATTATAGCTATAATGAAGGAGGAAAACACTTCATTAGTGTACTTCATTATCATCTGATTTTCGAGCTATAATGACATATACTATTTGACACACGGCATTTTAATGAATAGTTAGTACAAATGATTCATTAGTTCGTGCTGTGTGTCTAGGGTATAAAGCTCATATAGGATGAAGTTACCTTTTAGGACATCATGTCTACATATTTATATCGCATTAGTTTTAAGACATCATGTCTACATATTTATCGAAATAGTATGTATAGAGAAAAGTTTTTTATTTTTTAAAGGGGAAAAAATATTTTCAAGAAATACTTTAAAAAGCTGAATTGCTCTAATTAAAATATGAATGAAATGCATCAGAAATAAACGGCAGCAGCCGCTTCTAATTGCTCAAAGAGTTTCTTTAAATGACGCTCTTTTACTATCTTCCGCTCACTGTGGAATTGTTCATTTAGAAATTTTTTCTCGAATTAAGACCGAGTTGCATGTAGAAACAAGAATGCGCGCCAAAGACAATTTGAAAGCGGTATGTAACTTCAAAGGAGTATAATAATTAGGAATATGTACCTAGATACGCATAAAAGAAAATTAACTACGATAAAGGTTTACCTGTTGAATATTCAATTCAATTCAATTCAATTCAATATTTTATTTAAGTATACAACAAGATATCTTTTGATTATGTATACGAGATATAAGATGGAGAGAATTAAAATAAAAAAGAAAAAAAATTAAGTTATCTTACAACTATGTGCTTACAACTATCAAACTAATATAAAGATGTGAAGAATAAGAGAAAGAAAAGAAAAAGAATAGAAAGATGAAGATATGATAAAAATCAACCTACAGTTGCTTTAGGAGCGGACCCAGCTCACACATTCGTGACCTCAATCAAACCACTTCAGTGGACACTAAATATTGAGTTAATGTCTTCCGGAAAATCCTCGTCGAGGGAATCGATCTAATATCATTGGGAAGAAAGTTCCATTTACGTGCACTGTGGGCAAAGTAAGAGCGTTGCCCAACTAGTGTGCGGAATCGGGGTATAAGTAGGCTGAAATGACGTTGCGAGTGCAAGAAGCACAGGTGCTCGAATAAGTACAATGGTGAACGCGTGTTTATTACACGATGTAGGAAACTTAGGGCGGTGACATCAAGATAAGCATTCAACGAACACCCTAGAACTGTGGGAATATATTGTGATACATGATCAAAGCGATGCAGTCCATAAACAAAACGCACACAATCGTTTAATGCTACATTAAGCTTACGATTACAGGCTGCATCAAGGAAAGAGAAAATAGTGCTGCATTAAACAAAATAAGGGACAAGCAGAGCCTTGACAAGTGTTAGTCGCAGATCAACTGACAATAACCTCTCTGAGAGCCACAACTTGCGGAGGCCACCATAGATTTTTCGGACTATGCTACAGACTTGAGCGCAGTAGGGTAGTTTGCTGTTAAGGGCAACTCAAAGGCTAGTAACCTTTTCGGAGAAAGGTAATATATCATTACCCAGCAGTATGGGAGGCAGTAATTCCGTGTCTAGTACCCCGCTATAAAAGGCTATGTAGGTCGACTTCTTCGAATTGAGCAAGAGCCAGTTAGATTCAGCCCAAGCGGATATTCGATTTAGATCGCCATTAATGCGAACAACAAGGTCCTCTTGCAATCCAATAGGTCTAGACAGATAGAGCGGCACGTCATCAGCATATATATATATACAAATTCGCATCCATTACAACATGCGGAACATCATTTATAAACAATGTAAAGAGTAGAGGACCTGCAATGGAATCTTGTAGAACTCCAGAATCGATGGGAAGGAAGTTAGATTTAACTCTATCAACTAGGACTTGTTGGAAGCGATTGGATAAAAATTCGCTGATCATTCTAATTGCAGTTCGGGTGAAAAAGAATTTGTCATGTAACTTGCGTAGGAGAAGTGTGTGTTCAACGCTGTCGAAAGCTTTAGTTAAATCAAGCAGAACTAATATAGATAGATGATTATGGTCTAGCACGCTTCGAATATCTGCAGTGACTTTCAGTAAAGTAATGTCGCAGCTATGCCCAGGATGGAAACCAGACTGCCATCTGAAGAGCATGTGACTCCGCTCGATAAAATTAATTATTTGCGAGGCTTTTAACCTCTCCAATACTTTCCCTAAGAAGCATAGTATACTTATAGGACGATAGTCGCTCGGACCGTTAGGAGCAGAGTTTTTTTCCAGTGGTAATATTACAGAATTTTTACACTTTCGAGGAAATTGAGAATACGTGAGGCAAGAATTGAATATGTATAACAGAGAGCTACATATAACTAGAAGGACAAGCTTAATAAATCTAGGTGGGATACTATCATCACCGGTGGCATCAGATTTGATACCATCAATGGCTTCTAAGATCTCAGAAATTGTTACACATCGGAAGCTGAAGTTTACTGATTGTTCTACAAAGTTTAAAGAAGCTGTGCGAGCAACTATTGGAGGAGCGAGCGCAGCCGTTGTGAAAAAATTATTAAAGACATTTGGACCTATGCAACACGTTGATTTATCACTACCATGAATACACCATTTGCGCAGATTAGACCATAGTTTCTTTGGTGTTAGAGAAGGGTCAAGTATTCTGCTAAAATAAGCCTTTTTTGCACTTCTGATTTTCTCATTTACTAGGTTTCTTACGGATTTATACGTAGCACGACTCTGACAAGTTTTGAAAAACTTGTAACGACGGAAAAATATTCTCTTTCAGCAATCATGATCTCAATTTCGGGAGAGTACCACGGACATCCGACATCTCTTATGCGCTTGGTTCGCTCAGGTGCAAACTTATCACGTGAATAATTAACCAATGAGTAAAATATTTCTAATTGATCATCTACAGAATTATAATTTTTAATAAGCTGATGCCTCTTCGAGTAAACTCTCAACATTAATACTATTGTAGTTGCGAGACTTTAGAATTCTGTGCTGAATAGTGAAATGGAACTCGTAGGATACGAAGATGAAGTCATGATCGAAAATACTAAGCGGGCTTATTTGATTGAAGATTAAGACCTTGTTTACGTCAGAGCTGAAGAACATATCCAAGAATGAAAGATTGTTGCAGTTAAAGTAGGTAGTCTCAGTAGAATTTACCACGTTAAGATGGAGTGACTCGAAAATGTGTAAAAATGAATCCACGTTTTGATCCCTAAGTAGTATATTTACATTAAAATCCCCACCCAAGATTACGTTAGAATACTGATGGGAGATTTGGGTGAATATCTCTTCGAGCTCTGTAGTGTTCTCGGTGCAGAATTTGTTGGGAGGACAGTAGATACAAGGCAGCAGTCACTTGCCTGAGCCGCAGCCAACTTCCACACAAATAAATTCAAAATCTTTATTGCTAGAGTGTTTTATAACTCTAGATTTAAATTCATCCTTTACGTAGACTGCCACACCGCCCCCAACACGATCTTTTCGATCTTTACGATAAAGTTTGAAACCTGGGATGTTTACCATACTGGAAGGAATATGTTCGTTTAGCCAACTTTCAGAAACAAATAGATCGTGCAATTTTGTGTCGTGAAATATTTGATGCATTTCAAACATCTTAGTTCTTACACTACGCGCATTTAGATGACAAATGTTCAAACCATTCGATCTGGTGGAAAATAAGTTAAGCATCGCTCTAACACTGTCCAAACTTGTCATATTATGAACTTATGAACTCACAACAGGATCCACAAAAATCGAGCAGAAATGAATTTCTGAAAAGAAGCAACATGCATGAATAGATAAACTCCAGGCAGAAAAAAGATAAAGAGGTAACTAGTATGCGTTTGACAACCGGGTTGAAAATAAAAGATTCAAAAATACTAAAAACTACAAATTCAACAAGAAAAGTTACATTAACATAGAAGTTGAATAGATAATTTAGTCCAGTTAAGAAAAAAAGAAATGAAAAACAAACATAAACAAAAATAAAATAAATCAAAATAAATCATAGTAATGTCGTTGTGTAGGCATCAATGATAACAGCAAGCCCTGATAACGTTAAATCGAGATAATTTTACTCGGCTGTTCGAAATAGGTCAGTTTAAGAGCGGGACTAGATTCATCTGGTTTAAAGTACACAAAACCATTCCTAGCGCGTACAGAAAGCAGTTTGCCCTGACGGCGCAGATTTAGAGCCGATTGCAGAATTTTGTTGTTTTTAGGTGATAAACTCTCGAAACAATAGATCCGACTATCGATAGTGAAACCGCTATCGATGGTATTCACCTTCAAACCACCATGACTACTGAATTTCTCCATGAATGAACGACGTTCGCCAGCGTTAAGGAATATAACGATTAACGATGTTGCCGTTTTATGATCGCGATTGTAATTTGGACGAAAAACCTCAGTATAAGATGATACAGTGTGGTCAATTTTATCACACATTTTATTTAGAATTTCAGACGGCTTAATTTCCTTAGAGTTAGGTATGCCTGTCACCACCATATCATTGACACGTTGTATACGACGAAGATCATCATTATCCCGTTCAAGTTGGTTACACCTACTTTCTAGACTGGAGCACTTCGCAACTAATGTGTTTACTTGCAATTCAAGGTTAGAGAATAAATGTTCCATTTGTGAAGATAAACGATTTTCAAGTTGCTGTAATTTTTTGTCAAGTAAAGATGTAAGCCTTGTTATGAGATTGACTTCACTGATGTTAGGCAAACTCAATTTAGCATCACCAGATTCATTGCTAACGATCAGCTCCCTTAATGTTGATTAAGCTCAGGTTTTTGCTGATGTAACGGTTGTAATATCCGAATTCTTTCTAGTGCGCTCAGAAGAATGCTGACCTCGAGACGGTTTTTTGGGTGACATAACTGAAGATGTTATTGACTCGAAGATTAAACAAGTGCACAATAACTTTATGTTTTATCACGTAACCCAAGATGAAAATAAATAATATTGTATCGGATAGAGAAGCTCACTAACAAAAAGAAAAAAAAACACGAACCTGCACCTTCAGGATATGTTACCGATTTGGAAAAAAAATACAGGAACTATCGCACATTGATCACTACTGGGTAATTTATTTATTCGACAAAAAGTAGATTAGGAAAAATTATCTACACTGTAACAGAAAGTAGGACAGTTCATAGACAGACAGCAGACAAATCAATGAGACATTCAATGAACTTAGTATTTGGTACCAGAAAACCTTGTACTATACGTAAAACAGCAGCATTGAATAAATTAGGTGATATTCTACATTTTTTATGGAACACTTACAAATATATTTTCGTTAATATAATTCACACATTTTACCTCGATTTTAGGTACAAAAAACTAACCCTATTTCTGAAGTGAAGCAATTCCGTTATTTTATAAAAATATATCTAGAACTGGTAACACAAATTGTTGCCACTGCCTCTAGGGAATTTTTTTTAGTTTGTACGGAAAGTCTGTAACGCTAGAATTTTGAGATATGACAGAGGTAACATGCTACCACTTAACTTTTGGAATAGAGCTTAATATACATGCGTTTTTTCACACTAGTTATTGAGTCTTTAATCAAAGAAAATATTTGTTGAAATATCATGAAATTTGGGTTGATCTAAGAGTTTGCAGGGTAACATATACCTCTTCAATCCAATTATAGAAAGCTTGCATACTTTTAATTCTACTTTATTCACTTCATCCATATAATGGGAACTTCCAAGTTGGTGCAGGTATAGCCGAATAATAATATTTGTATAGGTCCGCTGCACATTTTTTCTTGTGGTAAGTTTATCAATTTATGATCGTCCTAAAGCTGAGGTTTGCTAAAATATTTCTACTCCTGTAACTGGTGACATATAATTGCTCGAATTCTTCGATTTAATTATATGCAGGCCTAAGCTAAGCAAAGTGTCTCTACACTGGATACTTGTGCTCCCGGGAATCATAGGAAATGAAAGTGCGGACTGGTTAGCCAGATCTAGCTCTAGATTTCCCTTTCTCGAACCAGAACCTACTGTTGACGTTGCCACCTCAGTGATGAGATCTCTCATCAACACGGATGTTCACATGAAACTTCTTTTGCGATGGGCAAACCTGGAAATTTGCAGGTGTACTAAACTTTTTGTGATGGACCAAATAGAAAGTTCAATGACTTTCTCCTTCGGATCCGAAAAAAAATGCAGAACTGTGGTTGGTATCATCACTAGCCACACACTTTCTGTGCACGTATTCGGCCTATGCTCGACGCACGTTTGACACGCTTTTGGCTGTACCACCAATCTGCAGATGAGCTGAAAAGCTTACCTCGCCTAGAGCTGACGCACTTCATTAAGACGAAAAGTTTTTCTGAGAGGTCTTATCGTTCTGCATTTTTTATCAGGTTAGCACAATGGGCCGCCTTGGCCTCCGTGCTTGGGGTTTTCGTCCACCTCACTGGACATTATGTAAACATAAGTCACAATGCCACGTCAAGATCAGGTCATCCCTGAGTAATATAAAAAAATTTCCCTATCTTCAAAATGAAAAAAAAGCTTAATTGATATTTTTGAGTCGTTTCAGCATTTGTCGCCATTCTGTTTTCCACCTAATTTTTCAATACCTTCCTTGTATAAGTACTTTGGCATTGCGGTGAAATACTCCACAAGTACCCTTCTAGTATCCTATCTACTGTTTTCTTCCTTTACTCTAGATAAACCTAAAGACTCTGGAATAGGTAACTGTATGCTCATGGCGTGATGTTTTGTGAGTAATATAGGTGGATTATTGTTTCCCCCATTTACTCCAACTAGAAGTCCGAAATGATTCTTCGGAATCCCGTTCCAAGGCTCAACATAGAATATACCTTCCATATCAAACCAATCACTAAGCAACATCTTTTATGGCCTTGTTTAGGATATAATGTGCTGGGTACATCTCGCTTGAGGAGAAGCCCTCTTATCTTTGATTTATAGTGAAATACTTTCGTTATCGAGCCTTAAATTCGTGAAAAGAAGTGTCATACAAATTAGAAAAAAAATGATTTTCCTTGATCTTTTAGACCAAGCAAATAATATTTTTTTCTTCTCAGATGTGATCTCAATATCTTCTACATTCAAAAGTTATTCATATTTTTATTTTATTCGAAAGATAAAAAAGTTTTATTGCCAGAGCAAAACTATACATCTCGTAAGAGACTATGCCTCTTTTACCCCACAAAGGGCATATGATTTTAAGGGAATGATCTTCCCAGCTCCAGAAGTACGTCAACTACTTTAAATATGTGGCAAGCCTGCGAGAATCATCCAACTATTCGCAAAGATGAACACTATCCCAAAGATTGGCAAAGCGACATCGTCACACTATACTTATTCCAATGTCGTGAAAATGGGCATCAGGATCGCCAAGCCATGAACTTTGGAAAGTCAGCTTTATGCAGATGGTTTGGCTATCTATACATACATTTTCAAATTTAACAGTCATAGAATCCCCAAAATCCAAACTTACCTATTAAGCACTTGAAAACGAGAAAAGAAAACTAAAATCGATAAGGAGATAATGTGGATTTTATAATGTTAACCCTTCATGAAATAACAGAATTTAAGCCAGAGCACATTCCATCTTCGAGAAATCGCAACAATAAAATATTTCGATCTGTTGCAAAAAGAAATTAGAAAATTGGCAGCGGGGTAGGTACTTGATATATAATTCTCTGTTTCACTTTTGTACTTTTATACAATATCTAGTATTCCTTATCTGTGCGCCACAGAGCTTGAGTCTATTCGTGTATCTTAAGTACCTAGATTACAATTTCTTTGACAAGCTACAAATCCTCGTTAAGTTGGTGATGTTGTGTGGTTGGTAGTGGTGACGGAGACGGTAAAGATGGTGACGTCTATTTGACATTAATTTCCCATTTTTCCTGAGTTGTTCAGTAAAACAGCAAGAATCCCAGTAATTCAAAGAAACTTCATAAATTCGTAATGTGCCTGCTTCATGAAAAATTCATTTTCGATTAGTTTCTTACTCCTAGCGTATTTGCACTTTTGCAGAAGTGACAAAAGAGATTTAGATCACACGATGCCTTTTAAAGTCATTTTTGTCACGTATCGTCCGGAAATGGTGTAAAGCGGAAATAAGGGTGTTGTTGGATGGGTTGTTCGAGGTTGTAGGAACTCTGGACACATACATACAAATGTACATACACAAACATGTTAAGAGCTTTACAAAAACAAAATTTTGAATTTTTTGTGGGTTAATCGTATGGCAAAATTGTGATATCCCTCGATTCGATAACTCGCTGCAGTATAGCTTTACGTATTTAGGAAAATACCCTGGGAGCAGCCTATAGGCTTTCACTCCACTGGAGCGCCTATGTAAACACTAACTCCGAGATAAGTTAATAGATCGGCGTAGGGGCAGCTTAACTGCTTTCACTCCTGTAATTAAAACTTGCAGTATAACCTTCTTTACTATCGATCAAAAACTAGACCTTTTATTTAGAATTCTTAGTGAATATATACATATACAGCTCTTAACCTATGGTAACGTGTTCTCCCCATTCACAAACGGTTAAGCGGGGAAAATAAGTGGTATGCATAAAATTGTGGTGACATACATTTACGCCTGAAGCCCCTTGACAATGCATCGTTTGGACAGTGACCCAATCATTGATTGTTGAGGTAAATGCATGTCACGCTATTTTTTTCTCTTTATTGATTACGCTTTTTTGTCTTTTAGGTTGGCATAGTTTTAGTTATGAGTTCTGTGGGAATTAATGTGTGCTTATTTGTTTTGGCGAATTGTATTAATTTTTTTTTGTTTTATTTTTTTTTTTGTAAAATTTGTATTATTGCAGCAAGTTGGTTTACTGCAATAAATGCAAATTACATAATATACCAAAGAGACCTCCTCCCCCTTTCATTATTGGTATAATCTATCGTAAGAGTTTTATAATAACTTCAGATCCTCTATCAGCTCTCATAAAGTTTGATTATATTCTCGGTTGCAAATATTTATTTTAGACAGAAAATTTAAAGGAGGTATAAAGTATTCCGACGGACGATACCCGGTTGTATCTTCTTAGACTGGTTGGGCTTAATGAAAATACAGTACTCCATGAATAAATAATAAATATAGGTTCAACATACATATTGACGTAGCATTGCGGTTGATTGTCATTCACTGTTGGTTATCAAGTAACTTAACCAAACATTTACATATTTTTGTGTCTTATACTGTTCTGCCCAACGAGAACACTTAAAAAATATATGTCAGGATGTGACTATTAATAAGAACGCCTGTGAGTATTTAAAGTTAGTGGTTTATTGCACAAACACGTCCATTATTTTTTACACGATTCCAACTTTGAATAGAACTAAATTTGATAGATTACAAACTCACTTATGTAACGTGAAATATATAATTCCGACTACTTCACTTAACAAATAGATTACAACTATGTACATAATTTCAATTAGGTCACTTACTAACTAGATTTCACTAACGTATATAAATTCAATTGGGTCTCTTAATAAATAGATATCACTTAGGTATTCTATCAACTTATACACAACACTAACAAATTATGATACCATTCAGTGATATTTGAAGCGTTCAACATTCAGGAATGGCACAAAATATATATATATATAAATATTAAATGGTATACGTGATATGTGAAATATAATAAATAATTAATCCAAAAATGTACTCACCAGTTTAAAACGGATAATCGACTTAATGCCGTTGGTATACGAATAACGATTTTTATCTCAATCGAAACACAAGATAAAGTAATATTGTTAGTAATGTTTACTCCAGTCGAGAGCGGGTTGATACCCAAAATAAATGTTTGAATTAGTACCGTTTATTCCAGTCGAGACCCGGAATAAGTATCTTTATGTCAGTCGATACCCAGGATACAGGTTTGAGTTAGTAAAGTGTATTCCATACGAAACCCGGAATAAAAATCTTTATCTCAGCCTATACCCAAGATAAAGTTATTGAGTTAGTAAGATTTATTCCAGTCGAGACCCAGAAAAAGAATGTTTATATCAGTCAATACCCAAGATAAAGGCTCGCATTAGTAAGGTCTTTCCAGTCGACAACCGGAATAAATATATTTATCTCAGGCGATACCCAAGATAAAGTTATTCAGCTAGTAAGACTTATTCCAGTCGAAACCCAGAATAAGTATCTTTATATCAGTCGGTACCCAAGATAAAGTTATTGAGTTAAAAATAAATATCCTTATCTTCGTCAGTAGCCAAGATAAGCTTATGATGTTAGTACTCTTTATTCTAGTCGTTAGCCAGAATAACGTAAAGTTTTTAATAATTTTAAGGTATTACCGCTAGCCAAGTCGATTCTAAATGATGCACAATCTACGAGAGCTTGATGCCTCTGAAGGGTGCACGGCACCAATAAATTATTTTAATTTGCGCATAGAAACCAAAGTACGTTGAACTTAGCAGCTATGCGTTGGTAGCTATAGAAAACTCCGTTGACCTTAACAGCTAAGAGTAGGCCAGACAAGTGCATTGACCTTAACAGCTGTGCTTAGCTAGTACAACGTATGATCAAATAACGATGAGAAATTGCATGTACATATAATATGACCATTCCTAATTTGTTTTTAAGTGCTTGAATGTTTTGATGTTTTTTAAGCAAAATATCATTTCCTAATAATTACAAAACAAAATATTTTAATGTCGGCTTGATTTTCATTAAATGGTGTGGAACGAGTCTCCCCATCACGTAGAGTCTCCGGTTCGAGCCCAGTAAAAGGTTTTTTCTTTTATTTTTATATGCTAACTGAAATTATTCTGTACGTAATTAAATAAAGACGAACGAGAAATATGAGTTAATTCCAAAGTGCGGATAGTTATTTTGATGTCCTTTCCCATATGGCGTAGAGGGCTTTGAAGTGAAGGAGTCATGTGTTTGTTACCATTGGAGAAAATCTTATCATGAGATGTGAGTGAAAGTCAAGCTTACGCCTCATCACGATATAAACAATTGTTGAAATGACACAGTAAAATCATCTGAAAAAAAAATTCAAAAGAAAAATAAACAAAGGGAAAAATAAATTAATGGAAAACCAAATTTGAATTGCAATTATTTATTTCACAACTTTGGTTTGTCCATTTGTAATTTTATTTTTATTTTTGTGCCGTCTTGCTTTGTTAAACGCTGCCTCCGCTTTTTGGATGTTTGAAGCGCCCCATATAACACCACTATGTGCTCACTCAGCTCCTGCTTCTCGTTGTCGGCCACTAACAGGTGAAGGTCGTTGTTGGCTTGTCCTGCGGGAAGCAGAACGATATCCTGCATAATTTTTGGTTTGACGAGTTCCCGAAGAATTGGGTGGTGGTGCATTTTGCCTTTGTATTGCTACATTAGTGGAGGTCAGCAGCTGCTGCTCAGCTATAAATGTAGCTGGATGGGATTGCTGCTTACCCGGCTGCTGGTGCGTTACAGGGATGGCTTCCGTCTGCTGTCTTGGAGCAGAAGAAGATACCATGCAGGCATAATTTTCACAAAATGTCAAAAACAATAATATTACAATTCAATGTATGTATTTATGAAAAAAAAAAGATTTCTGAAAATGAAGGAATTTTATTAGTTATTAATAATTAATTTGCTTAGGTTAATTTGTGACCAGTAATTATACCCTTGTGGCATGTGATTACATATGTCCCATAACCTCAAACTGATGGAAAAAAATCAATAAAAAATATATACCTTCTTTAAAAATATTTGTGAAATAAAAAATCCCCTTAAAATTTGAATTCTAGAAGTGCGCTGGTGATCCGTAAAGAAATTCCGAAAAAATTTCCACCAAATTTGGTAACAGAGTTTTTGTTTACAAATTCAGAAGTGGAGCCGATGAAAATTTGATAAAAAATTACAAGTTCAAAAAATGAAATGGCTTGATAAATCCTAATATATTTTTTAGCACTAGAAATTGCATGGAATAGTAAACTATGCTTGGCATGTGTTTGCTATATGACAACTCGATTGAAAATAAGAGAGCGAATGAGGGAATTACGCGCTTTTTATAGAAAATTTTGTCCCGATTTCGCTACTCATAAAATGAAATCTTCGAAATATAACTTTTTTATAACTTTATTAGTGTTTTAGGTTATTATTTGTATATGCCAAAGTGAATTTTACATTTTTTGGCATCCTTCCCATAAAGATTTATTATTAATTTTATTAATTTTAATTGCTTTTTTCGCATATTTCATCTAATTTATCGACATGCCATTTGTCGGTTCATTCCAATAAATTCCTTGTTATAGTATTTATGTTTAGAGTGATTGGTAAGGACGTGAAGTCCAAACTGCCAGCATGAGCTGGCAGATCACTCGATGACAGCGTTAGTACAGGGCGGCACGCTAGCACCTCGGCTAAGGGTGGCGGAGAGTGTGGGGGAGTTCCCGAAATAACCTGCCGCTTCTCACCAACCATAATCAAAAAAGATTTTCGTGCCTACTACCAACAAGCCAGCACACACTTGGTCATGAAGGGACCCTTACGTCACTTACCTGCATTCCAGTGAAGGCGCAGATGGTCTGCCTTCTTTGCCAAGTCCCATCCTCCCATTGACTTTGGGTGGCACAATCGTCCAAAGTGCCTTTTTGACCTGTAAAGAGAGAGACTAGCGGACCTAGACGACCTTCTGTCAGAGGGCTCCAGGAGAGAGGAAGGAGAAGGATAAAAATGGATACTGAGTTGAAGGATAAATTGAAACTCTGTATATCAAGAAATATTGATTGTATTTAAAATTGTGCTATCACGTTCAAGTCCAACAGGGAACTGATCTCGTTCGAAACAATTATTTCATTTGCATTTTACTGCATTGTTCTACATAACTGTAGTTACAAGTAATTCTGATATGAATGACAAAATTAACAAATGAGATACAATAAGATCAGGTTATTTATAAGTGGCATATATTTGTTGCAGTTTGTAACATTCCACCCGCCTCGTCTTAGGGCGAAAAGTATGAACTCCTCCCCCGCCATGAGATCATGTGGTAGAAGACTAGTTAGAGGTTGCCGAGATGAACCTGTAGACAATTGATGAATTTAAATTACAGAGTCATTTAGTGGTAGCACACAAAGTTTTGTAATTGGTCGTTTGCTATAAGTATCTTGATGTTTTATTGTGACTGCGCGGATTTGGCCATATGCCTGGATGTGTTGCATTGGCCATTTAGAGGGATGTACGCTATAAGCCTTGAGTAGTACCAGTTCATTTAATCTCACCGGACATTGCTTCGTTTTCCACGTAGCTCTCTACTGCAGGTGTAGAAGGCAATCCTTCTGTCATTGTTGCCAGTATTGGCTGTATGTCCTTTGTAGTAGCTGCCAAGGGGATAAGCGATTCAGTTGGATATCGTCATAGCTTAGTTTGGGAAATACAAGCGGAGCGTTTGCTGCAAGGAAGTGCCCTGGAGTAAGTAAGATAGTGTCATTAGGATCATTACTTATTGGCTGAAGTACCCTCGAATTTAGGCATGCTTCAATTTGTACCAATAGCGTAAGCATTTCTTCAATTGTTATAATGTGTTCTCCTCTTGTCCTTCTACGATGATGTTTAAAGGATTTAACCCCTACTTCCCAGATACCTCTGTGATGTGAAGCTGCTGGAGGAATGAAGCGCCACTCCGTATTATCGTTGGCAAGTAACTCAGCAAGTAAGTTACCTAAAACTTGACGAAAGTTGGCTGCCAATTTCGTGTCTCATTATCGCTATATATACGGGAGTAGTGTCCGCATATTGAAACAAATCGTTTGAATGCGGCGACGAATGCATCGGATGTCAGCCCAGTTACAAGTTCAATCTAAGAGTGCTCTAGCACAGACTACATTTCCATTTGGCGCACATTTGAAGACGTGAGCGGTAGCTAGCAGGAGAGGGTTAGATATTAAAAGCCTTTCAACTAAAAGTGAATTAGTAAAAGATGATTCAAATTGGTGTTTAAATAATTCGTTACTCGGCTGAGATTGTTCGTACGGTCTAGAATTTTCTGGCGACGATGGATGTAGCATAAATGATGTTTCGCATTACAAATTTTACAGCGATGAGTATAGAGACATTTATTACTGTAATGTCCATTTATTAGGCAATTAAAACATAATTGCTTCCTTTGAATGAACCTTTGGTGTTGTTCCACGAACTTAGTCTTGAAAGCTGAACAAAATAGTAGCAAAGAAGAAGATGACAGCGTAATACGCTGGTTCTGTCAGTCTGCTTTAATTTCCATATAAATCAATTTTTAAGTACTAGTCAATTATGTTTAGTCATTTAATTGGATTCTTGGGTGACTATCTTCGATATATATTGTGGATATCTGGATTACATCAGCGTAACCGGTAATTTTTATTTAATTAATTGCAACGGGCTGATATCTTAGTTGCGGCGTGGTTTCACGTATACATCCATCATATTAGTCTCTTACATACAATAATTGTCAGTGTGTGTTACAATGTCACGAAACCGAGGAGGCGAGAAAAATAAAAAGAAAGATAAGGTGCTGCTCTTACCTACGCCAACTGTAACTTGCGGCGAGTTCTCAGCTATTTTTTCACAGTTTGAAAGGAAATTGTCATCCGTTGTTGACGATATGGAGAATAAAATATCGAACTTCTCTGCTTTACTGGAGTTAAAAATGAAAGAATCTATTTCTAACCTTAACATAAAGTCTTTTCTTCGTAAACTACAAGACAGTTTATTGGGGACGCTCGCAGATAAGTTCAAGCTATTAAAGTCCGAATTGTCACAGTTTCAAGCAGAGAAAACAGCATTTAATAAACAACATTCAGAAGTCTGTAATGCGCTGGATAGGCGATTGGATTTCTTTGAACGACAACACCTCATGAATGATGTAATAAAATTAGGTATTCCTTTTATTGATACTGAAAACCTTCTACAGATGTTTACACATCTTTATTCGCAATTGGATATCGTTAGACCGCTCAAACCTTTAAACATATTTCGTGCCAATAAAAACAAGATACGCTCCACATTAATAGTAAAATTTTCGAGGACTACTGATAAAATACTGTTCATGCAAGCGGTGCGTAAAGTCATTAATAATCGACGTAATGATGGAATGAATAATATACTGCTAAGCGATGTGGGCATTGGTCCATTAAAAGGAAAGCCATGGCTCTTAAAAAAGAAAATCGTTTGGTAGCAGTAACTATCAGATCAGGACGTGTTTGGGTACGAAAAACATCTAGTGATTCCGCTAGACTTATTGTTTCCATCAATGATTTGCTTAATCTGGCTGGACAAAGCTAAATGGGTTATTGGATCAAATATGTGGTCTTTGCGTTCTTTTACATTGAATCTCTATTTAGTATTTGAATTGTTAGATTTAAGTTGTTTGAATTGCCTTCTTATTTTAGTTCTAATGATGGTAGATAATAGTTTTATTATTGAGGCTGTATTGCTTCACATTCTTTTAGTCTTAGATGCGGGTATTGGTTCAAATATGAGTTCTTTACGTTCTCTTACATTGAATCTCTATTTCCTGTTTGAATTTCTAGTATTAAATTGTTTGAATTGCCTACTTATTTTAGTTCTAGTGATGGTAGATACTAGTATTATTAATGAGCCTGTGTTGCTTTACATTCTTTTCTCTTTTTTTGAGTACTACAAAATGAATATTCAGTTAAAAGATAAAATGTTGAAAATGTACATTCTTTGTTTTATATTTCCAATTGAGTCGGACTGGTGCTATTGTTACTATTAATAATCCTGCACGAATGGTTGATACAGGTAGAATGCGGGTCTTGCTAAATATTCTAAGCAAACAGCACAATGGCTTGAAATGTTCTCATATTAATGAGAGAATTCTACTGCCCAAAATTGATGAACTACGTGATATGCTGGTTGATTCACCATTTGATGTGATTTGCGTATCAGAGAGCTGGCTCAAACCGGAGGTTAATGATATCACTATATATATTCCTGATTACAGGGTTGTGCGCAATGATAGGATTGGACGTCGAGGTGGTGGGGTGGCTATTTTTATAAAACATTTTATTAGTTACAAGGTATAAGGTGAATGAAGTGGAATATATTTTTTGTGAATTAAATTCAAATAATGTAAATTGCTTGATTGGGCTTGTTTATAAACCACCTAACTGCCACTCACTTAACTCACTCAGCAATGACTTAATGTGTATTACTCATCAATACCAACATATTATTATTGGAGGGGATTTCAACGTGAATTTTCTCGCGCCATCTAATCTCGCCAACTCCTTCCAAGTTGTATTAGACGCACTCGATTTTCACAGAATTAATCAGTATCCAACTTACTTTGCGTGCAGTGTACCCTCTCTTTTAGATCTTTTTATTACTGCCGATATTTCAAGAGTTTTGTTTTTTCAACAGATTTCAATTCCTGGCTTATCTGATCATGATATGATAATGTTTACTTATGACTTGCAATTCGAAAGGGCCAGTTTACCCACATCATACTCATACTACAATTACAATGAAGTTGATATTAATGCTCTCTACAATGATGCTGAATCAATTGAATGGAATTGCGTATCCCTCATGCCATGTGTAAATGACCAAGTCAATTTTCTTAACTCTGCTCTTCATACTCTCCATGATAGGCATGTTCCTTTAGTTACTAGGACCATAGTAAATCCACAATGTCCTTGGTTTTCATCAGATATTCGCAAACTTATATCAATTAGAGATTTTGCTTATGTCAAGTGGAAGAGATGTAAGATAATAGCATTTCTTCAAGAATATCGCACTCTTCGAAATCGAACAACTTTAGCAATAAGAAATGCTAAAATACAATACTACGCTTCCAAGCTAAATATCAATCTTTCTACCAAGGTCCTTTGGAATAATTTATAGAAGTGTGGAATTGCTAGATCAAGTAAAAATGAGTGCACCCTTGATCCACATTCTTTAAATGTTCAATTTACATCAGCTAGAGCAGACAATGATATCAATGAGTCGGATCCTGACTATTTCAGCACTGATCATGAATCTAATTTTGATTTTTACTGAGTTACTTCAAGTAATGTGTCGACAGTAATGTGTAGTATTACTTCTAATGCGACCGGAGTAGGATGTCTGAATCCCAGATTTATCAGATTATGCTCGGATTATATTGTTCAACCTCTTGCTCACATCTGTAATACATGTTTTTCTACCATGAACTTCCCAGCTGCTTGGAAATTTTCAATAGTTATACCGGTTCCCAAGAACTCCGTTGGAGGTAGTGTTGAGTATCGTCCTATTAGTATACTACCTTTTCTCTCGAAAATTGTAGAAAAAGTCATGTACCTTCACATCTCCCAATTCTTACATTTAAATAAGTCTCTACATGACTGTCGATCGGGTTTTAGGAATGGTCATGGGTGTACGACCGCTCTGCTCAAAGTGAGTGATGATATTGCTCGTGCTATTGACAAGGGAGACTTAACAGATCTAGTTTTTCTCGACTTTTCAAAAGCATTTGATTCGGTTAACCACCATCTGCTTTGCTAAAAACTTTTCGGATTTTCTTCTCAAGCAGTTAAATTGATTTATAATTATCTCAGTAATAGGTCCCAAGCAGTACTAGTAAACAGATGCCAGTCCTCATTTCTTCCTGTCTTAGCCGGTGTGCCACAAGGATCGATACTAGGACCCCTACTATTTTAAATTTTTATCAATGATATTTTTTCTCAAGTTAATCATAACAAAATGCATCTATACGCTGATGATGCGCAATTATACCTCTCTAGACCTCTTGGCCTTATTGAGGATGCTACTAGCTGTATTAATGAAGATCTTCAATCAATGTGGTCCGTATCTAATATGCTAAAGCTGAATCAAGCAAAATCCAAATGTTTGGTCATAAATCGCACAAAACTCGACACAGAAGGATTTCCTCCAATTATGATTAATAACACTGTTATTCCCCTTGTACACACTGTCAGCAACCTTGAAATAATTTTCAATTGTTTTTTTACGTGGGATGACTACATCAACAATATTGTTAGTAAAATTTATGGTGGTTTACGTGCGCTATGGATATCTAGTGATTTTACACCGGCTGCAATAAGGTTACTGATGATACGTCTACTTTTAATACCGGTATTTACTTACGGCTGCGAGGTCTTTGGAAAACTCGAATACGATAATTCCCGTAAACTTGAGATTGCCTTTAACTCTGTGGTTAGGTATGTGTATGGTCTTCGAAGATATGATCATGTCTCTCCGTTCTCGGATTCAATTTTAGGTTGTGGCTTATTTACGTATTTCAAATTTCGTTCGCTGGTATTTTTGGCGAAGATAATCTAAAATCATGTTCCATTATATCTATACGAAAAACTCCAATTTGCAAGATCAAGCAGGACACTGGATCTCATTGTACCAAGATCACAATTTTTAGTAAAAGACGCCTGTTCTTCAACCATTCTATTACAAACTGGAACAACTTACCTGTTTCGGTTAAAGATTTAATCCAGTTCCACTCATTGAGCATAATAAATAGTAGCATTTTCAAGGCATTAACGCCTAGTAGTTAAAACAAATGTAGTGTACCAATTGTTTACTGCATCTCTATTCTTTCTTAATTATTAATTCTTCTTTTGGTAATATTAATAAGTTTGTTATGTAATCACTTCTTTATATTTAGTATTACGCATTAATAACTTTAATTAAATACTTAAATATGTTATTCCTTTTCTAATTCTCAGTGTACTATTTTTGTAATTTATTCTGGCTTGTGGCACATTAATAAGATATTTTATCTTACGTGTACAATTGTTGCAAATAAATTGAATTTGAAATGCTTTTTTTCAATGGAATGCATTTAGATTTAGTCGAACTACTTTGATTGCCCAGACTGATAACGAATTTCGTTTTTGTTGAGGTTGTTGAGGTTATTCGTTATATCCAACGCTTATTTGCGTGGCGTTCATGGCGGGGTTTGTAATAAATAAATTTTGTATTTAAATTTGATTCCATCTGCTAGAGTCGCTGGAGGCCTTAATAGTTTCTAGAGTTCGTAGTCTACCATCTAAAAATGTAAGCAATGCCTCCTATTTCGGAACTTCTGTGCATTCACTGATTGAATTTTTCCAATCTCTCTAACATCTATTTAGGACCTATCCATTACTTTAAGAGTGTCAGTTTTAAGGTGCTTAAATATGTTTGCGTTACTAAGTCTACTTGACCTGCTGGTATCTCTCGCGTCTTCTTTTTGGATAAATTTCTATGGCTATTTTTTTATTACATAAAATTCTAAGGTAATGTTTCCACCCGTTTTAAAACTTAGCCTGTTCTTAGAAAGGTGTACATATTGATACGAGCAACCGTTAACCAAACGCTCAAACTTGAATGATATCAAATGATATCAATGAAACATCGCGAGTGAATTAATTTGCTTTCAACAACATCATTAGCGGCTATCAATATGGTTTTCGGTCTTATTAATCAAAACGTGACCTATTGTGATATCTCACCAGGTGCTAAATCATTACATTCATTATTGTGATGAGTCGGAAATAGTCGGCTTAAATTCTTCAAACCATTTTTACTCAATGAAATTAAAATCTTCTTATAAAATCATTTTATTCGGTAACACATCCAATTCTCATAATGTCAATGACGGTGTACCTCAAGGCTCTATTGTTTTTTCCACCTTTGTTCTTATTCATGATCTTTTATCTATTACCTTCAATTGCATCCGAAAAAACAAGTGCACGTCCAATCTATTTCAGTTGAATGAGCAACCAGCTTCAACTTATCCTTCCTGAATATTTTTGACGTAAGTTTTATCTAGATTTACTAGATCTTTAAAATTTACAAAAAATGCAACTAGTTTCGTCCATAAATGTAAAAAATTAATTACCATTTCTCAAATCTTGCGCTCGTAAGAAAATCTCACATAAAACCTGGATTGAAATTTAATTCCCACATTTAAGCAGAAGCAAGACGTACACTGGACTCTGTTTAAAGAAAATTCATTATGTTCATTGATGAGATAGTATTACGAATAATACACCCCGCAATACTCGCCCATCGAACTGTGACCTCCAATTAATCTTCGCAAGCAATTTTAATTGTAATGTAATATTTGGTGATAGCTTTATACCTCGAACTATATGATTGTGAAACAATTTCCGATCTGATGCTTTTATTAATGTGTTTTCGTTTGAACATCCAGTTTCGTTCTGGAGGCAATCCCGTTCAATCGAACGGTTTCAGAGTGCATCTGAAAAAGTTCGCTTGTGTATGTATACTAACGTCAAAGTACGCTATGAATTTTGTGCGGAAAGTAGTTGGTAATTTGCTTACGGAATAATTTTGAGGATAATATGATATAATAATAGTAGAGTGGTCGTAATAATAATGGTTGCCTTTAAAATAATGTCTAATGTGAAAATGTCATATGACATTAATATCAAATCACAACTAGAATTTGTTTGTGTGAGTGAACTCATAGTGCACCCGAGCAAATTTTCAGAGCGAACCTGATGCTTTTTGCATTGCCACCAGAGACAGCCTATAACGTCATTTTTTCCTTTAAACGAACGCTTTGACAGCACTTACGTTACCTCTAGACCGAATCTGATGTTCAAACGAAAACGGCATAACCCATTCAGGCAGTTCAAGCGACAAGTATAACGGTACTATCTCATTGATTTCCAATTTCTCAATCCGGGTACCTTATATACCGTTATAGCCACAGGAGAAATAAGTAAATTGCAGCCTTAGAGCATCTCCGTGCATACCGTATATAGACATTTATATATGACACGTAGGCATTTTCCTACACTTACCACATAGCATAATACTTGTTAGGAGCGATAATATACAAGAGTACAATCTTTTATTATACCCAAAACAATTGGTCTAAAACGTAGAGGAAGAATATCTAAACAGCAACAAATGAGAAGTACTTATAATAATAAACGCAATTAAGCATATAACTCTGACAAAAACAAGTTATAAAGAACTACAGAACTGATACTATAACAAGTTACTAAGCGCAATAAAAAAAGAGAAAAAAATAGAAAAAATAGAGTTGCAATAATTCGTGATAGTACTCCGCTTTGAGAAATAACCCTGACTAGACAATTAAGTAAATTACGGGCGTCTAATTATGAAATGGGCAGCAATGAGGCTCTTAAAGCAATTGACAGTACGTGCATGCTGGAGACTAGATGGGAGATTCCAAAAGCGCGCAACCTAGACAAGATAAGAGTCTTCCATGACTATCCTAGTAAAACCAGGTAAGATGACTTTCCTGTTTCGATAAGAGTTAGTGAAATTAAGCATTTCTCTAAGATAATATGGTTCATTTTTTTTGCAAGTTAAAGAACAACACTATGGCTGGAGATATGTAGTAAGTGGGCACCTCACCAACTGATTGCGGTAAGATGAGACATGGTCATATCAGCGAACTCCGAAAACAAAGCGTAAGCAATCTTTGAACGCGGCCTCCACTTTACGGGTAGAAACGCTATCAAGTCAAGGGCAGGATTAGTGTGTTAACCAAATTTAAGCGAGTTGTTTCTAGCAATATTCTGGCTGCGAGCCAGAACCTAAGGAGTCCGGAGTAAATTTTAGTAATTTTATATTTTGTATTGTCACATCAGTTCATATATGAGTTGTACACGATACCCAAATTGTTCACTTTACTAGCAAGCGATAAAGCTTTACCGTCCAGAATTACGGATAGGATATCAGACAAATGTACTGAACATTTGTGAAAAATAATATATTGAGGCTTAGAGGGATTAAATCTCAATGCATTAACCTTGGACCATGCATTGAGTATGGTCAAATCGTCATTAATACGTGCGATGCCATCTTCAAACAGGTCAATAAGTCTGTTCAGATATAGCTTCACATCATCTGCGTATAAGTGAATCGTGACATCACGTCCAACTAGAGGAAGGTCAGTAATAAATAATCCAAATAGCAACGGCCCCAAGATTGAACCCAGAGCTACATCAGTCGGGAGAGGAAGTGAATACAACAACTTATCATCCACCTTCACCCGTGATGGCGTTCTGACAAGAAACTCCCAATTAGAGAAGAAGCGGAAGCAGTAAAGCCAAGAAAATTAGATAGCTTATGCAGAAATAAACTGTGATTAACACTATCGAGTGCATTTGAGAAATGAAGCAGAACTAAAATGGTAGAGTGTATACTGGCCTAAGGCTGCTGCTCTTATATCACTCGTCACTTTTAGTGTGGCAGTCTATGTATGAGACACCGGAAACCAGTCTGCCAACATGACAAGAACTTATTACTTTCCAAGTAACCACAAATCTAGAAGCAAATTAGCTTTTCCAGAGCTTTAGATAACAAACTTAAGATACTGATAGGCCTAAAATCACCAAAAAATTCCGGATAAAGTACTAAAGAATCTATGTGTCGATCATTGGAAGCAGAATCCTAATAAAAAGTGGTGACAGGCAAACAGGTCTAGTAGCTTGAGATTTAATAGCATAAATTGAAGCCAGCAATTCAGTGCGATCTACACCGTGAAAAGAAAAAGAAGGGCTAATAAGACTTTTTCCATTTACAGGAGGATCAGTATAACTGGAGCTAGCAGTCCTAGAATGTTCATCGCTCAATTGTGTAGTAAAAAATGTATATAGTTTATTGGGATCCTGTTCGCAGTTACCTTTGTTTTTTTAATGTCTACCACAAAATTCTTGGTTGCATGTCATTGTGAAATTTGTTGCTAAAATATGGACGCTTCGCTATGCGGACACCCATACTGGCAAGCTTTCGTTCTGCACGGTGCATTTTAAAGCTTCACCTGTTTTGAGACGAATGTAGTGCTGGTATAAGAATTCTCTCATCAATAAGAGATTGAGGTCTTAAAAATAAGTCGAATTAGCTATCGATTGGCGAGGAATGGTAAGCGAGAACATTCAGCAGACAAACCTTCCGTGTCAATATTATTGAAGTCATGATAAAAATAAGTCCTAGGAGATGGGTTAAGAGGAAGATTTAGGGGAAAAAAAGTATGTCATGGTCCAGGTTACTGAAAGTATCTATTTGGACTTGGAAGTTAACTATACTTATGTCTGAAGCAATACACCAATCCAGCTGCGAAGGATTCGACGTATTATGATAGAAGAGGCATGCATTGGCTCACAGGGTGAAAATCGTGTAATACATCAACATTGAAATCACCTGCTATAATTACATTGGGGAAACGCTGTGTAAAATATAATACTGTGTCCCCGAATTTTTGAGTCACTTCACAGCTAAATTGTGGACAGTGCACGGCAGATAGAATGCATTTATTACCACAACAATCCTCTTACAGCCCAACGAACTGAACTAAGACACCCACAGATGGGAAAACCTAGCCCTCTTGTCCCCAAACGATTCCAACGATCATTCCGAAAATGACTCTGCTTAACCATATTTCGTTAACCAAAAAAATGTCACGAAAAACAATCAATTTTATTGCGCAAACTACGGGTGTTTAATGAACACATATTTAAACCCTGAAAGCGACCACTCATAATATTGAATAAAAACCCTTACATTGTCTATTACTATCCCGGAACATCATAAATAATAATAACTATATTATTGCACTGTCAATGCCATAGCTCGAAATACACCAGTGGAACGAAACTAGTGTCCAATCACTATAACAGCTGAGTAGAACTAGAACAAAACAAACCACAAGCGGTTGTACAAATATCATCGCAATTCATGAAAGAAACTTAAACATGTTAAGAATATTGAAAATTATAAATTAAGATTGAAAATAAATATACAATAAATAAATATAACTAATAAAATTCAATCTAATCTAATTCAAAGAGAAACTTGAATTAAAAATAACGGACTAGGGGCTGGATCCTGTAACACGGAGAATTTTGGAATTTGGGAGATGAGAGTTTCGTGTTCTTAGAATTCCTAATTCCCGAATTCTCCATTCCCAATTCAGTAACATGGTTGGAGAATTAAGAAAAACGTAAGAAATGTGAACAAGTGCGAATCGCCTGGGACGATTAAGGCTATCAATTTTTGTTGTAGAAGGTTGAATTTTTTTTCATATCCGAGGTACATCTGTCTATTACCTTCTACTGTCGAAATAAATTAAAATTTATTTTTTGTAGGGGTAGCTTTTGAGGGATGAGGAGGGTAGGTTTTCTTGAGTTTTTCCGGAATAACGAGAGAATGGAGAGAAGGAGAATGTATGTAGTATAAAAAAAAGATGGGTGCTCAGGACGAACAAGATAGGTGGAGGAAATGGGCGGGGAGAGTGCGAGGTAGAAATGGGAGGTGATTAACGGAAATTAAAAAAAATAAACACAATATCAAGAGGTACAATAATTCGCAGAGGTAAGCTCAGGATCTCCACTTACTTTTCCACTTGCAAAACACCGGAGAATTCACAAGTGGAATGGCGAATTCGGGAATTCTCTATTCTAGATAAAATGGAACAATTTCAGTAATGCAGATTATATGTTCTCCCTGCAGAAAGTTTCGCCATCATTTTTGGCTGAAGGACTCTGCATTCTTGTGATGAAAATGAAAAACATAGTGAGCCGTTTCGGTATCAGTAAAAGCTATTGAAGTCAGCCTAGATTCAGTCAGTCTTCTTTAAATGTATAGTTTCGTCCACAGTTTGCTGTATACACATAGCCTAGATTCAACACGGGATAATTATATGATAGATGATAGATTAGATGATAGATATGTATGAAGCGAAAACGTGTATAAAGTTAAGGCTATACTCAATTTGCGTTTAATTTTCCTCAATTTTAATACCTTTTTGTTGAGTTGAAAGTAAAACTTACGATTTCCTACACAGTTCGTTACACTCTCTACGTTGCATATCTGCTAGCCCTGGAGATGGGGTGGATCTATAGATTGAGATTAAGTGGAACACACAAATAGGGCGCCCCATAATCTCTTACACGAGGAAGGTTAAATCACGAGACCTGTAAAGACGATGCTATCAATACTAAAGAAATACCCTCCGCTCAATATTACTGGTATTCTCTTTATTTAATACGAATTCAAAGCAACTAAACAACCTGACACTATAAATTCAACAATAATTGATCTATACGAACTAGAATCTTAAAAGCAATTAAACTGATATGATACTATCTATTTGTCCCTTTATATCTCGAAGTAGCTAGTATGACAATTCCAGTGCAAGTGGACTATCAGCCTCAAAACAAAAGAGCATGACCTCGCCGTCAACAACCAGCCAAGGATTTGTGCCGTAGGGATTGTATTCTAATACATCAAAATTAAGTCGAATATATATATATGTTTATATGATTAAAATTTATATTGAAAATTATCGCAAGGTTTAGGAAGCTACTACTCGTAATCAAATGCGTGACGTGTGGAGAATTATGTTCCAAGTATACTTAACTTGTGAACCTTATGAACCAAAGAAAAGAAGAAGAAGACTCAATTTAAGCTGTCAAAATTTTATCATCTTTTTCTCAACTTATATTTCTTTTGCAACTTGCAAGTTATTATTGAAAAATCTATTGTAAAATAATATTTATGTGATTGACTTTGTGATATATTGGAGACTTTGTTGTAATTTTATCAGAAGTGGAATTCTATCAGCATTCTTTGGCGAGCCTTCTGACATACACATTTATAGTGTCTACAATTATCATTCACTTTTCATGGAATCTATGCTGCATATGAATAATTAATTACACGACGTCTATTACTAGTTATTGGATTGTTTATACTGCATCTTAACTTTTAGTTGGGAATTTTTCCTGTTCCTCGTGGTAAAGTGAGGTTATCTCATCCCTGCAAGACTTCGCCCTGTGCCCCATACCAGTCTGCTGTAATCCCATTGTAAGCTGTATGGATAACTCGATTGCTGATTGTTTCCTACTCCCTATTAGTGAATCTAATACGGTGATAATTATTTGGTGCCTCGTATTCAAGTGAGATGTACATTAGTTACAGGCCCTCAGTGTCAACCATTAGATCTGCATCATGGCACCTAAATGCGTTATCTGTGCGGCATATATTAATAAAAGCAACTTTGGATTCAAGTGCATTGATTGCAAAAGGCAATATCATGTCGCATGTTCTGGGCTGACTCCTGAACTTATTTCGAGTCTCATGTCTGGTGCAGTGGGATTTCGTTGCAATCAGTGTAGCACTGAAAAGCCAGATATTTCAATTACTGACGGTGGTGCCGACTCTGATGACGGCAGCCTTGGTGTTCATGCTGCTGTGTGTAGAATGGGCACAGAAATATAGCTGATTCAAACTAAACAAACTGAATTTAACAAATCTATATGCACACTCATCGAAGGCTTCAATGAGATCAAGAAGTTGACTGCAACGATTCAAGATCATACCTGTAGGATTATGATACTGGAAGAAGACAATTCGAAGGAGGCCACTGCCATCAATATTCTACAAAATCGTATAGATTTCCTGGAAACTATTCACTTATCCAATTTTACTGAAATCAAAGGCGTTAGTATAAAACCTAATGAAAATGTTATGGACATTGTTCGCTGTTTGCATGATTCTCTTGAGTTGCCATTGGAAACCGGTGATGTCATCAAAGCTTATCGCCGTCACCCGACACGGGGTACTAAAAAATCTGCTCAGTCTACTCAATCAATTATTGTTAAGTATTGCTCTCAATTCATTCGAGATAGAATTTTAACTGCATCTAGAGTTCATAAAAAATTATTCACTGAAATTTTAGGTTCCTCAAAGGATTCACAAATTTTTTTAAATGAACTATTGTCAAAGGAGAAAAAGTATTTATTCTACAAAGCCAAGCAAATTAAAAATCAATGTGGTTTTAAATGCCTTTGGATTAGTAAAGGCAAAATATACATGAAGAAGGAGGATAATAGTTCTCCAAAGTTTATTAATTCACTATCTTGTCTGGATCTCATCTCGAAGGCACATTCTACTACTTAATATAAATATTTTTCCTTATGTCTTTAATTAACATATATTATCAAAATGTCATAGGAAGAAAAAGAGGCGTTTTTAGAGTGCATTAATTACAATCAACTAAAATTTTTAATAATTAGCTCCACCTTATAGAATATTGTAAGAATGATGTAAGTATTTTTCCAATATGTCGCCTAACTTTTATAAATGATTTTTTAAATATGACCGAAATTAATCCCTTTACTGAAGACTTAACAATTGCATCTGCAGTTATTCTAGTGTACAGAAAACATTTTCTTAAAGAAAATTTGCTGGGTATTATGCTTAAAGGGGGTATACAAAAAATTTCAACCAATCCATAGTCGCCAAAATGGCTATTTTTACAAAATAGAAAACGTTAATTGTAAAATTTAACACTTTGATAGCTACGGCGAGGTAAAATTACCCAAATGTAATTTAAATGTTGATCGGTAGAACATTTTGGTAAAAATGGAACAAATTGCTCTGTATAGTGATACTATTGCATGGTTCTCTTCCTACTTATCTGACAGGGTTAACAATGTTGTCTTTAATGGCTTCCAGTCTCCTCTATATGTGCAAACATCTGGGGTCCCTCAAGGAACTATTCTTGGGCCTTTTATTTTCTCGATATATATTAATGATCTTCCCTCCCAATTAGTCTCCAAATGTCTACTCTATGCTGATGACGCTAAAATATTTCGTGTCATCAAAGACATTAATGACAGCTGCATATTGCAACACGATCTCGATACGCTTGCGACTTGGTGTAGCCTTAATTACTTAGAATTGAATATAATTAAATATAAAGTCCTAACATACACTAGGAAGCACATGTCCATTCTATACAATTATAGGATTGATAACATCTCCATCTCACGATGCCATGAGATTAAAGATTTGGGTGTTATATTCGATTCCAAATTACTATTCTCTGCCCATATTAATTATATTTCATCCAAGGCTTCTCGCCTGGTGGGTTTTATCTTTCGTGCAACTAAGGCTTTTAAGTCCATTAATTCGGTTATTGCACTTTTCATGTCATTAGTTAGAAGTATTCTAGAGTATGCAAGTCAAGTGTGGAACCCTTTTTACACATCATATTCAGAGCAGATTGAATCAATCCAAAGAAAATTCCCGAAAATTTTAATGTATAAATTTGGTAACCCATCTCTTGAATATGTTGATAGATTGTCCGCACTTAATCTTCCACTTCTATCTAATCGTCGCCAAATCCTGGATGCAGTTTTCCTTTACAAAATAGTTAATAGAATTATAAACTGTCCCTTTCTTCTTACTAAGATAAACTTTTATGTGCCTGCTCGTTCCTCTAGGCAATCATTAACAGTTAAATTACCCTCTTGCAGAACCAATCTCAGAGAAAAATGTCCTACTTTCAGAATCCAAAAAGTATACAATACTAAACTCAACAACATTGATATATTGCATCCAAGCCTACTGACATTTAAACGACTTCTTTCTGATGAGATCCGACAAACCACTTGACCACATACTCAATACTCAATTAGTTCCTTTTTACTTTGTAAGTTTTTGCTTTTTCTCCAATCTTTCATAGCCAGTAAATTAATTATTACACTTAGTTTTTAATTTTTATCACTAGTTCATTTTTTAACTCAAATTTATATATTACCTTTAGTCATTAGTCTTACTTTTTTTTTTCCTTTCTTGTATTTTTGCACTTCTTTAATATTTTATAATTATAATCAACTTTAACAATATTTGAATTTTGCATATAACATGTACATTGCAATTTAAATCTAGTTTAGTGTTAATCTATTTTAAGTTTCTTCTTCTTTTCTGAATTTAACTTTGAATTTCAATATGAAAACTTTTATACGGTAGCATTTCATTGGATTCATCTATATTCTATCGTCTAAACTTTTTAAATAAATAAATAAATAAAATAAACCTCCGTCCCATGCAGGGTAGCCTCCTTTCGCTTTGCGATTTCTTTACGAGACTTTTCCGGATTCATCTGGTTCCAGACTCCTTTCCTAGTTCCTCTTTCTTTCCTTTTATTATGCACCAACGCTTATTATTATACCCTAGATGAAATCAATAGGGTATACTGAGTTTATCATTCCGTTTGCAATACCTCGAAATAATGATCGTAGAGCAAAATGGATTGCATACCCACTCATAATATTAAAACTTATTTTGATTTTTGAGAGCTGAAATTTTGTACACAGACTTTAAAAAAAAGTAAAGTTAAGTTCGAAAATGAGACAAATCGGGCAACTCCTTCGTGGAGTTGCCATACAAAACTTTCGTTTTCCACTATATATTTGGACACTGCCTGAGATCGCGTCGACATAGAGGGCTGAAATTTAGTATATGGTATTTTCATTGTACTAGCAAATAAAATTTCAAACACGGACTAAATCGGAAAACTCCTTCTTGGTGTTGCCATATAAAAATTTAGGTTTTTTACGTATACTTTGTAAACGATCAGTCCAAGGCATTTTTATAGCACTAAAAACTTCCTCAGAATACGAAATCCTATAAAATTAGTTAGAACGCGTTCTAGAAATATATGCGAAAAACCACTTAAAAATCAAACTTGGATAGATCGGTGACCATACGACATTTTATACGGGCATCGCCGGAAAGGAAACGGTCAATTTTTTCTCACTCCCTCTTCACTTGTTTTGGTGCTGCCATTCGGCTCAGCCGATGTGTTTTTCTGAGTAAGACACTTTGGCCAATTTGGCGTGGCCGTTCTTGATACTAGTCTGGGGTGCACATTGCCCATTGCCCATTTAAATATAGCCAGACTGCAAACATTTTTTAGTCTCTATCTCATTTACCTTGGAAGAGTTTATAATATTAATTAGCCTTTATTCTGTTTATTTCACACTTTTTATCATTAAATTTGTTATCATTTGTTATTCGTTATTTTTTATGGACTTTTGTTACAAGTAACCACTATAATTATTTAATGAAAGCTTCGATATTGCTTATTAGAGTTTAGTGATACTTTAGGAGTAATTATTAGGATTTATTTAAGGTTATTTTTTGCTTGATAATTCGGAGGATTTCCTATAAGGAGCCTGGAATGTATCTCCCACTTTCTGGTGGATTGCTTCTCCTTTTCCTAAACTACCCCGTAAGGAAGGGAGGTTCTCGTTATCTATTTTTGTGTGTAGGTTTCTTTAGAGGCGGCTGGGTGGTTCTGCGATTATAATTTCATTTGATTTGACTTGCTATTGCTTAAATATTAACTCGGATTTTCGGTAGGTAATATAGAACAAGGTTTTCTTTCTTTTTGGCGTATTTGCGGCTGAATCTAAAATTAACAGCTCGTAAGGAGAAGTTACAGGAGGCTCGACTATTGATTCAAATTTTAATGTCGACGTAATGATATGTCTATGTCTACAACATGCAATGAGAAATACCAGTGTTCACATTAGGCTACTAAAATTATTCCTGCAGTTACTTAATAAAAAAGGAAGATCTGTGCAGTTAATTACTCCTAACCGTTTGTGGTACTGACTCCGGTTCCAAAAGGAGCTGTGTCGCTTACCTTTGTGTGTTGCCTCGTCAAAGCCGTGAATAATGATTCATTTTACCCCAAGAAATTGTAAGTGTCGTTGTCATATTCTGGGCAGTCTGGGGCTAGACGGTGATTCAGTCCTTACTAGTTTGGTTCTTCCTGTTTAGATATTTTGTCCTGGAATTAAAGATTAGGGCAGAATCAATACTTTTATAGGGCAACATTAAACCGCGCCAAACATTATTAGCTTTCGAGTGTGTAACACACCTCCCCTTCTTCCAAAAGGTTTTGCAAAAATCTCATGAACCAGCATAATGTGGAAAAGAAGTATGTTACATTCTCGTCCACTACAAATAATCAGGGCTAGCCAACATACATATAGTGCGGCTTTCATATTGTGGCATATACACAAATTTTAAAATACTAAATCATATTCAGAAATTTGAAAAATGCTACATCATATTCAGAAATTTGGAAAGTATTATATCATTACCAGCAATTTGGAAAATACTACATCATAATCTGAAATTTGGAAAATAGTATATCCGTACTAAGGTCCTAAGGTAAGTTATTTCGAATTGCGTATCTTTTTGTCCTAATCTAAATGCTTTACTGCTCACCACTACTGAATTCCTCTCCCATAGCTACATTATTGCTCTAGTCCGCTGTAAGATTACTGAATTTCATACAATGTACGATCCCAACAAAATGAGCCAAACGGTTTCTATGCCTCAGTACGCTATGAGTCTGGACCACTGGACTTCGTGCGGAGTAAGATGCCAACACCATGAGCCAATTCAACCCTCGGTATACGAGTAAAACGTTTATTTATAATTTTAAATTGTTGGAAAACTAGTGTATACCAACCGATACCATGTCCTTTAAAATCGTTTGAACCTAAACGTAAAAGAGTATCGACCGTAGTAACTTAAGCGGCAAATTGGTACTCGACAGCTTCCCGATTATGCTGGATGGATTCCTTATTGGCGCTTCCAGGATAGCTCGGTGCTATGGACGTTCGATCCCGAATTGGAAAACGGATACTTAATACTTTATGATAGTATACGACGAGAATAGTGAGACGAGGGCTAAGCAATTGGAATTACTACGATAGTTCGCCTATCGTAGTTTACCATGTGGGGGGTGGTTTGATGCATTGCCAAGCAGGCCGACGAGATTGAAGTGGAATTAATTAACAAAAGGTATATCACCCACCGTTGAGGCTATACAATAGGAGGGTTGCATGATATCCTATAGTTTGCAAGTGAACCTTGCTGGTTACCTTCTTGGGGCTATTTGGGATAGAATAGTAGCCTTTTATAACTCCTTTTCACCGCTTGAGCAGAAAGCTTTCAAGCCCTTAGTGTGCCAAATTCCTCGCAATTTACCTTTATCGTTCCCTAGCTCATACGTCCATGGTGAAACCACCTTTAGCACCTTGAATGGGCCTACATATTTAGGAGCTAACTTCGCATTATATTATTTCGCGGCATCGGACAGAATGTAATGTTTTCGCCAGACTAAACCATGGAGATAATACCTGAAATCCCTCGTTCGGAGGTTATAAATCCGTTTGCTATTTTCTTATGCTTTTACTAATCTTCTCCGTACGTCTGCCCTAACTGCCTCCAAGGGCGTTGACCGCTCTTCTCTATTAAAGGCTACTTCATTACCTAAAGGTTTGTGAAATCTACTATTAGTTATCATTTCGCAACCGAAATTTATAAAGTTTGGTGTAAGCTTTGTGGACTCCTGCGTTGAGGTGCAAATAACATAAGCTATGTTAGCCTTGGCCTTTCGGAACTAGCTCCCTCCACTTGTTTGAATCGAAAGCCAACGCAGGATATCTTGGCCGACAATGTTCAAATCAGGGTATTTTTTGGAATTGTCACTAATTTTTACTTTCAAACTATCATACCACTTGTCATTAGGTGATTGAACTTCAGCTATACATTCTACTATGCGAGAGAGTATTTCCGATAAAAGATGTTCTTTACCCTTCCGATGTATGATACTAAAGTCATCCTGGTGCATATGCATTACCCACCTTGCTAGTCTTTCCCCGGAGACTTTCAGATTCTGCAACCAAACAAGCGATGCGTGATCGGCAACAAGTGCAAACCTCATGCCTTCAAAATATGGGCGCAGTTTTTCAACCGCCCATAAAACAGCCCAACACGCGCGTTCTGTTGTGGAGTAATTCCGTTCGCAGCGGTTTAGAGACTGGCTTAAATATGCCAGAACCTTGTCGACGCCCTCAATGTTTTGGGTCAACACGGCACCTAGATCTTATCCCGATGCATCAGTATGGAAAATGAAAGGATAGTTGAAGTCGAGGCATGTTAAAATAGGTGCGCTTACCAACTTATCTTTAATGTTCTGAAGAGCTTTTTCACAATCATTGGACAAATGAAATCTCTTGTTTATCTGATTGGAGCAATTAAAGTGGAGAAGTTATGCAGAAATCGACGCTAGCATGCAACCATTCCTACAAATCTACGTAGCGCGGTGACAGTTTTAGGGTGAGGATTAGTATGTAACCACTAGCCATTTAAAAATGCACTAGGTCTGGTACAGACAGAAAAAAGTATATGCCAATACGCCCCCTTACATGCATTCTTATAGCAGGTGGGCATTTTGCTTGGATACTAAGCCACTAAGAAGATTTTACTCCACTTTTGTATAAGTTTAGTGAAGACGAAGGAGAGAGTTATTGAAACTAAGAGTAGCGTGTATCTGCTCGAATTTTTGTAAAAGTTGATTTTCTGGCAGCCTTAGCAGTTTAAAGGATGGTTCCTGTCAGATGAGCGTTTATAATTCTGCTGATGAATTTGCCTGTAGTGAAAAAGCTTCGAAGTTATAACAAAAACTTTCATTGAAATTACGTAAGACTTAGTTAGCATTTATGATTTTACAGCTTATCCTTATCTTCCTTACTTTTGTGTGGTATACGTTGAGGTCAGTAGAACTATGAAGAACGAACGAAATGTGTCTTTTTATCTTAAAATTTCTGTATTTTCGCGATGATTTGTTTTTTTCATAAAAAGGGGGGTTCAAGCAAGGGTAAGGTCAAATCGGTAACGTATCCTGTGCATTCTTTGACGTAATAATAATAAACAATTTATTACATTTTCTTATTTGTAAGGGGCTTCCCAGTAGCGTAACTTTTCAAGGATATATATATATATGACCGATAATGTTGCAGGTAGCTAGTATTTTAAGTGTGAGAGGCAATAAATCTAATAATTTATGAGATATGAAAGCTGAAATTTTTATTTAAAAATTTCAGTATATACACCAGCGAACAAAACTTACATATGTTAGCTAGTGACCTAGTTTAACCTTAAATGAGCTCGTACAAACAGGGGGCGGTAAATTTATTAATATAATTTCAAAAGATACTTCAACTAAAGGATTCATCTCATCAAGAAATTAATGATTTAATTGACTGGTTGGAGAATGCCTTTCATGATATGTTAGCGGAAATAATCTCGAGCTGTAGTGAAGACAGTAAAATCGCGCTTTCAAATCCAATACCCAACCGCTCGGAAAGTGAATTAAATGGGAAGCTAATTGTAAATCTAATATCAGAAGTTAATCAGTTGAATTCCTTGCTGTTTTCTGACGAGGTTTTGTAAGTAAAAGCAAATGTAATAAATTTCCCACACGGCTGTGGAAAATACTCTGACATGAGCAACGAACAAGATTATATTAAAAATAAGCGAAGTATATAAAATGTTAACAAAACAGGCTTTGAATGTCTTCCGAACTCGATTTGGTTTTGGATAAAAAGTTATCCAAACTATCAAAGATATTATGGTAAAATGCCCTGAGATAAAAGGATGCTCTCTGCAAGACTTATTCAAATTTCAGATATATTTGAAGGAGTCTCAAATTGTTGTGTTTAATTCGTTAAAAGGGAACATAGTGTTCCAAGGCCCGCCACAATTTTATATTAATAAAAAATTTATTTATACTTTTCAGAGAGAGAAAAACATTTACATGTTATTAAATTTCAACTGGATTTTTCAACAAGAAATATTTGTGTGTTTACGGTGATTGTTTATACGTCAATACTGTTACATATCACCGCCCTGCACTTTTGTACCAAGTGTGAAATCTTGCAGTACTTGCAACAGTTTGTTTAGGGGGAAGCCTGTTATAACAGTTATTTTGAAAACGTAATTGTTAATAGTATCGTGAGCAATAATGCCCAAATTGTAGCAAATTCTAAGATTTTTCTAAAAGAGAAAATAATCACATTTGCGACGAATTGTTCTGCACAAATTGTTTCAAATATGTACCTAATGATCACTTATGTTACATGAACTTGTATAAAAAAGGAAGAGTTCCAGTTATTTTACAATATTTTTTGATTGCGAGAGTACTCAAAATATACAATATAAAACGCATTCTAACTCATTTATACATATTCTAAATTTAATAGTGGCACATCAGAGTTGTAACAAATCCTCCTCGGATATATTTGTAACGAATAAGAATTGTTAGCATTGCTGTCAGAGTGAACTCATATTTAATAAGGCAAGTGTTGTTAAAAGATCTTTCGACTACTGGTTTCAACACAGGCCATTTGCTAATCAAATTATATGTGTTGCGCATAACTTGCAAGTATATGATGGTCATTTTATAATTTCTGAGTTAATGGATAGTAAAAAGAAGGTTCAACCTATAATGAATGGCTCCAAAATAATGAAAATAACTTCTGAGAAGGTTACTTTTATTGATTCTATAAATTTCCTTCCCTTTTCATTTGGAAAATTCCCAAAAGTTTTCGGTATTTTAGATGTTAAAAAAGGTTTTTATCCGCACGTTTTTAATACAGTAGAGAAAGTGTTGGAAAGTGCCCTTCTCAAGAGATGTATGGTGTTAAAACCTTCAAAGAGGAAGAAAAAGAGGCGTTTTTAGAGTGCATTAATTACAATCAACTAAAATTTTTAATAATTAGCTCCACCTTATAGAATATTGTAAGAATGATGTAAGTATTTTTCCAATATGTCGCCTAACTTTTATAAATGATTTTTTAAATATGACCGAAATTAATCCCTTTACTGAAGACTTAACAATTGCATCTGCAGTTATTCTAGTGTACAGAAAACATTTTCTTAAAGAAAATTTGCTGGGTATTATGCTTAAAGGGGGTATACAAAAAATTTCAACCAATCCATAGTCGCCAAAATGGCTATTTTTACAAAATAGAAAACGTTAGTTGTAAAATTTAACACTTTGATAGCTACGGCGAGGTAAAATTACCCAAATGTAATTTAAATGTTGATCGGTAGAACATTTTGGTAAAAATGGAACAAATTGCTCTGTATAGTGATACTATTGCATGGTTCTCTTCCTACTTATCTGACAGGGTTAACAATGTTGTCTTTAATGGCTTCCAGTCTCCTCTCTATGTGCAAACATCTGGGGTCCCTCAAGGAACTATTCTTGGGCCTTTTATTTTCTCGATATATATTAATGATCTTCCCTCCCAATTAGTCTCCAAATGTCTACTCTATGCTGATGACGCTAAAATATTTCGTGTCATCAAAGACATTAATGACAGCTGCATATTGCAACACGATCTCGATACGCTTGCGACTTGGTGTAGCCTTAATTACTTAGAATTGAATATAATTAAATATAAAGTCCTAACATACACTAGGAAGCACATGTCCATTCTATACAATTATAGGATTGATAACATCTCCATCTCACGATGCCATGAGATTAAAGATTTGGGTGTTATATTCGATTCCAAATTACTATTCTCTGCCCATATTAATTATATTTCATCCAAGGCTTCTCGCCTGGTGGGTTTTATCTTTCGTGCAACTAAGGCTTTTAAGTCCATTAATTCGGTTATTGCACTTTTCATGTCATTAGTTAGAAGTATTCTAGAGTATGCAAGTCAAGTGTGGAACCCTTTTTACACATCATATTCAGAGCAGATTGAATCAATCCAAAGAAAATTCCCGAAAATTTTAATGTATAAATTTGGTAACCCATCTCTTGAATATGTTGATAGATTGTCCGCACTTAATCTTCCACTTCTATCTAATCGTCGCCAAATCCTGGATGCAGTTTTCCTTTACAAAATAGTTAATAGAATTATAAACTGTCCCTTTCTTCTTACTAAGATAAACTTTTATGTGCCTGCTCGTTCCTCTAGGCAATCATTAACAGTTAAATTACCCTCTTGCAGAACCAATCTCAGAGAAAAATGTCCTACTTTCAGAATCCAAAAAGTATACAATACTAAACTCAACAACATTGATATATTGCATCCAAGCCTACTGACATTTAAACGACTTCTTTCTGATGAGATCCGACAAACCACTTGACCACATACTCAATACTCAATTAATTCCTTTTTACTTTGTAAGTTTTTGCTTTTTCTCCAATCTTTCATAGCCAGTAAATTAATTATTATACTTAGTTTTTAATTTTTATCACTAGTTCATTTTTTAACTCAAATTTATATATTACCTATAGTCATTAGTCTTACTTTTTTTTTCCTTTCTTGTATTTTTGCACTTCTTTAATATTTTATAATTATAATCAACTTTAACAATATTTGAATTTTGCATATAACATGTACATTGCAATTTAAATCTAGTTTAGTGTTAATCTATTTTAAGTTTCTTCTTCTTTTCTGAATTTAACTTTGAATTTCAATATGAAAACTTTTATACGGTAGCATTTCATTGGATTCATCTATATTCTATCGTCTAAACTTTTTAAATAAATAAATAAATAAAATAAACCTCCGTCCCATGCAGGGTAGCCTCCTTTCGCTTTGCGATTTCTTTACGAGACTTTTCCGGATTCATCTGGTTCCAGACTCCTTTCCTAGTTCCTCTTTCTTTCCTTTTATTATGCACCAACGCTTATTATTATACCCTAGATGAAATCAATAGGGTATACTGAGTTTACCATTCCGTTTGCAATACCTCGAAATAATGATCGTAGAGCAAAATGGATTGCATACCCACTCATAATATTAAAACTTATTTTGATTTTTGAGAGCTGAAATTTTGTACACAGACTTTAAAAAAAAGTAAAGTTAAGTTCGAAAATGAGACAAATCGGGCAACTCCTTCGTGGAGTTGCCATACAAAACTTTCGTTTTCCACTATATATTTGGACACTGCCTGAGATCGCGTCGACATAGAGGGCTGAAATTTAGTATATGGTATTTTCATTGTACTAGCAAATAAAATTTCAAACACGGACTAAATCGGAAAACTCCTTCTTGGTGTTGCCATATAAAAATTTAGGTTTTTTACGTATACTTTGTAAACGATCAGTCCAAGGCATTTTTATAGCACTAAAAACTTCCTCAGAATACGAAATCCTATAAAATTAGTTAGAACGCGTTCTAGAAATATATGCGAAAAACCACTTAAAAATCAAACTTGGATAGATCGGTGACCATACGACATTTTATACGGGCATCGCCGGAAAGGAAACGGTCAATTTTTTCTCACTCCCTCTTCACTTGTTTTGGTGCTGCCATTCGGCTCAGCCGATGTGTTTTTTCTGAGTAAGACACTTTGGCCAATTTGGCGTGGCCGTTCTTGATACTAGTCTGGGGTGCACATTGCCCATTGCCCATTTAAATATAGCCAGACTGCAAACATTTTTTAGTCTCTATCTCATTTACCTTGGAAGAGTTTATAATATTAATTAGCCTTTATTCTGTTTATTTCACACTTTTTATCATTAAATTTGTTATCATTTGTTATTCGTTATTTTTTATGGACTTTTGTTACAAGTAACCACTATAATTATTTAATGAAAGCTTCGATATTGCTTATTAGAGTTTAGTGATACTTTAGGAGTAATTATTAGGATTTATTTAAGGTTATTTTTTGCTTGATAATTCGGAGGATTTCCTATAAGGAGCCTGGAATGTATCTCCCACTTTCTGGTGGATTGCTTCTCCTTTTCCTAAACTACCCCGTAAGGAAGGGAGGTTCTCGTTATCTATTTTTGTGTGTAGGTTTCTTTAGAGGCGGCTGGGTGGTTCTGCGATTATAATTTCATTTGATTTGACTTGCTATTGCTTAAATATTAACTCGGATTTTCGGTAGGTAATATAGAACAAGGTTTTCTTTCTTTTTGGCGTATTTGCGGCTGAATCTAAAATTAACAGCTCGTAAGGAGAAGTTACAGGAGGCTCGACTATTGATTCAAATTTTAATGTCGACGTAATGATATGTCTATGTCTACAACATGCAATGAGAAATACCAGTGTTCACATTAGGCTACTAAAATTATTCCTGCAGTTACTTAATAAAAAAGGAAGATCTGTGCAGTTAATTACTCCTAACCGTTTGTGGTACTGACTCCGGTTCCAAAAGGAGCTGTGTCGCTTACCTTTGTGTGTTGCCTCGTAAAAGCCGTGAATAATGATTCATTTTACCCCAAGAAATTGTAAGTGTCGTTGTCATATTCTGGGCAGTCTGGGGCTAGACGGTGATTCAGTCCTTACTAGTTTGGTTCTTCCTGTTTAGATATTTTGTCCTGGAATTAAAGATTAGGGCAGAATCAATACTTTTATAGGGCAACATTAAACCGCGCCAAACATTATTAGCTTTCGAGTGTGTAACACACCTCCCCTTCTTCCAAAAGGTTTTGCAAAAATCTCATGAACCAGCATAATGTGGAAAAGAAGTATGTTACATTCTCGTCCACTACAAATAATCAGGGCTAGCCAACATACATATAGTGCGGCTTTCATATTGTGGCATATACACAAATTTTAAAATACTAAATCATATTCAGAAATTTGAAAAATGCTACATCATATTCAGAAATTTGGAAAGTATTATATCATTACCAGCAATTTGGAAAATACTACATCATAATCTGAAATTTGGAAAATAGTATATCCGTACTAAGGTCCTAAGGTAAGTTATTTCGAATTGCGTATCTTTTTGTCCTAATCTAAATGCTTTACTGCTCACCACTACTGAATTCCTCTCCCATAGCTACATTATTGCTCTAGTCCGCTGTAAGATTACTGAATTTCATACAATGTACGATCCCAACAAAATGAGCCAAACGGTTTCTATGCCTCAGTACGCTATGAGTCTGGACCACTGGACTTCGTGCGGAGTAAGATGCCAACACCATGAGCCAATTCAACCCTCGGTATACGAGTAAAACGTTTATTTATAATTTTAAATTGTTGGAAAACTAGTGTATACCAACCGATACCATGTCCTTTAAAATCGTTTGAACCTAAACGTAAAAGAGTATCGACCGTAGTAACTTAAGCGGCAAATTGGTACTCGACAGCTTCCCGATTATGCTAGATGGATTCCTTATTGGCGCTTCCAGGATAGCTCGGTGCTATGGACGTTCGATCCCGAATTGGAAAACGGATACTTAATACTTTATGATAGTATACGACGAGAATAGTGAGACGAGGGCTAAGCAATTGGAATTACTACGATAGTTCGCCTATCGTAGTTTACCATGTGGGGGGTGGTTTGATGCATTGCCAAGCAGGCCGACGAGATTGAAGTGGAATTAATTAACAAAAGGTATATCACCCACCGTTGAGGCTATACAATAGGAGGGTTGCATGATATCCTATAGTTTGCAAGTGAACCTTGCTGGTTACCTTCTTGGGGCTATTTGGGATAGAATAGTAGCCTTTTATAACTCCTTTTCACCGCTTGAGCAGAAAGCTTTCAAGCCCTTAGTGTGCCAAATTCCTCGCAATTTACCTTTATCGTTCCCTAGCTCATACGTCCATGGTGAAACCACCTTTAGCACCTTGAATGGGCCTACATATTTAGGAGCTAACTTCGCATTATATTATTTCGCGGCATCGGACAGAATGTAATGTTTTCGCCAGACTAAACCATGGAGATAATACCTGAAATCCCTCGTTCGGAGGTTATAAATCCGTTTGCTATTTTCTTATGCTTTACTAATCTTCTCCGTACGTCTGCCCTAACTGCCTCCAAGGGCGTTGACCGCTCTTCTCTATTAAAGGCTACTTCATTACCTAAAGGTTTGTGAAATCTACTATTAGTTATCATTTCGCAACCGAAATTTATAAAGTTTGGTGTAAGCTTTGTGGACTCCTGCGTTGAGGTGCAAATAACATAAGCTATGTTAGCCTTGGCCTTTCGGAACTAGCTCCCTCCACTTGTTTGAATCGAAAGCCAACGCAGGATATCTTGGCCGACAATGTTCAAATATGACTTCATTCACAACTTTCCAATCAGGGTATTTTTTGGAATTGTCACTAATTTTTACTTTCAAACTATCATACCACTTGTCATTAGGTGATTGAACTTCAGCTATACATTCTACTATGCGAGAGAGTATTTCCGATAAAAGATGTTCTTTACCCTTCCGATGTATGATACTAAAGTCATCCTGGTGCATATGCATTACCCACCTTGCTAGTCTTTCCCCGGAGACTTTCAGATTCTGCAACCAAACAAGCGATGCGTGATCGGCAACAAGTGCAAACCTCATGCCTTCAAAATATGGGCGCAGTTTTTCAACCGCCCATAAAACAGCCCAACACGCGCGTTCTGTTGTGGAGTAATTCCGTTCGCAGCGGTTTAGAGACTGGCTTAAATATGCCAGAACCTTGTCGACGCCCTCAATGTTTTGGGTCAACACGGCACCTAGATCTTATCCCGATGCATCAGTATGGAAAATGAAAGGATAGTTGAAGTCGAGGCATGTTAAAATAGGTGCGCTTACCAACTTATCTTTAATGTTCTGAAGAGCTTTTTCACAATCATTGGACAAATGAAATCTCTTGTTTATCTGATTGGAGCAATTAAAGTGGAGAAGTTATGCAGAAATCGACGCTAGCATGCAACCATTCCTACAAATCTACGTAGCGCGGTGACAGTTTTAGGGTGAGGATTAGTATGTAACCACTAGCCATTTAAAAATGCACTAGGTCTGGTACAGACAGAAAAAAGTATATGCCAATACGCCCCCTTACATGCATTCTTATAGCAGGTGGGCACTTTGCTTGGATACTAAGCCACTAAGAAGATTTTACTCCACTTTTGTATAAGTTTAGTGAAGACGAAGGAGAGAGTTATTGAAACTAAGAGTAGCGTGTATCTGCTCGAATTTTTGTAAAAGTTGATTTTCTGGCAGCCTTAGCAGTTGAAAGGATGGTTCCTGTCAGATGAGCGTTTATAATTCTGCTGATGAATTTGCCTGTAGTGAAAAAGCTTCGAAGTTATAACAAAAACTTTCATTGAAATTACGTAAGACTTAGTTAGCATTTATGATTTTACAGCTTATCCTTATCTTCCTTACTTTTGTGTGGTATACGTTGAGGTCAGTAGAACTATGAAGAACGAACGAAATGTGTCTTTTTATCTTAAAATTTCTGTATTTTCGCGATGATTTGTTTTTTTCATAAAAAGGGGGGTTCAAGCAAGGGTAAGGTCAAATCGGTAACGTATCCTGTGCATTCTTTGACGTAATAATAATAAACAATTTATTACATTTTCTTATTTGTAAGTGGCTTCCCAGTAGCGTATCTTTTCAAGGATATATATATATATGACCGATAATGTTGCAGGTAGCTAGTATTTTAAGTGTGAGAGGCAATAAATCTAATAATTTATGAGATATGAAAGCTGAAATTTTTATTTAAAAATTTCAGTATATACACCAGCGAACAAAACTTACATATGTTAGCTAGTGACCTAGTTTAACCTTAAATGAGCTCGTACAAACAGGGGGCGGTAAATTTATTAATATAATTTCAAAAGATACTTCAACTAAAGGATTCATCTCATCAAGAAATTAATGATTTAATTGACTGGTTGGAGAATGCCTTTCATGATATGTTAGCGGAAATAATCTCGAGCTGTAGTGAAGACAGTAAAATCGCGCTTTCAAATCCAATACCCAACCGCTCGGAAAGTGAATTAAATGGGAAGCTAATTGTAAATCTAATATCAGAAGTTAATCAGTTGAATTCCTTGCTGTTTTCTGACGAGGTTTTGTAAGTAAAAGCAAATGTAATAAATTTCCCACACGGCTGTGGAAAATACTCTGACATGAGCAACGAACAAGATTATATTAAAAATAAGCGAAGTATATAAAATGTTAACAAAACAGGCTTTGAATGTCTTCCGAACTCGATTTGGTTTTGGATAAAAAGTTATCCAAACTATCAAAGATATTATGGTAAAATGCCCTGAGATAAAAGGATGCTCTCTGCAAGACTTATTCAAATTTCAGATATATTTGAAGGAGTCTCAAATTGTTGTGTTTAATTCGTTAAAAGGGAACATAGTGTTCCAAGGCCCGCCACAATTTTATATTAATAAAAAATTTATTTATACTTTTCAGAGAGAGAAAAACATTTACATGTTATTAAATTTCAACTGGATTTTTCAACAAGAAATATTTGTGTGTTTACGGTGATTGTTTATACGTCAATACTGTTACATATCACCGCCCTGCACTTTTGTACCAAGTGTGAAATCTTGCAGTACTTGCAACAGTTTGTTTAGGGGGAAGCCTGTTATAACAGTTATTTTGAAAACGTAATTGTTAATAGTATCGTGAGCAATAATGCCCAAATTGTAGCAAATTCTAAGATTTTTCTAAAAGAGAAAATAATCACATTTGCGACGAATTGTTCTGCACAAATTGTTTCAAATATGTACCTAATGATCACTTATGTTACATGAACTTGTATAAAAAAGGAAGAGTTCCAGTTATTTTACAATATTTTTTGATTGCGAGAGTACTCAAAATATACAATATAAAACGCATTCTAACTCATTTATACATATTCTAAATTTAATAGTGGCACATCAGAGTTGTAACAAATCCTCCTCGGATATATTTGTAACGAATAAGAATTGTTAGCATTGCTGTCAGAGTGAACTCATATTTAATAAGGCAAGTGTTGTTAAAAGATCTTTCGACTACTGGTTTCAACACAGGCCATTTGCTAATCAAATTATATGTGTTGCGCATAACTTGCAAGTATATGATGGTCATTTTATAATTTCTGAGTTAATGGATAGTAAAAAGAAGGTTCAACCTATAATGAATGGCTCCAAAATAATGAAAATAACTTCTGAGAAGGTTACTTTTATTGATTCTATAAATTTCCTTCCCTTTTCATTTGGAAAATTCCCAAAAGTTTTCGGTATTTTAGATGTTAAAAAAGGTTTTTATCCGCACGTTTTTAATACAGTAGAGAAAGTGTTGGAAAGTGCCCATCTCAAGAGATGTATGGTGTTAAAACCTTCAAAGAGGAAGAAAAAGAGGCGTTTTTAGAGTGCATTAATTACAATCAACTAAAATTTTTAATAATTAGCTCCACCTTATAGAATATTGTAAGAATGATGTAAGTATTTTTCCAATATGTCGCCTAACTTTTATAAATGATTTTTTAAATATGACCGAAATTAATCCCTTTACTGAAGACTTAACAATTGCATCTGCAGTCATTCTAGTGTACAGAAAACATTTTCTTAAAGAAAATTTGCTGGGTATTATGCTTAAAGGGGGTATACAAAAAATTTCAACCAATCCATAGTCGCCAAAATGGCTATTTTTACAAAATAGAAAACGTTAATTGTAAAATTCAACACTTTGATAGCTACGGCGAGGTAAAATTACCCAAATGTAATTTAAATGTTGATCGGTAGAATCCAGAAACCAACACAGTGTATGAATTTTTCGGATGTTACTATTACGGCTGTATACTAAGCTTTCAAAAACGTACTTCAGAAAATTTTCAAATTGAATCTTTAGATCGTCGTTATGAGAGTACGTGTAAAAGAGTTAAATTGATTAAACATGCAGGATATAAAATAGTGTTTATTTGGGAATGTCCATTTAATAAATTTTTAAAAGAAAATCCTGAAGCTTACCACATTTTAAATAAGGAAACAAGTAATGTAGTTCTTGCACTCAAACCGCGCGATGCAATCACATAGGAGCGTACTGAATTTTTTGCTTGCTATTATAAACAAAAAGACGACGAACGTGTAAAATATTTAGATTTTACAAGCTTATATCCCTATGTTAACAAGTATGCGCCGTACCCCATCGGATATTCAGAAATTTTAAGAAAAGACGATATTCGCTTGTGGTAAAATAATAGTGTTAATAAATGTAAGCATAATGAGAATGAAAGAATGCTATCTGCAACTTGGATAATACCTGAAGTTCTTCTTTCTACAAAATATGGTTACAAAATAAAAAATATCTATGAGGTCTGAAAATACAATTTCATACAATATGATCTTTAAACAAGAGAAGGCGGGTTGATTTCCGAGTATGTTAACACTTTTTTTTAAATTAAAGCAAAAAGCAAGCGCTTGGCCGGCTGACTGTTATACCGAAGAGAAGACGAAAAAGTACACACATCTATATAAAGAACTTGAAAACATAGATTTAGACCCTTCAAAAATTCAGAAAAATGCAGATCACATTATGAATCAATACTGTGTTTAAATTCTTTATGGGTAAACTGTGCCCAAAGGGAGGATAAAACACAAACAGCTGTTGTAAATAATTTTAAAGAACTTTCAGAATATATTAATTGTCCCTGTTTCGAGCTGTACTCCGTTTACGTAATATATGATAATACTTTTTTTGTAAAATGGAAGCATACTAAGCCAGAGCATCTGAATATACCAATTGGTGCATACACAACATCGTAATTTCAAAAATTCCGAATCAGATTTTATACTGTGATACGGACAGGATAATTTTTGTTGAATAAGCTGCTCAATCCATTTTTGAGAAATCTAATTTTTTAGGTGGTCTAACAAATGAATTGGAGAGTTACGGCTCTGACATATGTATCAGAGCTTGTGAGTATTGGTCCAAAATCTTATAGCTTGAAAATAAAATCTTCATCAGATAAATATCAATACGAAACAACATGTAAAGGTATTTCTCTTAATTTCAAAAATTCTCTATTTATAAATTTTGATAATATGAAACAAATGATATTTGAAGAAACCGAACCTATTCAAATAGAAAATAATGATAAAACTAAAAGAAAACTGCCGGGAACGTTGTTTCAGAGCGCGAAGATAAAAAACTTAGATTTACTTTTGATAAAAGAGTTATTCATAAAGATGGTTTTTCACACCCCTACGGAATTATATAAATAGTAAGTAAGTGATGTTATTGTCTTATTGTGATATTATTGTAACCTGAATAAACACACATCAATACTATTGCAACAAAAACATTGTATGTATATTTACTGTAAATAAAGTTATGCCGAGTTTTTTATATTATTTTTAAAAAAACCGGTTTATATACGGCTTAAATATATAAGGTCTTGAAAATATAAATTTCGTTACCAATCTGGTATTTTATCTTGCATAGTAAACAACGCACAATACTTTGCGAATAAAGTTTGTATTCTTCGAACAGGATCCGTAATGCCTATTCTATATGACTTCAAGTCGCCTTATCCTCTGGAAAAGCTGGATTTTAAAAACAGATTGCAGAACGAGTTCAACTTTAAGATTATCACCGGTTTGAAGTGGAATTGCGGAATTATCGACTATAATCATTTACCTGGTCTGCTATCAGCGCTTGCATCTATTACAATATATGTAAAAGGATTTAAGAAAAAACTGTTTCCTCAAAAATATCTTCCGAAAAGTAAAATAATTAATCCGAAAATACCAAAAATAAGCAAGATTGAAAATTTTCAAACTTACTGTATAGAGGACTTCCACCTACGATGTGCTGTTCCAAACTGTGTTCATATTTATTTATACATGTTAATAAATAAAGTTATTGAATAAAATAAAGCAATTTTAAATTTTTATTTCATTTATTAGTAATCAAAGTTCCTTGCATCAAAAATAATTTTTTGCTATACAACACAAATTTATTTCATAAAAAAGTCTAGAATAATTTAAGTGTAGGTAAATAAGAAGTACGACTTGGAATAAAAAAATCTTCATATGGTAATTTGAATACATTTTTCAACATACCTTTTGTAATATTCCTTTAGAACTTCAGAAGCGTTGTTATGTGAAACATGACAATATTGGATGATTTCATCATTACAAATAATTTATAAAGCTCCGCTTGCGTTAGTGTAATGCTAACGGTGTTGACGGGATCTCGTATTCGTGTTTTCATTCGCCCTACTTCGCTGGAAGCGTCCCTTCTATTTTTGTCTTTAAATACTTGAGATACTCGTAAACTCCCACCCAGCCTGAATAAGATGTTGATATCGGAAATAGGCTGTGGCGCTGAAAGACTATTTTTCCTTCGAGTGATAACGGATCAAATCCTAGTATTATTTTCCGGTTATGGCAGTCGTCCAAATTGTACATGCAGTTTAACAGGAGATTTTCACCAGCCTCCGTGATTGATATAATCCTGGGTAGAAGAAGATGCTTCTATGTGAAGCCATTCTAAATTTTTTATTTGTTTAGATTCAAGCTGTTGACAGATTTGTGTTGTGTCCTGTTCAAGATCGGTTCGTGTGCTTGTCTCACTACTTTATTTAATTTTATCTAGTTTCATTCCATTCTATTACATCGTACAGTTCGTTGAGTGCTTACTGGGATTCTTAAAATTAATTAAGCTGCCGCAACTTTCTGTTATTGGCTACCGGTTCCCCAATGGGAGTTCTTATTCAGATAAGCCTTTAGATATGTATATCTACTTGTTTTATTATTGGATGCGATACTTTGTTTTTGTATATTTCTTTATTTCAGGTAATTGTGTGTTAATTCATCTTATATTCTCTAGATCCTGAGGATTTTCTAAATTTATTTTATTTCCGCATCGTGTGATGATTCCTGTATGCTTACCATGCTGAGCTTGTGGAATTATATATTGTTACGTGCGTGGCCTTAGTTCGCTATTTAAATCACAGTATTTCGGATATCATTAATAAGTTCTTTCTTTTATTTAACTTCACTATTGACTTTTATAACATTTACAAACAATTATCAAACAACTGTTTATAGTTATCGCTAGTACTGTACTTCTAATTATCGCAATAGTTTACTTCGTTCATTTCAATGTCTGAAATAAGACTGCCTCCTGGATGTGAGAAGCGCCGTATTTATACTCAACGAATTATCCTAGCACCTTCCTGAATATTCCGTTCTCCGAACCCAAAGTTTACTAGGATGTCACTAGCCTAAAGGTGTATCTATTTCCAAGAGATATAATATATTTAATATTTTCGTCTAGGTTTATTTTTCTTATTTATTTAAATTCCTTTAATAAAAATTATTTTTAACTTATAAGTTTTATAAGTTTTATGATTGTACGTTAAATAGTTTATCTTGGAATCGTCGTGGTTTGTGTGTTCTATATTGTCACTGATTATATTTATATTAAATCTAATAGCCTTAACTTAGATATGCTTTCTGGTTTTATGTAGTACTGCCTCTCTTACTAAGTTGTGTGATTCATTTCGTATGTTGGCCGGTTGATTGAGTGTTCAAACTTTTTATAGTTGATAGCTCCTTTGCATGAATGTGATTTTTTATATATACAAATGCATATATATATCCTTCATACATATATATATATATATATATTTTTTTAATTTAAATTATAATAATGCTTTCAAATTATATTAAAATTTTTCCTATTTTTGTTGTTCTTGGCCGTTAGATTTTTGTGTTGTTACCTTTAAATGCCAGTTCTCTTGTGACTGCGTTTGTTATATTTTACTTTTTAATATAATTAATATCCGTAAGTTTATTCGTATGAAATGTTGTTCAGATGTTTCTACAGCTTGTCTGTTACTACTCTTCACTTTCCTTTGTGTCAAGTTAATTAATTCTGTTTCTTAGCATTCAGTTTTTTTGGGGGCGCCTCCTGTATATAGATTATTATTACAAATTTTTTTACAATAATGTGGTATAGCTTAGTTCAGTGTTTCTATTCACATGTATATATTTTTTCATACATATCTTACCTTACCATATTTCTTTAAGTTACTTCCGTAGTTTGTATACTGCAAGGGAGTTCTACTAGAGTGGGTGTTGGTTGTTTGTGCTTATAGTAGATTGGTTGTTCTTGTTTTTGTTTCAGTTCTATTCCGTGATCTTATACGTTCCCTTTATTATTGACATATTTTTTATGATTAGTTTGCAGTAGGATCATTTGTGTTTAGGGGTGCTTCTCTTTATTTTACATATTAATTATTTGCTGTATCCGTTTTGGTTCCTTTATTTGAACGGCTTTTGTGGTTTCTGTTCCGCATTTAGTATATAGCTCCTTTTATTTATTATTTGTGATCTCCCTACTGTTATGTTGCTCTTGAAATGGTTGGTTCGAGTTTCTGTACTTAGGTTTATTATGCTTCTTTGTGCACTAGTGACCTTGCTGGCAATATATGCCGTGATGTATTTGGCTGCTTTGGCCCTGCCTCTTACACTGTCTATTATTGTAATTTGATGTTTTATACTGTGGTTATGGCTCTTTTTGTGCATAGCGAAGCTTCCTTTCGTAGCGCAATGTTGCTCTCCTGCTGTCTCTTCTATATCCTTTTGGCCCGTATGCGCTATAAATTTTTGTTGGCAATTCGCACATTCATAGGTTAATATAGTATTCCAGTGTCCTGGTTGTGTTATGTATATTGTTGTATCACCTATATTATGCTTGTAGGCTGCTTGCCCTGGTTTGTTTTGTTTGTTATAATTAGCTCTTAAGTTTGTTTTGGGAGGGTTGTGTTGGATTAGGTTTACAAATTTTGTGTTGCTCGAGACGTCACTTCTGTATGCAGTTGCTTCCATACCGTGGTATTTCATTTTTAAGTATTTTCTTGTTAGTATTGCTGTTCTGTCTCTCTCTTGGTTGTTGTTGCTTTGTTGGATTGCGGTGTTGTTTATTCCTTCAGGTTGTGTATGCTCTCGTGTGCTCTTTTGAATTGTATAAATCTCATTTAGTATAGCAGTTATTGTATCATTCATTTCTCCTTCATGTTTACCTTTCGTAGAGTATGTTTTTGCAATCGCTATGGGGTAATTATTGTCCCCTAGCTCTGATTTGAGTTTGTGCATTACTTCTTTTTGATGTTCTGTGCCCGTTATTGTACGGGCATAATTGGTTCTTTGTTTATTGTGTTCCTCTTTTATTGAAGTGGTTGGTTGCAGTAGTAATTGATAAGCCTGTTCGAAGCTATTGGCTTTTTGTACCACCTTGTGCTGAACCCTTGTTCCGTTCTTTGGAACGTTATGTCCAGATATTTAGTGTTTTTTTTAGATTCGTTTTCAACCTTGAATTTCAATTATAATTCATCCTCTAATAGCTGTTTTATTTTTATTATTTTCGTTTCGCCTGCATAGAAGAGGAAGTCGTCGACATATATTTTAATTATGCTTACTCCTATTCTGTTCAGTTCTAGGTATATTCTGTTTAGTGCTAGATCAATGTATAGGCTAGCGTATTTCGTCGATGTCTTACCTCCCATTGGGGTTCCTTTAGTCTTTATATTTCTGCAATTGCTCTAAAGTAGTTCGCGTGCTTAATGTCTAAGACAATTAGGTTAATTAGGCTGGTTACGTTATATTGGCTGTTCATTACTGGGCCAATTATGCATTTTATATCTTGTACCATTACTTGTAGATTGACATTATTGAACATGTCTATTATGTCAAGGCTGAGGAGAACATATCCTTTTATGATTTTCATTTGCTTCATTTCAGCTATGAGGTCGAGTTTGTTACGTACGTTTAGTTGATGCTTTATTCAGTCTAAGTCTCTCATTTTGTCTAGGGCCTCGTTTATGTTCTTTCCCAGCACTGTGTTAATCGAGCACGCCCTGCAGTCTATGGGTCTCATTTTGAGCTCTTCCTTGTGGATATTTATGACTGGATGCATCGTGCTGATTTCATTTGTGTATTCTCATAGTTCCCTGAGCATTTTTCCCTCTTTGCTCTTCTGGTGCTTGGCTCTTTCTGGGTTTGTGTATACGTGGAATCCCTGCTTAGTGATATAGTTCAGCTTCCATTTGTATGCCGCTTCTAGTGCCGCTTGCAGTTTAGTCGTGTTCTGGTTTTGTATTTCCTTATACATATATCCTTTGTTCTAATCCCTCATTAATCATTTAATTTTGTAGATTGTCATGTAGTTCCTTATATAGAGCTACCGTCACTTTGCCCTTGTCGGCCTCCATTAGGACTGTGTCCTTTCTGTTTTTGAGCAGCTTTTTGATGCTGCCTAATGTGCTGATGATCTCTTTGTCTATTTTTGAAATTTATTTTTATTTATTTTTCTAATGAATGCATTGGTTGCCTTTGCTAGTTTTCTGGTTTTTGTTCTATATTGCATTGGTTCCTCCTGTTCAATTTGGTCTGCTGTAGTATAGAGTGTGCTAATGAGGTCTACTTGATTGGGGTTGCTATTTCGCATTATGAATTTCGGCCCATAAGTTAGGAACCGCAGTTACTCTTGGGCTCATTTCGTATTTTGTGAGATTTTTAAATCCTCCTGTTACTTCTTGGAGCGTCATTGTGATGCCTACGTTAGTTGACCTATGGTTGATCTCAGGTTATTTTTATCTCTTTCGTTCTGTTTTGTTTCTTGTGTGTTATCATTGTCCTCTGCGTTTTGGCGTATTTACAGTGTTGTGTGTCGTTATTCGTGTGCAGTCTTATATATCGTGTTATGCTCATATTGTATTTGGTTCTTTGTTCTTGTTAGTTACCCTTAGTCTCATTTAAACATATTAATTCTTTTCTATTGTCATTGTAGTTAGTTGCTTGTTTTGTTCTTATGTTTCGTTTATTTATCTATATATGTCGGATCTATGTCCTAATCCATTGCTTCTGGTTCTACTCAAACATGCGCCTTCAACATACTGAGTAGTTATGCTATGCCGGTTCTGGATCACTTTTTCAAGCCTCCAGGATTTCACCACAGATGGCGCCACCGTCGCTAGGTGGGTTGAGTCCAAACTAAATGTGGGTTTGTGTCTTGGATGTATGGGTTTATGTCTTGGATGTTGGGGATACGAGACCACTTTTAGCACTCTCCAGCATAGGGAAATAGCATAGGATTTCGAATTTGTTTCTAAAGTTCGCTTATTTTTCATCTCGAGTCTTGTGGATACGAGACCACTTTGGGGATACGAGACCACTTTTAGCACTCTGCAGCATAGGGAATTAACATGGGATTTCGATTTTGTTTCTGAAGTTCGCTTATTTTTCATCTCGGACTAGTACCCTCTAAGTTGACATTAAGTATTTCATCTCAACTTTTGGGGATTACGAGATCACTTTCAGTACTATGCAGCAACTGCGCCCTAGAGGCATTAGCCGATACTACCAGCATGCTCCGGTGTGTCTTGACTGTATTGGTTTATGTCTTGGAACCACCATTGAGTCTTGACTGCACCCTAGCGGGATTAACCGGTACTACCGGCACCCTCCGGGATGTGTCATTCATTTGGTCTTGACTGCGCCCTAGCGGCTTTAGCCGATACTACCAGCATGCTCCGGTACTACGGTTGTCGTCGTGTGTGTGTGTGTGTGTGTGTGTGTGTGTGTGTGTGTGTGTGTGTGTGTGTGTGTGTGTGTGTGTGTCTGTGTGTGTGTGTGTGTGTGTGTGTGTGTGTGTGTGTGTGTGTGTGTGTGTGTGTGTGTGTGTGTGTGTGTGTGTCGTGTGTGTGTGTGTGTGTGTGTGTGTGTGTGTGTGTGTGTGTGTGTGTGTGTGTGTGTGTGTGTGTGTGTGTGTGTGTGTGTGTGTGTGTGTGTGTGTGTGTGTGTGTGTGTGTGTGTGTGTGTGTGTGTGTGTGTGTGTGTGTGTGTGTGTGTGTGTGTGTGTGTGTGTGCGTGTGTGTGTGTGTGTGTGTGTGTGTGTGTGTGTGTGTGTGTGTGTGTGTGTGTGTGTGTGTGTGTGTGTGTGTGTGTGTGTGTGTGTGTGTGTGTGTGTGTGTGTGTGTGTGTGTGTGTGTGTGTTGTGTGTGTGTGTGTGTGTGTGTGTGTGTGTGTGTGTGTGTGTGTGTGTGTGTGTGTGTGTGTGTGTATGTGTGTGTGTGTGTGTGTGTGTGTGTGTGTGTGTGTGTGTGTGTGTGTGTGTGTGTGTGTGTGTGTGTGTGTGTGTGTGTGTGTGTGTGTGTGTGTGTGTGTGTGTCGTTTGGTCTTGACTACGCCCTAAAGGAATTATCCGATACTACCAGCATGTTCCGGTACTATGGCTTTGGATGTGTGTTACGATTCTCTTGGATATGTGAAGTTTTTTGCTTCACTTTTGGCCCACACGTGTCAGCATGCTACGGATTTGGGAAGTTTTTTGTATCACTTTTGCCCACACGTGACAGCATGCAACGGTTTTCTGTGACCGCACGCAGTAGCATGCTACGGTTTTCTTGGATGTGTGAAGTGTTTTGCTTCACTTGGCATGTTCCGGTACTACGGTTTTCTTAGATAGATATGTGGTGCACCTAGATGTAGGCTTTTTTATTATGATTTTTCTTGAGCGCCAAATTGTAGGCTTTTTGTTTTCGAGATATCAGCGAGATTTGTTCGGGCGCAAACTTCATTTCTCGAGTAAGGTGCCCTAGCGGCCTTAGTTCGAACTACCAGCATGCCTTGGTTTTGTTGTTTTCTTTTATTAGCGGGAGAGTTCTAGATATCGGCATGACGTCATCATGGTTTTGCTGTTTTCAAATGCTGCACCTAAATAAGTTTTCTTAGCAGGGAAGTTGTAGATACCAGCATCATTCGAATTTCACAACATGACATGTGGTGTCAAACATTAAATGTTGCGCCTAGGCTTTTACAGGTTTCGAGTGCAATCGCCATTTCTTGAGTAAGGTTACCTGGCGACATTAGCCGGTACTACCAGCATGCCTTGCTTTTGCTTTTTTCTGTTATTAGTGGGGAAGTTGCAGATATCAGCATGCGCCACGGCCTTTACAGGATTCGTGTACAAACGCCATTTCTTGAATAAGGCTCCCTAGCGGCATTAGTCGGTACTACGGGTATTGAATGGTAAAGAATATGTTTCCCATCCAATGCCCTGATACAATTTGGCATATTCCATAATTTGGATTCGAGTGCAAACGCCATTTCTTGAGTAAAGTTCCCTAGCGACATTAGCCGGTACTACCAGCATGCCTTGCTCTTGCTTCTTCTTTTATTAGCGGAGAAGTTGTAGATATTAGCATGCGCCTAGGCTTTTACAGGATTCGAGTGCAGACATCATTTCTTGAGTAAGGTTCCCTAGGGGCATTAGTGAGTACTACCAGCATGCCTTGGTTTTGCAGTTTTTTTCTTCTATTAGCGGAGAAGTTGTAGATATCACGTATGATATCATCTTGGTTTTTGCTGTTTTCAAGTGCTGCACCTAAATAAGTTTTCTTAGCGGAGAAGTTGTAGATATCAGCATCATTCGAATTTCACAACATGACATCACCTTGGTTTGATGTTTTCTTAGCAAGTTATTATTGGGTCTAGGGGGTGCGTGTATTGAACTTTCGAGTGCAAACACAATTTCTTGAGTAAGGTTCCCTTGCAGCGTTAGCCGGTACTACATATGTTGTTCATCTCGGGCTTGGGGATACGAGATCACTTTGGGGATACGAGATGACTTTCAGCACTCTCTAGCAAAGGGAAATAGCATAGAATTTCGATTTTGTTTCTGGAATTCACTTATTTTTTCATCTCGGAGATCGTAGCTCTAAAGGTTTATGAAGGGGTGGGAAGTTTTATTAGTGGAGTTGCTGGTTAAGTTTGATCTGGTCTTGGAGGCTACAATTTGACCCTCCTGTGTCTGGGTACTGGAAGTTGGCTGAGAGCTTTAATGGCAATATCTGATCCTATGACTAGGACTGCCTGGGGTGTGTTGGACTGGGCTACGTTACCTGTACCAAGGCTTGGGTAGAATGTGTGCGGCTCATGCGTGTGTATTAAGTAATAATGTGAAATAATCTGAGCGAATTTGTTTCAGACCAGTATACTTGTCAGCTTGAGTTTGGTGTTAGTTGTTTACTTTAGTATGAGTGCCTGTGGTATGTTGCGCTGGGCTACTTGGTGGATGGATGTGTGCAGCTGTGTATTTATGTGGACAAGAAATGTTGTGAAATTCCCTAACTGAATTAGTGTAATTAGTTTAAGTAGTAATTCAAGGTAACCGTAGAATATTTTTGTTCATACCAATAGATTCCAGAAGGTGTCAGTGAGGGTCTTAGTTATAGGGGTGGACAAATTTTTTATCAGAAATCCTCTACGGGCAATGGGTTTCGAGATATTAACGATCTTGCCTTCTCACGTGTAATTAATATTAGTAGCTCAAAAAAAAAAAAAAACAACAACAACTATAACCTAAGTTGTGGATTAAAGATTTGATGATATTAATCTGTCGGTGCCTTTTATAAACAAGATTGCACCATATGATCATATATCTGCAAATAGATCAGGCGAAGCTGATTGGGTCGAATGTAGGTAGATATGTTCACTTAGATAAGTATTGGAAATTAGTAATTTTGTAATTTTGCTCTTCAGGTGGAATGCTTCTAATTTTATTACTTGCATAAACAAATTCACACAGTCCAGCAAAGTAAACAAATTCGCAGTTCAATAATGTAAACAAACTCGCGCAGCACCCGAGTAAAGTAAACAAATTGAGCGATTTATGTTTTTTAATGTAAATTTCCCAATTTCTTTAGCTGAAAACAACAACAACTGATATTAATCTGTAGGATATGATGTCTTAGATGAGTAGCGGAAGTTATAATTGAAAATTTCTTTTGCCGAAAAACAACAACAACAATAACTATAACGTAAGTTGGGGTCTGTAGGTGGCTTTTATAAACAAGAATGATCATGTTATGATACTCGATGTGTAAAAATTGATCATGGCTGCTTGGGATGGTAAGATACATGAAATCATTAGAAGTAATGGAAATTGATGCATTAGAAAAGGTGGCCAGTAGCCGAGTAAAGCAGACAAATTGAGCGACTAATTTTTTTTGTATCAAGGAGTTTGTATTGAAAAGTCTTACATTTTATGAAGAATTGTTTTTTTTATTTTCAATCAAATTTCTCAATCAGTCACACTGTTATGAGATTTGATAAATCCCCAATATCATAGTTCACATGAAGCTGATAAGAATATGATAATTTTATCTTCATACTATTGGGACAGGCACATTGTTTACTTACCATTAAGTTGAGAGAGGGTCAAATTAAAAGCTTTGATAGAAGAATGCTGTGTTATGATATTAATGTGGTATGATATGTTGTCTGAGGTGAGTACTGGAAGTTGTATGGGAGCTATGAATAAGCAATAAAATCCTAATCAGCAATCTCGCTGGATATTTGATAATTCTCCAAGTCCATAGTGAAGATCGAGGTGGGGGTTTGAGAGTAGGTACTGTAAGATATGTATTAAGTTAAAAGTTTTGAGGGATGTTATTTGGTATTTATCTCCTCGAAATGGTGTTGTATGAGTACCAGAAAGGTCGAAAAAAGTTGCTGATGCTTCAAGTTCAATAGTGAAGACCGCGATGTTGAGAGTGGGTATTTGGATTATATCATTCTAGTAGGATATGGAAGTATTATTTATTCATCTTTAAATCGTACCATATTTGAAAAAATAAAAATTGTATTATGGTTATAATGCCTTTTAATGAAATAATTTGTTTTAATTACATTATAGCTTAAGTCTAAGGTCTTTTTTCTTTAGCTCAGGAAAGCCAAGATATCATAGATATAGACTGATCCTTATAGTGCATATTTCTTATGCCTTTAGACCAACATGACTTTAGAAGGTTCCTTGTGCACCATTTTCACAAATAACATCTCTCCGTCTTTACTTTTTCGATCTTTGTTGGAATATCCTGATTTTTCGATCTGTTGGTAGGGGACAGTCGACTCGTCTTTGGATGAAAAACTTTCTTCTTTTTTTCTGGAAAGCATCAATTTCATAGATGTAGACTGAGCCTTATATGAATATTCTTTACTCCTTTCGTCTGTAGGCTTTAGAAGGTTTGTAGTATCCTTAGAACTCATGTTGAAATTATTGCGTAATCAGCTTGCCAAGAAACAGTGATCTGTTTGGGTAAAGAGCAAAATATCAACTGAAAAAGAAGTTATGAAACTACTATTTATATGTATTTGACACATGGTCTTGGAGGCAGCAATTTGTCCTTGACCTATGACGTCACCTTAACCTTTGAAACCGAAAGTGTCTGCTCTTAGGTTCACTTGCATGATGATTATGAGTAGTGCAAGTTGTATGGGAGATTATAATTAACTGTAATTAAACAGTAAAGAAGAAGATTTCTGGTAACAGTACCTTCCAATCTTACAGGTGGAAGAAAATTTTATAAGAATCTGGTACCTGCATATACTTATAAACCTTGAACGTTGAATCGATGTCAAGAACATGTTAATACCTGTTTTGAGTATGAGCAGAGGAAATCGTGATCATTCCAGCATGTTATCAAATTCGATATCTAAAAATAGATCACATGAAAGTTATTGGTGTGGTAAAAAAAACATGAAAGCATTAGATTGAGAATGGTTTCAATTAAGGCTTTGGTGAAAGAAGGCGGTAGTAGATATCAATGTAAGATGATAGGAGTCATCAGTCAGTTTTGGTGAGCCTCAGCGTAGGTCAAATAAATAATGTAAACCGTGCTAATAAATGAAAGTTTTTCTAGTATAAAGAGTGGTAAAAAATGGCATATGGGGAGCTGTATTGGACAGACTAAATCGCCGAGAGTGTTATTGAAAGCCACCAGTCGAGGTGGAGAAAGTACTCAGCGTGTAAGAAAAAGTGATTTTGTAAAGTGGGAGGAAATAAAATCAGTATTCACAGACAGAATTAGAGCAGGAATTATTGTAAATATTGTTACGCGCCACAAAGTGATACAAGCGACATCTATTGGAAATGGAAACAACTTTAGGTTAGTGACATCCTAGTAAACTGGGTTTGGAGAATGGAATATTCAGGAAGGTTCTAGGATAATTCGTAGAGTATAAATACGGCGCTGCTCACATCCAGGAGGCGAGTATTATTTCAGACAGCGAAGTGAACGAAGTAAACTACTTGGATTGCGATAATTAGAAGTACAGTACTAGCGATAAATAAAGAGTTGATTTGATAATTATTTGTGAATTTGTGAGAGTAAACAGTAAAGTTAAATAAAGAAAGAACTTTTGAAATATATCTGAAATATTGTGTTTTAAATAACGAACTAAGGCCACGCTCGTAACAACTGGTGTCAGAAGTAAACTAAAATCGCGAATAAAAGTGGTGGCATTTGAATTTAAAATTCAAAGAGTGATAAATTTTGTGAAATCGTGTGTAAAAATTCCGAAAGATAATTTTATATTAAACTGTGAGTGAATTCTCTCCAGGAACAAAAGAATTCTCTCGAGGACCACAAGAAATCTATGGAAACCCGTTTGGACGAACAAAAGAATTCTCTCCAGGAACACAAGAAATCTATAGAAACCCGTTTGGACGAACAAAAGAATTCTATGGAATCCCGTTTAGATGAGCAGAAGAATGCTTTGGATGAACAAAAGAATTCCATGGAGTCCCGTTTAGATGAACAGAAGAAATCAGTGGAAACGCGTTTGGATGAACAAAAGAGTTCTCTGGAGAATTGTCTAGAAAATCGCTTAGAGGAACAAAAGAATTTCCTGAAAAACTCGTTAGACGAACAAAATTTAAAAATTTAAGGAATCGAACAAGAAGTGGCGGATGTTCAACAAAAAGTGACCGAACAGCTTGACAACTTCAAATCAGATTTGGAGAAGATGAAGCATCGACAACCACGGTACGAAGGAATTGAAATATCCAATGCAGGCAGAATGAAACCTCCAATATTTGATGGACAAAATTCGTGGTATATTTTCAAGTGACAATTCGAGGCTGCTTCAGAAGTAAACGGATGGAATGATGCAGACAAAGCTACAGTTCTGGTATTAGCACTTCGAGGTTCTGCATCAGAGCTTTTACAAACTATACCGATAGAAAGGCAACGTGATTATACTTCATTAGTACAGGCGATAGAGTTACGTTATGGAGATGAACACATGCAGCAAGTATATCGCCTACAGCTTCGCAACAGGATACCAAAGCATGGCGAATCACTACAACAACTGCAGGGTGATGTGGAAAGATTAGCTTATCTCTCATACTCTAGCGTAAATGCGGATTTCCTTAATGAAGTGGCAACAGAAGCATTTGTGAACGCTATTGCAGATCAAAATTTACAACAAGCGTTGAGGCTAGCAGCAAAGAAATCAACAGCAGAAGCACTAGCCTATGCACTAGCGTATGAATCTGCCAGGCAAGCTTCCCGAAGTGCAGTACGAGTGAGAGAAATTTCGGTTGAGGAATGTACTTGTAATAGAATGCAGCCATCACAGAGCAATTCTTCACGTGGTATTCTGCGATGCTGGAATTGTAATAGACCGGGACACCTCCAAAGGGACTGCAGAAAACGCCATCGAACAGAATCACCAGAAGCGGAGGAGAGAACAGAATGCCAAAGACGTCGAGCCAGGGAGCAAGCTATTCGGGGAGAGCTTAGAAATCAAACAGCGACTAGTCGCATCAGCTCCCCTGTTCAGCAGTCGGAAAACATGTAAAAACCAACTTCGGGGGGCAGAAGTTGGTTGGTAGAGTCGACAGCCCCGAAGTCATCATTCAGATAGCCCAGTTGCAGAGAAATAATAGCAGTCTTGTTATATATGGAAGTGTAGGAAAAAATGATTGCGTTGTCACTATCGACACTGGAGCTTCCAGATCAATTATTAGAGCGGATCTTGTCAAGAACAAATGGCTTCACAATACCACCAAATATTTACTAAGAACAGCAAATGGAGCCGCAGCACAAGTTTTTGGAGAAACAACTTTGGATATTCAACTGGGTGAACTACTATTTCCTCACAATTTCCTAGTTTCAGACATAATGGATGAATGCATCCTTGGAGTAGACTTTATGACCACATATAAAATAAACTTAGATGTCGGAGAATGAATACTCAAATATGGCAACATAGAAATTCCTATGAGACTAGGAGGAGGAATAGATTATCCTGCAAAAATACGGACGATGGTCTGTGACATCGGGACCTGCCGATTCTATCTGGTGGAGCCTAACCCTACAAAAGTAACATCGAACATCATCGTTGGTAAGACTTTAGTGAAGACAGAAGGCGCAACATTAATTCCAGTCAGAGTGCTCAACACATCCGAAAATGAGGTACAACTAAAAGAAGGTGCTATAATTGGAAATTGTGAGCCTGTTTATCAGATTGTTAATTTGGAAAATGGTAGTAATATTAAGGAGGCAATACGTATACCAGCTACTACTCAACAGGTTCAGAAACTTCTTTCATCTAGTGCCTTAAGTGAACAGCAATACAACGATGCCAAAGAGATGATCAATGAATTTTCGGAATTATTTGCAATGAATGATGATGATTTCGGCAAAACAAATCTTGTCCAGCATCGGATCAGTACAGGAGATTCTAGGCCCATTCGGCAACCACCACGAAGACTACCATTAGCCAAACAACCAGAAGTTGCAGATATGATAAATTCCATGAAAGAACAAGGCATAATTGAGGAATCTAACAGCCCTTGGACATCGCCAGTTGTTTTGGTCAGGAAAAAGGATGGCAGCACCCGATTCTGTGTGGACTACCGCCAACTAAATAATGTAACAAGAAAGGATAGCTATCCGTTACCAAGGATTGATGACACATTGGACACCCTTTCCGGAGCGCAATGGTTTTCCACATTGGATTTGAAGAGCGGTTACTGGCAAGTGGAAATACATCCCGAGGACCGAGACAAAACTGGTTTCTCAATTGGAACTGGCTTATGGCAATTCAAAGTTATGCCATTTGGATTATGTAATGCTCCAGCCACATTCGAACGACTCATGGAATGTGTTTTACGAGGATTAACCTGGAAAGCATGTCTTGTCTACTTAGATGACATAATTGTGATCGGAAGGACATTCGAGGAACATAAAAACAACTTACGGGACGTACTTCAAAGACTGAGAGATGCGAAACTGAAGCTCAGTACGAACAAATGTGTGTTCAAGAATGAAGTTAAATATTTGGGGCATATACTTTCATCACAAGGAGTAAGAACTGATCCAGAGAAGATAAGAGCTGTGAAAAATTGGCCTGTTCCAAAGGACAAACATCAATTAAGGAGTTTTCTTGGATTAGCTACCTACTACAGGCGATTCGTAAAAGGTTTTGCAGATATAGCAAGGAGCCTACATCAACTTACAGAAAAAGGAAAGCCGTTCATATGGTCAGATAAATGTAACGAGAGTTTTGCAAATTTGAAGCAGCAGCTCTGTGGAACTCCAGTGCTTCACTATCCAAAGCTGGGAAAAACTTTTATATTGGACACGGATGCCAGCAATGTAGGTATGGGTGCAGTGATTTCACAGGAGGAGGATGGTCAAGAGATGCCAGCAGCTTATTTTAGCAAAGCACTCTCAAAATCAGAGAGAAATTATTGTGCTACAAGGAAAGAGCTACTTGCCATTGTAAACTCAACCAAGCATTTCCATAAATATCTCTACGGGCAGAAATTTATCCTCCGCACTGACCATGCAGCGCTTAAATGGATTTTGCAGTTTAAGAACCCTGAGGGGCAAGTGGCGAGATGGATAGAGCGACTCCAAGCTTATGACTTTGAAATCCAACACCGAAGAGGACGTATCCATGGAAATGCAGACGCCCTTTCACGACGTCCATGCAAAGTTGAATGCAAACATTGCGTTCGGCTGGAAGAAAAAGAAACGGAGGCAACTATACAGCTGATGACGGTGGAACCATCGACAGGTTGGAACAACGAGAGCTTGCGAACAGCTCAACGGGAAGACCCAGACATAGCGCCTATTCTTGCGTGGAAAGAAGACATGGAAAGACCACAATGGGAAGATATCTCGGAGAAGAGTGAGAAACTGAAGAGCTACTGGGCTCAATGGAACTCTCTTCACGTTGAATGTGGTATATTAAAGCGCAAGTGGGAATCAACTAACGGCGAGTCATTCCGAATGCAAATAGTCGTGCCAGCATCCCAGGTCAAAGATGTTCTAGAAGAAATGCACAGTGGAGCATCTGGAGGACATTTGGGGGTGAATAAAACAATTTCCAAAATACGTGAAAGGTTTTATTGGTTACACATGCGGGAGGATGTTGAGGAATGGTGCCGCAGATGCACTATCTGTGCCTCTTGCAAAGGACCACCACACAGAAGTAGAGGAGAAATGCATCAGTATAATGTAGGAGCCCCATTTGAAAGGATAGCCGTAGACATCGCTGGACCTTTTCCAGAAACAGATAACGGTAACCGTTATATATTAGTTGCTATTGACTATTTCAGTAAATGGCCTGAGGCTTATGCAATCCCTAATCAAGAGTGTACCACAGTAGCGGATCAAGTAGTAATGAATTGGGTCAGTAGATTTGGTGTTCTTCATGAACTTCATTCGGACCAAGGACGGAACTTCGAATCACGGACTTTCCAAGAGATGTGTAAAATTCTGGGAATAAGAAAAACCAGAACAATTCCTCTGCATCCACAATCTGATGGCATGGTAGAGCGCTTCAACAGAACATTGGTCGAGCATCTAAAGAAAGTAGTCGCGATTGGGATCGACATATTCCCATGTTCTTGATGGCCTATCGATCAGCTGTACACAACACGACCGGACAAACTCCAGCAAAAGTGATATTCGGAAAGGAGATGCGTTTACCTAGCGATCTCAAGTTTGGTACACCCAGAGGTGAACAAAAGTTACCAGACGATTATGTATCGGAACTTAGACAACGATTAGCTGATGTACACGAAGTCACGAGAGCAAAATTAGCAATAAATACCGATCGGATGAAGACCCGCTATGACTTACGTGCTAACTCAGCAGGATTTAATGAAGGTGACCTTGTTTGACTGTACAACCCGAAACGACGTAAGGGACGTTCTCCCAAATTACAACAACACTGGGATGGACCGTATTCAGTAGTGACTAGAATAAATGACGTAGTATATAGGATTCAGCGGGGTACAAGAGGCAAACGGAAAATCGTTCATCTAGATCGTTTATGTCAATACTACGAGCATCAAGACCGTGGATCACCTGTTGTTCGGGACGAACAATTTTAAAAGGGGGCAGTGTTACGCGCCACAAAGTGATACAAGCGACATCTATTGGAAATGGAAACAACTTTAGGTTAGTGACATTCTAGTAAACTGGGTTTGGAGAATGGAATATTCAGGAAGGTTCTAGGATAATTCGTAGAGTATAAATACGGCGCTGCTCACATCCAGGAGGCGAGTATTATTTCAGACAGCGAAGTGAACGAAGTAAACTACTTGGATTGCGATAATTAGAAGTACAGTACAAGCGATAAATAAAGAGTTGATTTGATAATTATTTGTGAATTTGTGAGAGTAAACAGTAAAGTTAAATAAAGAAAGAACTTTTGAAATATATCTGAAATATTGTGTTTTAAATAACGAACTAAGGCCACGCTCGTAACAATATAAACCATGCTGATCCTAAGCTATTTATACAGGATGCTGGTGATTTATTTATACGCCGTATTAAGAATATTTTAAAACTCCATCTCAATATTAAAGTTAATACAAAGTTGTGTGCTGATTTTGTTAAGGATATCGGTGGCAATGAGGTTATAAAAGATATTAAATATTTACAAGCAAGATCTGCTCCAATCAGTGTGGACGGTAATTTAAATGAGTGGTATAAAGTTAACATTTTGGATTCAATACTCACTCAGCTGGATGATTTTCAGAAAAAAGATAGTGGCTGGACATTGGACTCCATTATACATTTAGCAGTACATATCAACATATTTTAACAGCACCGAGGATCTTCGTATATACCTCTACCGAAGGAGATTGCTTTAAAGCAAGCTTGCATCAATGTAAAAAATAGTGATGAAGCATGCTTCGTTTGGGCCGTTACATCACCGCTATATCGGGCAAATGTTCATTCCGATAGGACCTCATCATATCCACATTATTCTACTGTGCTACATTTAACTGGAAAAACATTTCCTATGACGCTTAAGCAAATTAAACAATCTGAAGACCAGAACAATATATCAATAAGCGTATTCATCCTAAAGAAAGAGCTTTCCTTCACCACTATTCTAGTTAGACATCTGAATCTATTAATGATACAATATAACTATGAGCAGGATGATGATGATGATGCTGCTGATTATGATGATGACATTGATGATAATGATGATGAAAGTAGCAGGTTTCATTTCTGCTGGATTAAATATCTTTCACGGCTTGCATGGAAACAAACTTCAAAACGTATACTCTACCATTGGAAAACATGACCTAAGTCTAGTGTACTGTAAATAAAAAAAATGTATTACATACAGTTATAGTTCCATTTATTGAAGTAATTTGTTTTAATTATATTATAGTCTAAGTTATATTTTATTGGAAAATTAAGAATATATTATAGTTAAGCCCAACAATAGAATGATATACTAAGAATTACATGTTAATATTTTTATAATTTATAATAAATCGATAATGATATTTTATACATGTTGTCCTTTTTATTTAATTTCCCTACTAAGTCCAGAACTCCTGAAAATATTCTTTAATTATATTTGCCTACTACAGAGTGCTCTTAATCGGACGGTTGAACCTTTTACCCAGAATGCTAGGTTGAGCGTGAGCGTGAGAAACACGTTGACACGTGGGCTTGACCCTTGCCTCTGGCATCACAATTGAAACCGGAAGAGTATTTTGTCCTTGACCTTGATCCAGAAGTATTTGTCTTGGTGGCTACAACCTTAATCAACTACGTCACAGGGGACTCTATACAGCTTTTCAAAACAAATTTGATAACAGATAAACAGCTTTTAAGCAGGTCTGATAACAGCTTTCCAAAAAGCTCTGATAACAGGTAAACAGCTTTCCAAACAGTTCTGATAACAGCTTAACAGCTTTTCGAACATGTCTGATAACAGCTTAACAGCTTTTAAACAGCTCTGCTAACAGCTTAACAGCTTTCCAAACAGGTCTGATAACAGCTAAACAGCTTTCAAATAGCCCTGATAACAGCTTAACAGCTTTTCGAACAGCTCTGAATTGGCACATTGACACGTGGGCTTGATCTTGACCTCTGGCATCACCTTTGAAACCGGAACGGCATTTTATCCTTGACCTTGATCCGGAAGTGTGTGTGTCTTGTAGGCTACAACCGTAGTTCTTCATAATCAACTACGCAGCAGGGGAATGGTACAGGGCTGTAATTTTGATGTTAGATGTGTCCAAATTTCCTCTGTATGGTGAATATGTCGTTTAAATCTACATCTGCCTACCGTGTAACTTTCCACGACCATTTATGAGCTGACCGGGAATACAAAAATCGGTATTTCTAGTACTATATTAAATTACACTTTTTAAGGCATGCCCCGCAATTACTTTTTGTTAATCTTTGAGAGAATTTATATAGTTTTACAACTTGATTTAGGCATCTGGCAACATCAAAACATTCACATGTATCTGGTCCATCTGTTGAATCATCTCTTGACCAAGGGCAGCTTATATAGTGCTCACCAAATTTTGATTCGACTTTTTCCATATTTTCATATAATTTTAAAAAGTTATAGCATTCTTGAATTTGTTTTTTATGCTCATCGAATAAGATGTTATTATATTCTCTTAAAACCTCCTCAATATCCATCTTAACAGTCTAACATTCGGCAGGACACTAACCACTAACTAAATTCTACTATGATGGAGAAAATAAGAATTTTAAGAACTTTTTATTTTTAATGATTCTAAATCAAATTTATAAATACAAGAAGAAAAAACAACCGCCTCGTCCGGGATTTGAAACCGGGACCTTCCGCTTGCCGGGCGACTGCTCTTATCACTGAGCTAACGAGACAAATGATTTTCCTTCTTGCATTTATCAAATTTGTAACTAGCCTACTAAGCCACGTTTTGCTTTCAGGTGGCATTAACCAATAACGATGAAAGCGCACAAATAAATTGTAAATACGATTTTTTTTCCCGCGGACGGGAATCGAACCTACACTTGTTAGAATCGGTCAATGATGGAGAAAATAAGAATTTTGAGAACTTTTTATTTTTAATGATTCTAAATCAAATTTATAAATACAAGGAAAAAAAATACACAGCTGCACACATCCAACCATCAAGTAGCCCAGCGCAACATACCACAGGCATTCATGCTAAAGTAAACAACTAACACCAAACTCAAGCTGACAAGTATACAGGCCTGAAATAAATTCGCTTAGATTATTTCACATTATCACTTAATACACACGCATAAGCCGCACACAATCTACCCAAGCCTTGGTACAGGTAACGTAGCCCAGTCTAACGCACCCCAGGCAGTCCTAGTCATAGGATCAGATATTGCCATTAAAGCTCTCAGCCAACTTCCAGTACCCAGACACAGGAGGGTCAAATTGTAGCCTCCAAGACCAGATCAAACTTAACCAGCAACTCCACTAATAAAACTTCCCACCCCTTCATAAACCTTTAGAGCTACGATCTCCGAGATGAAAAAATAAGTGAACTCCAGAAACAAAATCGAAATCCTATGCTATTTGCCTATGCTAGAGAGTGCTGAAAGTCATCTCGTATCCCCAAAGTGATCTCTTATCCCCAAGCCCGAGATGAACAACATATGTAGTACCGGCTAATGCCGCAAGGGAACCTTACTCAAGAAATGGTATTTGCACTCGAAAGATCAATACACGCACCCTTTAGACCCAATAACTATTTGCTAAGAAAACATCAAACCAAGGTGATGTCATGTTGTGAAATTCGAATGATGCTAATATCTACAACTTCTCCGCTAAGAAAACTTATTTAGGTGCAGCACTTGAAAACAGCAAAAAACCAAGATGATATCATACGTGATATCTACAACTTCCCCGCTAATAGAAGAAAAAAACTGCAAAACCAAGGCATGCTGGTAGTACTCACTAATGCCCCTAGGGAACCTTACTCAAGAAATGATGTCTGCACTCGAATCCTGTAAAAGCCTAGGCGCATGCTAATATCTACAACTTCTCCGCTAATAAAAGAAAACAGCAAGAGCAAGGCATGCTGGTAGTACCGGCTAATGTCGCTAGGGAACTTTACTCAAGAAATGGCGTTTGCACTCGAATCCAAATTATGGAATATGCCAAATTGTATCAGGGCATTGGATGGGAAACATATTCTTTACCATTCAATATTTTTAAATGATCTTCCCACTGTTGTCCAGGACGTATCTATTCATCTCTATGCTGACGATGTGCAGATTTACTTCAGCAGACCAATTGGGTTACAAGAGGACTGCATTGCTCGTATAAATGAGGATTTGCATCGCATATCTGAGTGGTCACTTGAAAATGGGTTGATTTTAAATGCCAATAAGTCGTGTTGTATGCCTATCTATAGAAATGCTCTTGAAACATCTGATATGCCGCCTATTTTACTTAATAATGTTATCTTACCGTATCAAAACTCAGTCAGAAATCTAGGTGTTGAACTGAATTCTAGGCTTTCCTGCTGTAGTCATATCACCAATATTATTTGCAGAGTTTATGGGTCCTTGCGCCAATTATGGGTCCATGGATATCTTCTCTCTACTGAAATGCGCATGAAATTAGTAAGAACTCTTATTGTACCTCATTTCATGTACGGTACCATATTATTTCCATAGTTAGACTCAGTCTGCCGCAGAAGACTTATAGTAGCGTTTAATGACTCTATACGATTTGTCTATAATCTACCACGTAGTGCTCATATCTCAATGCACTCAAGCTCTGTGCTTGGTCGCTCACTAGATACTCACCTTGAACATCGTGATCTGTTGTTTTTGTATAAATTACTATTTAATAAGTGTCCCGAATATCTCTACAAGAAATTAAAATTTATGCATTCATCCAGAACTATTGGTTTTCTTGTTCCTCGATGTAACTCACATTATGGGGAACGCTCTTATTTTGTTCAAACCCTACGTAAGTGGAATCTACTGCCGTTTGACCTTAGGGCGGTGGGCTCTAGCAGAGAATTCCTTCAGCTATTAAAGTCATTTTCATCTAATTAGTGTACATCCTGGTTCGTCGTTTTTGCTATTTTATTATATTTAGTTAATTTTTATTCGATCTTAATTTTTCATCTTTCTTATTTGATTGTTTTAATTTTTACTATTATTATATACTTTTCTTTCTTTTATAAATATATGTGCTAAAATCTCTTGCCAGTAATTTGGTTTGTTCTGCTTTCTATTTGATCATTATATTCTCATTTCAATTTTATATATTTATCGTTAGTTTTTATTGATTTTTCTGTATATTTAAATTCCACCTCTTATCTGTATGTTAACAAGATTATGTAATCTTTATACAGTAGCCAGCAATAAAAGTATTATTATTATTATTATTACACAGAGCAAACGTGTCATTTTGAGAGCTCCCACAAATAATTAGGAAAATAGCAGAAGGAACCATAAAAAAGCCTCTGAAAGTGTACATAAGTGACATAAGTGTTGTTGTTAAAGTTTATTCTCGTGTTCAGTGTCGAAAATAATATAAAAACTATTAAAAAATTTAGAAAAGAATTGTGAAAATTTTATGCATTTTGTGACATTGGAACAGTGCAATTTAAATTAATTTTGGTCGTTGCCATGGCAATGCCAAAAATGTGAAAAATTAAATTTTGGGTAAAGTGTAGTAAAGTTTTTAAAGTTTGAAAAATTTATTTAAATAAAAAGGAAAATAGAAATTTTCAATTAAAATAAAATAAAAACATTCACTGCCGCACTTAATATGAGTACGTGCAGCAGCAGCGATTCTGGGGAGACTGGTGATCCCCCCAAATCAAATGGAAGGAGGAAGAAGACTACCAAAGCTTCTTCTTCTTCTTCCAAAAAGCAAACAAAAGGGCCCACTGAAAAGGCCATTAAGGGCCCTAATGAAGAGGCCAAAGGCAAAAACCTACAGCCAGCTCTATTGGAGAAGACTACAATAGGTACAGCGATTGTTGTCAGTGAAGGGTCTGGAGTAACAGCTCCAAAAACTACAGCTGTTGCTGCAGAATCTATAGCTGCAGCTCTAATAAATGCTGAGCCAACATCCTCGACCCTAACGCAGCATCCGACCCTGAAGGAAGTTGTGCAAAAGGCTTCGTCGTCGGCGCCAAAGCCTAGCGGACTTGTGATGAGGCCACCACTGGCCACCACGAAGCCAACTGGCCAGAGAAAAAAGCCAGCAGGAACAACAAAACCAGCAGCAGCACCACGATCCCCGGCGTTAGTTGCAGGGATTTCTTATGCTCAGCAGGTAAGTGGCAGTTCCAAAAAAGAGTCTGTTATAGAAATTTTAGGTACGGGCATCACTCCTCGTCCGCCCCCATTGGACGCGGGTAAGCCTCGGCCCAAGACCAGTGCGGGTCTCCAGGGCTTCTTTGACGGGAGGTGGCAGGACTAGAGCTACGGGATGCAGCTTGAGCACATCAGAGGATGTCCTCAGACTGCATACCTGAAGGCAATCTTCCGCGTCATCTCCTGCGAACAGCTTTTTTCAATGGGAATTATAGCTAGAGGAATGGTCGAGGTGTATACAACAACCCTCGAAAGCGCCACTAAGCTTATGCTTGAGGGCATCGAGGTGGAGGGTAGGCACCTCGTTCCATTCCCGTTAAAAGAGAAGCCCACGAAGGTCGTGTTTTCGCGGGTCCCTATGCGAGCGCAACATGAAGACCTCTCGAATTTCCTTGGGAGATTCGGGAAGGTTCATGGAAAGGTTCGCGCTATTCCCATTAAAATTGGGGACGAGGGTCTTGGGCGGGGTATCTTCGGTACTAGCCGGGAAGCGTCCATCACCTTGAATAAGGGGTGTATGCTTCCGTCAGGCTTTTACCTTAGCATATCCGGCTCGAGATACTGGATAGACGTTGGCACCGAAGCAAAATGCCATGCTTGCCATTTGGTAGGGCATTTTATTGCTGACTGCCCCAGAAAAACCGGGAAGAAGGCTGAACCGAGGGTTCCCTCGAAGGAAGCCACTACTACAGTAGTGGATCTGGAGAAGGAGCCTTCGGCCGGCACTCGACCTGCTATTTTGGAGCAGCCAGTGGTTAAGGTGCCTGAAGTTGTCCTAGAGGCAAAAGAAATTATGGCTATAAACGGCGCCACGTCGGCACGTGAAAATACGGCTACTTCTGACGAGGCGTCGAGTAGCCATTTAAGCAAGAAAAAGAGGACGAGGAGGAGGAAGACAAAGGTGGACCGTGTGATGCTGCCTCCTCCAGAGCCAGCAAAGCCAGTCGCATCAAAGCGGCCCCACTCGGAGGAGGACGATAGTGGAGCTGGCATTCCGAAGGTTGTTGTAAGGGAGGTGGAAGCATCTCTTGAGCAGCTTTCGGACTGCGACATGACCGGTTTTGATGAGACTGGTCTTTCGAGCCTCGGTGGCTACGAGTCGTGTGATAGTATCATTTCGACTGGTAGCCAATTTGAGGTCTCGAAGGGGATGGAAACCCTTTCTAGGAAGAAGATCGCCGGAATTCTCACCCAGCTCCTGTACAAGAAGAATTCAGATAAAATCTGGAGTATTCTTGTAAGGGAGCTGGAGAGGCCAGAGTTGTTACTTCCTCAGCTTCTACTCCTACAACAGGAGTCCAAGAAGAGGAGGAAGTACAACGATGTAGCGCGGTTAGAACGACTTCATAGGAAGGTGGAGGAGTTGATGCAGGAGCATCGCTTGGTCGCCTCTCCACGTCCGTAGACGTCGTACCATCATCGTTTGAGCTTTGCATCTCTTTGAATGTGCAAGATAGCTTCTATCAACACCGGGGGTTTAAGTGCACATACAAGGTTACACAGCACTATCGAACATGTCAAAATGTTCGACATAGACATCGCGCTTCTACAGGAGACGAATTTTACACAAGACACATACACACAACTTGAGCGCTATGCTTATTTACACATTGGCTATGCAATGTTTGCCAGGCCTGCGCCTCGCCGAGGCTCAGGGGTGGCAATCATTGTATCCAACAAATTTACACTATCGTCTCCTGTCTATACAGATATCTTCCCAGGCTTCGCTTCTTCCTTGGAATTTGTCATTCAAGACAAAAAGATCAAGGTAGTAAACGTGTACCTTCCTCATGACCAGGACATTACAAGACAAGTTCTTGATAGTGTTCAGTCCTGTCTGGTGAATTTTAGCGGCGAAACTGTCCTCGGAGGTGATTTCAACTGCACTCTGAATCCCTCAATGGATCGGCACTCTGGAGTTGAGTTCAACTCTGTTAATGCTACTCGATTGAGGAATTTTGTCGGTGTTTTCAGACTCGTGGATATCTATCGTTGGATGCATCCTACGACTAGATCATACACGAGGGTCTCGCGAAATATCCATGGAAGTCTCGCAGGCTCCAGAATTTATAGACTTTACGTCTCACCTGGAATACTAGAACATTTCGTTGGTGTCACTCATGAAGTGTGTTCGATTAGTGATCATCTTCTTGTGGTGGCGACCAGCACTCTAGTTGAAAGACGAACTGCATACTGGATATTCAACAACTATTTGTTGAATTCCGAGCAGTTCATCAATGAGTTCATTGATTTCTGGCACGATTGGCAAGAGAGGAAAGCTGACTTTCCTTTTCTTAGTCAATGGTGGGATGTTGGAAAGCTCCAGATTCGGTCTTTTATCGAGACGAATTTCAATCGAAGTGGCTATCAAGCTTCTAGCTTGTCGGCCGAGGTTTCTCGGGTGGCAGCTCTTCTCCCAACTCAGCCGGGGTTGATTCTTTATTTCAATGGAATAAAGGAACGCTTGGCGACACAGACTTACAAGCACAGCTTGGAGTTTGTGCTGCGCGGCCAATCGCGCTGGCTGAGAGAAGGCGATTCTCCAACTGAGTACTTCTTTCAGGCGACTAGACGTCGTACTGCTTCTTGTGAGGTCGAATCGATAATTGATGAATTTGGACAAGTCCTCAACGGACAACAGCTATCAGAATATATTCGAGACTACTACAGTAGTCTCTACTCTGAATCGACGTCGACAACATCCTCGACCACTCATGAATTCCTTGAGAATATTCCCACTTTCTCTGAAGACAGTAAGGAGCTCCTGGATACAGTAATCACATTGGAGGATATGATTGCTGCGACAAAGGATCTAAGGCGACACACTTCACCTGGTTATGACGGCTTGACTCCAGAATTCTTCATACGCTTCAGGGATTTATTAATTCCTGACCTTTTGGAAGTCTTCAATTCGGCGGTTGAGATGCATTCAGACTTTCCTTCTAGTTGGAGGAGATCTATTATGCGCTTGATTCCAAAGAAGGGAGATTTGCAGAGGATGGGGAACTGGAGGCCAGTAACCCTATGCAATGTAGACTACAAAATCGTCTGCAAAGCATTAGGGGCGATACTCCGCTCAGTGATTGCTTCGGTAATACACCCGGAACAGTCCTATTGTGTACCTGGTCGTAGTATCTACGACAACATCGCGGTAGCCAAGCATTTGTTTGCCTACCATGAACAGACAGGTGTACAAATGGCCATGATTTCACTTGACCAGCAAAAGGCTTTTGATAGTGTCTCGCACGAGTATCTTTTGACTGCTCTCGAAGCATTTGGGTTTCCGCCCAGGTGGCTCGATATCGTCGGGAAACTGTATAGAGATTCAGCGATTTTGATTAAGCATCAAGGACAAGTTCTGGCTCCTATCTCGTTTCATCGAGGTATCAGACAGGTCTGTCCATTGTCAGGTATGCTTTATGATCTTTCGTTGGAGCCGCTACTGGTGAATCTTCGTCGAATGCTCGGACAGTATGCAGTTCGTCTGCCGTATACCAATGTGAGGCCTCTTATGTTGGCGTATGCGGATGATCTGTCTATTTTCGTGACAAGAGATGAAGCTTTTCCGGTCGCTCGTGCTGTTTTCGAGCAGTTCGAACGTATAGCGGGCGCTAAAATCAACCTTAGTAAGAGTCAAGGCTTGTGGTGTGGAAGGTGGAGAGATCGTACAGATACTCCACTGAACATCCAATGGACTAATACTTGCCTGAAGTATTTAGGTGTGTATATCGGACGCGAGAGTAAATCAAATAATAGCCGCATCGCCCTTGAGAAACTCTCTAGAGCTGTAAACTCATGGCGTAGTCGACTGTTTCCACTATCCTTAATGGGTAGGTCAGTCGTGATAAACTATTTGATTACCTCGTCCATCGTTCATCTGCTAAAGTCTGAGACGTTTGATGAAGGCTTCGTAGGTCTTCTTCAAGCAAAAGCGATAGACGCCTTTTGGTGCGGAAGACGATGGGTTGCTGAAAGCACGCTCTGTCTGCCAGTCAAGATAGGTGGATTAGGTCTCACTAACTTGGTTGTGAAATCAAGGTGTCTCCAAGTGCGTGCATTCCAAAGAGTGTTTTGCCAGAGAGACAGCTTGATTTCTCAACTGTGGGTGAATGTACTGGGAGGGATCGGCATAGGGGAGTATTACTACCTACTCTCTGTTCGACCACCTTATCCTCGTGACTGGCCACAGGATCTAATCTCAACGATTCAGACCTGGGGCAGAATCAGGCCAGCATTTCACCTTCAGTGGAATGCTCTAAGGTACACGCAATTCGCATCGATTCCAATCAGGTTTAATCCTGAATTAATAGATTCAGTGTTCAGTAATGCTCGGGGTTTTGAAGCTGACACGCATACACTGACAGTTCTCGGAGATATTATTGATATCTCTGGAAACTGTCGAATAAACACTAACACTTCACAACTACACGACCTGGGTGCTTCTGCGCGGGAGAGATTTCGCCAACTTGGGACAAGTGACCCTGGCACTAAGTTGGAAGATGCTTTCGTTCTGAACAGGCCACCACACACACCTTTCAGCACACTTACAACACGTGTGCTCCGTGACGTGCTTATGTCAATAAGACCTCCGGAGTATACAGGATACAACAGATGGCGAACACACCTTGGGGTGAATATGGGCGTGATGGGAGGGATAACTTGCAGAGTAGTCTACAGTTATCCTTCTAATTACAAAGATGCGGATGTAGCATTCAAATCGCTGCATCACAGTCTTATGCATCCTAATCAGTTGTCACATATCGACCGCCGACTTCAGAGGATTTGAACAGTTTGTGCTGGTGAAGGCACCCTGTTTCACAGGTTCTTCACCTGTCCGGCTTTGCAGGGTCTAATGGATCTCGTGCGCGGTATGTGTCAGTTGATCCACCCGAATTTCGGCATTACTAGGACATCGTTTCTATGAGGACCAAAGGTATGTAGTCGAGTGAATTGTTTGATTAGCTTTGTGTTAACACTGGCCAAATCTACAATTCACCTGTACTGCATGAGAGTCGAAGCTGGGAATCAGAACACTGACCCACAACACCACGCACACGCACTTAAGCGCCACTTCGTTGACAGGTTGAAGAGACGTTTGCGTCTTGAATATCTGGCAACGAACGCAGACACATTCAACTGCACATGGCAACCACTATCGTCGGTGCAGAACGGAGCTCTTGTCTTTCACTGGTGATAGCAGGCCACAGCATTTGCAACACTAGTCCACGGGGCTTCTCTCCGCTTAGGAATCGTTGCCAGTGCTGTGGGAAGGACAAGCACTCTGTTAGTGATGCTAAGCTGGAGGGATGATGAGGGCAGTTTGTAGAGGTCTATGATACTACAGGCTGCCCTCGCGGGACTCTATAACGGTATCGCGTAAATTTTTCGTTCGTTCGGTCATTTATTTTTAATTCGGTTTCGGTGTCGGTGCTAAATTTCAAAATTTTATGTTGAAAATTCGTTCGTTTAGGCAATTATTTTTATTAGTTTATTTTGGAAATTTGGAACTTCTTGGAGCTGCCACTTACCCAATTGTCAAAATTAGGACTTTTAAATTTTTTGTCTATCTTTTAGATCCTTTTCAAAATTCTTGTAGCCGTTTTTTAGTCTCTTTTGAGAATTTTGTCTTGTTTGGTTTCCTTTTGTTTGTGTCTTTTTTCTTGTTGATTAGTTTTTCTAATTGTTTTAATTGTTTAATTGTCCCTATTGACCCTTTTATAACTTTTAGATTAGCTAGCGACCATTTGTTTACACTTTGTAGAGCCTTTTGCCACCTATTTTTAAGGAATTTTGAAAAGAGCCAAAGAGTCAAAAAATAAAGAGCTTATATACATAAAAAAAAAATTATTACACAGAGCAAACGTGTCATTTTGAGAGCTCCCACAAATAATTAGGAAAATAGCAGAAGGAACCATAAAAAAGCCTCTGAAAGTGTACATAAGTGACATAAGTGTTGTTGTTAAAGATTTTTCTCGTGTTCAGTGTCGAAAATAATATAAAAACTATTAAAAAATTTAGAAAAGAATTGTGAAAATTTTATGCATTTTGTGACATTGGAACAGTGCAATTTAAATTAATTTTGGTCGTTGCCATGGCAACGCCAAAAATGTGAAAAATTAAATTTTGGGCAAAGTGTAGTAAAGTTTTTAAAGTTTGAAAAATTTATTTAAATAAAAAGGAAAATAGAAATTTTCAATTAAAATAAAATAAAAACATTCACTGCCGCACTCAATATGAGTACGTGCAGCAGCAGCGATTCTGGGGAGACTGGTGATCCCCCCAAATCAAATGGAAGGAGGAAGAAGACTACCAAAGCTTCTTCTTCTTCTTCCAAAAAGCAAACAAAAGGGCCCACTGAAAAGGCCATTAAGGGCCCTAATGAAGAGGCCAAAGGCAAAAACCTACAGCCAGCTCTATTGGAGAAGACTACAATAGGGACAGCGATTGTTGTCAGTGAAGGGTCTGGAGTAACAGCTCCAAAAACTACAGCTGTTGCTGCAGAATCTATAGCTGCAGCTCTAATAAATGCTGAGCCAACATCCTCGACCCTAACGCAGCATCCGACCCTGAAGGAAGTTGTGCAAAAGGCTTCGTCGTCGGCGCCAAAGCCTAGCGGACTTGTGATGAGGCCACCACTGGCCACCACGAAGCCAACTGGCCAGAGCAAAAAGCCAGCAGGAACAACAAAACCAGCAGCAGCACCACGATCCCCGGCGTTAGTTGCAGGGATTTCTTATGCTCAGCAGGTAAGTGGCAGTTCCAAAAAAGAGTCTGTTATAGAAATTTTAGGTACGGGCATCACTCCTCGTCCACCCCCATTGGACGCGGGTAAGCCTCGGCCCAAGACCAGTGCGGGTCTCCAGGGCTTCTTTGACGGGAGGTGGCAGGACTAGAGCTACAGGATGCAGCTTGAGCACATCAGAGGATGTCCTCAGACTGCATACCTGAAGGCAATCTTTCGCGTCATCTTCTGCGAACAGCTTTTTTCAATGGGAATTATAGCTAGAGGAATGGTCGAGGTGTATACAACAACCCTCGAAAGCGCCACTAAGCTTATGCTTGAGGGCATCGAGGTGGAGGGTAGGCACCTCGTTCCATTCCCGTTAAAAGAGAAGCCCACGAAGGTCGTGTTTTCGCGGGTCCCTATGCGAGCGCAACATGAAGACCTCTCGAATTTCCTTGGGAGATTCGGGAAGGTTCATGGAAAGGTTCGCGCTATTCCCATTAAAATTGGGGACGAGGGTCTCGGGCGGGGTATCTTCGGTACTAGCCGGGAAGCGTCCATCACCTTGAATAAGGGGTGTATGCTTCCGTCAGGCTTTTACCTTAGCATATCCGGCTCGAGATACTGGATAGACGTTGGCACCGAAGCAAAATGCCATGCTTGCCATTTGGTAGGGCATTTTATTGCTGACTGCCCCAGAAAAACCGGGAAGAAGGCTGAACCGAGGGTTCCCTCGAAGGAAGCCACTACTACAGTAGTGGATCTGGAGAAGGAGCCTTCGGCCGGCACTCGACCTGCTATTTTGGAGCAGCCAGTGGTTAAGGTGCCTGAAGTTGTCCTAGAGTCAAAAGAAATTATGGCTATAAACGGCGCCACGTTGGCACGTGAAAATACGGCTACTTCTGACGAGGCATCGAGTAGCCATTTAGGCAAGAAAAAGAGGACGAGGAGGAGGAAGACAAAGGTGGACCGTGTGATGCTGCCTCCTCCAGAGCCAGCAAAGCCAGTCGCATCAAAGCGGCCCCACTCGGAGGAGGACGATAGTGGAGCTGGCATTCCGAAGGTTGTTGTAAGGGAGGTGGAAGCATCTCTTGAGCAGCTTTCGGACTGCGACATGACCGGTTTTGATGAGACTGGTCTTTCGAGCCTCGGTGGCTACGAGTCGTGTGATAGTATCATTTCGACTGGTAGCCAATTTGAGGTCTCGAAGGGGATGGAAACCCTTTCTAGGAAGAAGATCGCCGGAATTCTCACCCAGCTCCTGTACAAGAAGAATTCAGATAAAATTTGGAGTATTCTTGTAAGGGAGTTGGAGAGGCCAGAGTTGTTACTTCCTCAGATTTTACTCCTACAACAGGAGTCCAAGAAGAGGAGGAAGTACAACGATGTAGCGCGGTTAGAACGACTTCATAGGAAGGTGGAGGATTTGCTTCAGGAGCATCGCTTCGCCGATCCTCTTCGTCAATAGACGTCGTACCATCATCGTTTGAGCTTTGCATCTCTTTGAATGTGCAAGATAGCTTCTATCAACACCGGGGGTTTAAGTGCACATACAAGGTTACACAGCACTATCGAACATGTCAAAATGTTCGACATAGACATCGCGCTTCTACAGGAGACGAATTTTACACAAGACACATACACACAACTTGAGCGCTATGCTTATTTACACACTGGCTATGCAATGTTTGCCACACCTGCGCCTCGCCGAGGCTCAGGGGTGGCAATCATTGTATCCAACAAATTTACACTATCGTCTCCTGTCTATACAGATATCTTCCCAGGCTTCGCTTCTTCCTTGGACTTTGTCATTCAAGACAAAAAGATCAAGGTAGTAAACGTGTACCTTCCTCATGACCAGGACATTACAAGACAAGTTCTTGATAGTGTTCAGTCCTGTCTGGTGAATTTTAGCGGCGAAACTGTCCTCGGAGGTGATTTCAACTGCACTCTGAATCCCTCAATGGATCGGCACTCTGGAGTTGAGTTCAACTCTGTTAATGCTACTCGATTGAGGAATTTTGTCGGTGTTTTCAGACTCGTGGATATCTATCGTTGGATGCATCCTACGACTAGATCATACACGAGGGTCTCGCGAAATATCCATGGAAGTCTCGCAGGCTCCAGAATTGATAGACTTTACGTCTCACCTGGAATACTAGAACATTTCGTTGGTGTCACTCATGAAGTGTGTTCGATTAGTGATCATCTTCTTGTGGTGGCGACCAGCACTCTAGTTGAAAGACGAACTGCATACTGGATATTCAACAACTATTTGTTGAATTCCGAGCAGTTCATCAATGAGTTCATTGATTTCTGGCACGATTGGCAAGAGAGGAAAGCTGACTTTCCTTTTCTTAGTCAATGGTGGGATGTTGGAAAGCTCCAGATTCGGTCTTTTATCGAGACGAATTTCAATCGAAGTGGCTATCAAGCTTCTAGCTTGTCGGCCGAGGTTTCTCGGGTGGCAGCTCTTCTCCCAACTCAGCCGGGGTTGATTCTTTATTTCAATGGAATAAAGGAACGCTTGGCGACACAGACTTACAAGCACAGCTTGGAGTTTGTGCTACGCGGCCAATCGCGTGGCTGAGAGAACGCGATTCTCCAACTGAGTACTTCTTTCAGGCGACTAGACGTCGTACTGCTTCTTGTGAGGTCGAATCGATAATTGATGAATCTGGACAAGTCCTCAACGGACAACAGCTATCAGAATATATTCGAGACTACTACAGTAGTCTCTACTCTGAATCGACGTCGACAACATCCTCGACCACTCATGAATTCCTTGAGAATATTCCCACTTTCTCTGAAGACAGTAAGGAGCTCCTGGATACAGTAATCACATTGGAGGATATGATTGCTGCGACAAAGGATCTAAGGCGACACACTTCACCTGGTTATGACGGCTTGACTCCAGAATTCTTCATACGCTTCAGGGATTTATTAATTCCTGACCTTTTGGAAGTCTTCAATTCGGCGGTTGAGATGCATTCAGACTTTCCTTCTAGTTGGAGGAGATCTATTATGCGCTTGATTCCAAAGAAGGGAGATTTGCAGAGGATGGGCAACTGGAGGCCAGTAACCCTATGCAATGTAGACTACAAAATCGTCTGCAAAGCATTAGGGGCGATACTCCGCTCAGTGATTGCTTCGGTAATACACCCGGAACAGTCCTATTGTGTACCTGGTCGTAGTATCTACGACAACATCGCGGTAGCCAAGCATTTGTTTGCCTACCATGAACAGACAGGTGCACAAATGGCCATGATTTCACTTGACCAGCAAAAGGCTTTTGATAGTGTCTCGCACGAGTATCTTTTGACTGCTCTCGAAGCATTTGGGTTTCCGCCCAGGTGGCTCGATATCGTCGGGAAACTGTACAGAGTTTCAGCGATTTTGATTAAGCATCAAGGACAAGTTCTGGCTCCTATCTCGTTTCATCGAGGTATCAGACAGGGCTGTCCATTGTCAGGTATGCTTCATGATCTTTCGTTGGAGCCGCTACTGGTGAATCTTCGTCGAATGCTCGGACGGTATGCGGTTCATCTGCCATATACCAATGTGAGGCCTCTTATGTTGGCGTATGCGGATGATTTGTCTATTTTCGTGACAAGAGATGAAGCTTTTCCGGTCGCTCATGCTGTTTTCGAACAGTTCGAACGTATAGCGGGCGCTAAAATCAACCTTAGTAAGAGTCAAGGCTTGTGGTGTGGAAGGTGGAGAGATCGTACAGATACTCCACTGAACATCCAATGGACTAATACTTGCCTGAAGTATTTAGGTGTGTATATCGGACGCGAGAGTAAATCAAATAATAGCCGCATCGCTCTTGAGAAACTCTCTAGAGCTGTAAACTCATGGCGTAGTCGACTGTTTCCACTATCCTTAATGGGTAGGTCAGTCGTGATAAACTATTTGATTACCTCGTCCATCGTTCATCTGCTAAAGTCTGAGACGTTTGATGAAGGCTTCGTAGGTCTTCTTCAAGCAAAAGCGATAGACGCCTTTTGGTGCGGAAGACGATGGGTTGCTGAAAGCACGCTCTGTCTGCCAGTCAAGATAGGTGGATTAGGTCTCACTAACTTGGTTGTGAAATCAAGGTGTCTCCAAGTGCGTGCATTCCAAAGAGTGTTTTGCCAGAGAGACAGCTTGATTTCTCAACTGTGGGTGAATGTACTGGGAGGAATCGGCATAGGGGAGTATTACTACCTACTCTCTGTTCGACCAACTTATCCTCGTGACTGGCCACAAGATCTAATCTCAACGATTCAGACCTGGGGCAGAATCAGGCCAGCATTTCACCTTCAGTGGAATGCTCTAAGGTACACGCAATTCGCATCGATTCCAATCAGGTTTAATCCTGAATTAATAGATTCAGTGTTCAGTAATGCTCGGGGTTTTGAAGCTGACACGCATACACTGACAGTTCTCGGAGATATTATTGATATCTCTGGAAACTGTCGAATAAACACTAACACTTCTCAACTACACGACCTGGCTGCTTCTGTGCGGGAGAAATTTCGCCAACTTGTGACCAGTGCCCTGGCACTAAGTTGGAAGATGCTTTCGTTCTGAACAGACCACCACACACACCTTTCAGCACACTTACAACACGTGTGCTCCGTGACGTGCTTATGTCAACAAGACCTCCGGAGTATACAGGATACAACAGATGGCGAACACACCTCGGGGTGAATATGGGCGTGATGGGAGGGATAACTTGCAGAGTAGTCTACAGTTATCCTTCTAATTACAAAGATTCTGATATAGCATTCAAATTGCTGCATCACAGTCTTGTGCATCCTAATCAGTTGTCACATATTGACCGCCGAGTTCAGAGGACTTGCACAGTTTGTGCTGGTGAAGGCACTCTGTTTCACAGGTTTTTCACTTGTCCGGCTTTGCAGGGTCTAATGGATCTCGTGCGCGGTATGTGTCAGTTGATCCACCCGAATTTCGGCATTACTAGGACATCGTTTCTATGGGGACCAAAGGTCTGTAGTCGAGTGAATTGTTTGATTAGCTTTGTGTTGACACTGGCCAAATCTACAATTCACCTGTACTGCATAAGAGTCGAAGCTGGGAATCAGAGCACTGACCCACAACACCACGCACACGCACTTAAGCGCCACTTCGTTGACAGGTTGAAGAGACGTTTACGTCTTGAATATCTGGCAACGAACGCAGACACATTCAACTGCACATAGCAACCACTATCGTCGGTGCAGGACGGAGCTCTTGTCTTTCACTGGTGATAGCAGGCCACAGCATTTGCAACACTAGTCCACGGGGCTTCTCCCCGCTTAGGAATCGTTGCACGTGCTGTGGGAAGGACAAGCACTCTGTTAGAGATGCTAAGCTGGAGGGATGATGAGGGCAGTTTGTAGAGGTCTATGTTACTACAGGGTGCCCTCGCGGGACTCTATAACGGTATCGGGTAAATTTTTTCGTTCGTTCGGTTTTTAGTTTTTTATTCGGTTTCGGTCTCGGTGCAAAATTGCAAAATTTATATGTTGAAATCTCGATCGTTTAGGAAATTAGCTTTTATTAAATTATTTTGGAAATTTGGAACTTCTTGGAACTGCCACTTACCTAATTGTTAAAATTGGGACTGGTTCTAAATTCTTGTATATCCTTTAGACCTTTTCCAAAATTCTTGTATCCTTTTTTTAGTCTCTTTTGAGAATTTTGTGTCATTGGTTTTTTACATTTTTTGTGTCATTTTTGTTACATATTGGTTTTTATTGAATTGTTTTAAATGTTTTTATTTGTCCCTATTGACTTTTTACAACATTTAGTTTAGCTAGCGTCTTTCTTTTTTGTTACACTTTGTTGAGCCTTTTGCCACCTATTTTTAGGAAATCATGAAAAGAGCCAGAGAGCCACTAAATAAAGAGCTTATTTAAATAAAAAAAAATTATTATTATTATTATTTGTTAGAAGTGAGCGGACGTGTCACTTTTGAGCCCTCCAAAACATAAAGCAAAAATAACCAGATAAAGTGGAGAAAAAGTGTATTCGGACTGACTATACAGCTAATTGTGTCTAAGTGCATTAAATAGGTGAAGTGTAATAATAAAAACTATTAAAAATTCGAAAAATAAATTGTGAAATAATATACAAATTTAGTGACAGTTCTGGAATTTTTAAATAATTTTTGTGGTTGCCATGCCAACATGGCAACGGTTTAAATTTTGCATAGTTTTTGGTTACAAATAAAAACATTTCGAAACAATACAAGTACGAATTTAAAATTAAAAATCTTAATTCAAAAATAATTACTTTTTGAAAGTACAGAAGTGTATACTGCTCTGCCGTACTCCAAATGAGTACGAGCAGCAGCGATTCTGGGGGGGCTGATGATCCCCTCAGATTAAACGTAAGGAAGAAGAAGAAAAATCCAAATGCTTCTCCTTCTTCTAAAAAAAAAACCAAAGGGCCCAACGAAAAGGCCATTAAGGGCCATATTCAAGAGGACCACGGAGCACTAATGAGTGCCATCAAAGCAACACCCGCTGCTCTCAAGGTTCTAAATGCAGAAAATTGCTGCGGCTACTATAGCAACGGCAGAAGAGCCGAAAGTAGCTGTAACTGCAGCAACTTCAGCACAACAAGTGAAAACATCGCAACTGGCAGATGTGGTGAGAAAAGCTTCTGCCTCCGCGCCAAAGCCGCAAACCAGCTTCATGAGACCACTGCTTGCATCAGAGAAGACAAGTAACGCTAAGAAGGAGTCACCAGCAACAGTACTACGAACCCCGGCGTTAGTCGCAGGGATTTCGTATGCACAGGTAAGTGGCAGTTCCAGTAAAAAAGAGTCTACCATTGAAATTTTAGGAAAGGGCATCACTCCTCGTCCAGCCCCATTGGACGCAGGTAAGCCTCGGCCCAAGACCAGTGCGGGTCTCCAGGGCTTCTTCGACGGGAGATGGCAGGATGAGAGCTACGGTATGCAGCTCGACCACATCAGAGGATGTCCTCAGAGCGCACACCTGAAGGCAATCTTCCGCGTCGTCTCTTGTGAGCAGCTATTCTCCATGGGGATAATAGCTGGGGGAATGGTTGAGGTGTATACCACAACCCTCGAGAGTGCTACCAAGCTAATGCTTGAGGGCATCGAGGTGGAGGGTAGACACCTTGTGCCGTTCCCACTCAGGGAAAAGCCCACGAAAGTCGTGTTTTCACGGGTCCCTATGCGAGCTTGCCATGAAGATCTCCTAATTTTCTTGGGAAGATTTGGGAAGGTTCATGGCAACGTTCGTGCCATTCCCTTAAAAATTGGGGACGAGGGTCTCGGGCGGGGTATCTTCGGTACTAGCCGGGAGGCGTCCATCACCTTAAATAAGGGGTGTACGCTTCCAAAGGGCTTTTACCTGAGCTTATCCGGCTCGAGGCACTGGATAGACGTGGGCACCGAAGCGAAATGCCATGCTAGCCATTTGGTAGGGCATTTTATTGCTGACTGCCCCAGGAGAACCGGGAAGAAGGCTGAACCGAGGGTTCCCTCGAAGGAAGCCACTACTACAGTAGTGGATCTGGAGAAGGAGCCTTCGGCCGGCACTCAACCTGCTATTTTGGAGCAGCCAGTGGTTAAGGTGCCTGAAGTTGTCCTAGAGGCAAAAATAGTTATGGCTGTAAACGGCGCCACGTCGGCACGTGAAAACACGGCTACTTCCGACGAGGAGTCGAATAGCCGAGTAGTAAAAAAAAAGAGGACGAGGAGGAAGAAAGTTGACCGGGTGATGCTGCCTCCTCCAGAGCCAGCAAAGCCAGTCGCATCAAAGCGGCCCCACTCGGAGGAGGACGATAGTGGAGCTCGCGGTTCGAAGGTTGTAGTAAGGGACGCGGTAGTGTCTCACGAGCAGCTTTCGGACTGCGACATGACCGGCTTGGATGACACTGGTCTTTCGAGCTTCGGTGGCTACGAGTCGTGTAATAGCATCATTTCGACTGGTAGCCAATTTGAAGTCTCGAAAGGGATGGAGACCCTTCCTAGGAAGAAGATCTCCGAAATTCTTACCCAGCTCCAGTACAAGAAGAATTCAGCTAAAAGCTGGAGTATTCTTGTAAGGGAGCTGGAGAGGCCAGAGTTGTTACTTCCTCAGCTTCAACTCCTACAACAGGAGTCCAGGAAGAGGAGGAAGTACAACGATGTAGCGCGGTTAGAACGACTTCATAGGAAGGTGGAGGATTTGCTTCAGGAGCATCGCTTCGCCGATCCTCTTCGTCAATAGACGTCGCACATTCATCGTTTGAGCTTTTCATCTCTTTGAATGTGCAAGATAGCTTCGATCAACACCGGGGGTTTAAGTGCACATACAAGGTTACACAGCACTATCGAACGTGTCAAAATGTTCGATATAGGCATCGCGCTTCTACAGGACACGAATTTTACACAAGACACATACACACAACTTGAGCGCTATGCTTATTTACACACTGGCTATGCAATGTTTGCCACACCCGCGCCTCGCCGAGGCTCAGGGGTGGCAATCATTGTATCCAACAAATTTACACTATCGTCTCCTGTCTATACAGATATCTTCCCAGGCTTCGCTTCTTCCTTGGACTTTGTCATTCAAGACAAAAATAGCAAGGTAGTAAACGTGTACCTTCCTCATGACCAGGACATTACAAGAGAAGTTCTTGATAGTGTTCAGTCCTGTCTGGTGAATTTTAGCGGCGAAACTGTCCTCGGAGGTGATTTCAACTGCTCTCTGAATCTCTCAATGGATCGGCACTCTGGAGTTGAGTTCAACCCTGTTAGTGCTACTCGATTGAGGAATTTTGTCGGTGTTTTCAGACTCGTGGATATCTATCGTTGGATGCATCCTACGACTAGAGTAGACACGAGGGTCTCGCGTAATATCCATGGAAGTCTCGCAGGCTCCAGAATTGATAGACTTTACGTCTCACCTGGAATACTAGAACATTTCGTTGGTGTCACTCATGAAGTGTGTTCCGTTAGCGATCATCTTCTTGTAGTGGCGACCAGCACTCTAGTTGAAAGAAGAACTGCATACTGGATATTCAACAACTATTTGTTGAATTCCGAGCAGTTCATCAATGAGTTCATTGATTTCTGGCACGATTGGCAAGAGAGGAAAGCTGACTTTCCTTTTCTTAGTCAATGGTGGGATGTTGGAAAGCTCCAGATTCGGTCTTTTATCGAGACGAATTTCAATCGAAGTGGCTATCAAGCTTCTAGCTTGTCGGCCGAGGTTTCTCGGGCGGCAGCTCTTCTCCCAACTCAGCCGGGGTTGATTCTTTATTTCAATGGAATAAAGGAACGCTTGGCGACACAGACTTACAAGCACAGCTTCGAGTTTGTGCTGCGTGGCCAATCGCGCTGGCTGAGAGAAGGCGATTCTCCAACCGAGTACTTCTTTCAGGCGACTAGACGTCGTACTGCTTCTTGTGGGGTCGAATCGATAATTGATGAATCTGGACAAGTCCTCAACGGACAACAGCTATCAGAATATATTCGAGACTACTACAGTAGTCTCTACTCTGAATCGACGTCGACAACATCCTCGACCACTCATGAATTCCTTGAGAATATTCCCACTTTCTCTGAAGACAGTAAGGAGCTCCTGGATACAGTAGTCACATTGGAGGATATGATTGCTGCGACAAAGGATCTAAGGCGACACACTTCAACTGGTTATGACGGCTTGATTCCAGAATTCTTCATACGTTTCAGGGATTTATTAATTCCTGACCTTTTGGAAGTCTTCAATTCGGCGGTTGAGATGCATTCAGACTTTCCTTCTAGTTGGCGGCGATCTGTGATGCGCTTGATTCCAAAGAAGGGAGATTTGCAGAGGATGGACAAAATCGTCTGCAAAGCATTAGCGGCGATACTCCGCTCAGTGATTGCTTCGGTAATACACCCGGAACAGACCTATTGTGTACCTGGTCGTAGTATCTACGACAACACCGCGGTAGCCAAGCATTTGTTTGCCTACCATGAACAGACAGGTGCACAAATGGCCATGATCTCACTTGACCAGCAAAAGGCTTTTGATAGTGTCTCGCACGAGTATCTCTTGACTGCTCTCGAGGCATTTGGGTTTCCACCCAGGTGGCTCGATATCGTCGGGAAACTGTATAGAGATTTAGCGATTTTGATTAAGCATCAAGGACAAGTTCTGGCTCCTATCTCGTTTCATCGAGGTATCAGACAGGGTTGTCCATTGTCAGGTATGCTTTATGATCTTTCGTTGGAGCCGCTACTGGTGAATCTTCGTCGAATGCTCGGACGGTATGCGGTTCATCTGCCATATACCAATGTGAGGCCTTTTATGTTGGCGTATGCGGATGATCTGTCTATTTTCGTGACAAGAGATGAAGCTTTTCCGGTCGCTCGTGCTGTTTTCGAACAGTTCGAACGTATAGCGGGCGCTAAAATCAACCTTAGTAAGAGTCAAGGCTTGTGGTGTGGAAGGTGGAGAGATCGTACAGATACTCCACTGAACATCCAATGGACTAATACTTGCCTGAAGTATTTAGGTGTGTATATCGGACGCGAGAGTAAATCAAATAATAGCCGCGTCGCTCTTGAGAAACTCTCTAGAGCTGTAAACTCATGGCGTAGTCGACTGTTTCCATTATCCTTAATGGGTAGGTCAGTCGTGATAAACTATTTGATTACCTCGTCCATCGTTCATCTGCTAAAGTCTGAGACGTTTGATGAAGGTTTCGTAAGTCTTCTTCAAGCAAAAGCGATAGACGCCTTTTGGTGCGGAAGACGATGGGTTGCTGAAAGCACGCTCTGTCTGCCAGTCAAGATAGGTGGATTAGGTTTCACTAACTTGGTTGTGAAATCAAGGTGTCTCCAAGTGCGTGCATTCCAACGAGTGTTCTGCCAGAGAGACAGCTTGATTTCTCAACTGTGGGTGAATGTACTGGGAGGGATCGGCATAGGGGAGTATTACTACCTACTCTCTGTTCGACCACCTTATCCTCGTGACTGGCCACAGGATCTAATCTCAACGATTCAGAACTGGGGCAGAATCAGGCCAGCATTTCACCTTCAGTGGAATGCTCTACGGTACACGCAATTCGCATCGATTCCAATCAGGTTTAATCCTGAATTAATAGATTCAGTGTTCAGTAATGCTCGGGGTCTTGAAGCTGACACGCATACACTGACAGTTCTCGGAGATATTATTGATATCTCTGGAAACTGCCGAATAAACACTAACACTGCACAACTACACGAACTGGCTGCTTCTGCGCGGGAGAGATTTCGCCAACTTGGGACCAGTGACCCTGGCACTAAGTTGGAAGATGCTTTCGTTCTGAACAGACCACCACACACAACTTTCAGCACACTTACAACACGTGTGCTCCGTGACGTGCTTATGTCAATAAGACCTCCGGAGTATACAGGATACAACAGATGGCGAACACACCTCGGGGTGAATATGGGCGTGATGGGAGGGATAACTTGCAGAGTAGTCTACAGTTATCCTTCTAATTACAAAGATGCGGATGTAGCATTCAAATTGCTGCATCACAGTCTTATGCATCCTAATCAGTTGTCACATATCGACCGCCGAGTTCAGAGGATTTGCACAGTTTGTGCTGGTGAAGGCACCCTGTTTCACAGGATCTTCACCTGTCCGGCTTTGCAGGGTCTAATGGATCTCGTGCGCGGTATGTGTCAGTTGATCCACCCGAATTTCGGCATTACTAGGACATCGTTTCTATGGGGACCAAAGGTATGTAGTCGAGTGAATTGTTTGATTAGCTTTGTGTTAACACTGCCCAAATCTACAATTCACCTGTACTGCATGAGAGTCGAAGCTGGGAATCAGAACACTGACCCACAACACCACGCACACGCACTTAAGCGCCACTTCGTTGACAGGTTGAAGAGAAGTTTACGTCTTGAATATCTGGCAACGAACGCAGACACATTCAACGGAACATGGCAACCACTATCGTCGGTGCAGAACGGAGCTCTTGTCTTTCACTGGTGATAGCAGGCCACAGCATTTGCAACACTAGTCCACGGGGCTTCTCCTCGCTTAGGAATCGTTGCAAGTGCTGTGGGAAGGACAAGCACTCTGTTAGAGATGCTAAGCTGGAGGGATGATGAGGGCAGTTTGTAGAGGTCTATGATACTACAGGCTGCTCTCGCGGGACTCTATAACGGTATCGCGTAAATTTTTCGTTCGTTCGGTGATTTATTTTTAATTCGGTTTCGGTTCTAAATTGCAAAATTTTTTGAAGAAATTCGCTCGTTTAGGGACATTTTTATTAGTTTATTTTGGAATTTTGGAACTTCTTGGAACTGCCACTTACCCGATTGTCAAAATTGGGACTTTTAAATTTTTTGTACATATTTTAGATCCTTTTCAAAATTCTTGTGTCCGTTTTTTAGTCTCTTTTGAGAATTTTGTGTCATTTGTTTTACATTTTTGTGTCTTTTTTGATGTTTATTAGTTGTTATAATTGTTTTAAATGTTATTTTTTGTCCCTATTGACTTTTTATACCATTTAGTTTAGCTAGCGTCTTTTTTTACACTTTGTAGAGCCTTTTGCCACGTATTTTTAAGAAATTTTTAAAAGAGCCAAAGAGCCAATAATAAAAGAGTCGTATATACATAAAAAAAAAAATTATTATTAAAAAGATACTCGTAGTACCGACTAATGCCGCTAGGGAGCCTTATTTAAGAAATGGCGTTTGTACTCGAATCCTGTAAAGGCCGGGGCGCATGCTGATATCTACAACTTCCCCGCTAATAACAGAAAAAAGCAAAAGCAAGGCATGCTGGTAGTACCGGCTAATGTCGCCAGGTAACCTTACTCAAGAAATGGCGATTGCACTCGAATCCTGTAAAATCCTAGGCGCAACATTTAATGTTTGACACCACATGTCATATTGTGAAATTCGAATGATGCTGATATCTACAACTTCCCTGCTAAGAAAACTTATTTAGGTGCAGCATTTGAAAACAGCAAAACTATGATGACGGCATGCCGATATCTAGAACTCTCCCGCTAATAAAAGGAAACAACATCACCAAGGCATGCTGGTAGTTCCAACTAAGGCCGCTAGGGAACCTTACTCAAGAAATGACGTTTGCGCCCGAACAAATTTCGCTAATATCTCGAAAACCAACGCCCGTAGAGGATTTCTGATAAAAGTTTCGTTCCCCCTCCCACCCTATACCGCAAGGAATCCATTTCCATGAACAAAAAATAACTTGAATTATTCATACGCTAATATCTCGAAAACCAGAGCCCGTAGTGGATTTCTGATGAAAATTTCATTACCCCCCTCCCTATGTTTAATATCCCCCTCCCCCCCCCCCCACCCGCATACCCACCATCTAGAATACATTGGCATGAATAAAAATTTCCTAATATTAACTTTAATTATAAGTTCAAAACAAAAAGCCTACATTTTGGCGCTCAAGAAAAATCATAATAAAAAAGCTTACATTTAGGTACACCACATATCTATCTAAGAAAACTAAGAAAACAGTAGTACCGGAACATGCCAAGTGAAGCAAAAACTTCACACATCCACGAAAACCGTAGCATGCTGCTACGTGTGGGCACAGAAAACCGTAGCATGCTGCAGCGTGTGGGCAAAAGTGAAGCAACAAACTTCCCAAAACCGTAGCATGCTGACACGTGTGGGCCAAAAGTGAACCAAAAAACTTCAGATATCCAAGATAATCGTACCACACATCCAAAGCCGTAGTACCGGGGCATGCTGGCAGTACCGGCAAATGCCGTTAGGGCGCAGTCAAGACCAAATGACACATCGCGGAGCGTGCTGGTAGTACCGGGTGCAGTCAAAACTCAATGGTGCATCCAAGACATAAACCAGTACAGTCAAAACACACCGGAGCATGCTGGTAGTATCGGCTAATGCCACTAGGGTGCAGTTGCTGCATAGTACTGAAAGTGAACTCGTATCCCCAAAAGTCGAGATGAAAAACTTAATGTCAACTTAGAGGCAACGAGTCCGAGATGAAAAATAAGCGAACTCCAGAAACAAAATCGAAATCCTATGTTAATTCCCTATGCTGGAGAGTGCTAAAAGTGGTCTCGTATCCCCAAAGTGGTCTCGAATCCCCAAGAATCGAGATGAAAAATAAGCTAACTTCAGAAACAAATTCGAAATCCTATGCTATTTCCCTATGCTGGAGAGTGCTAAAAGTGGTCTCATATCCCCCAAATTGGTCTCGTATCCCCAACATCCAAAACATAATTCCATACAGCCAAGACACAAACCCACATTTAGTATGGACTCAACCCACTTAGCGACGGTGGCGCCAACTGTGGTGAAAACCTGGAGGCTTAAAAAAGTGATCCAGAACCGGCATAGCATAACTACTATACTGTTACCACAGTGTTTTGTGCTGGTTCGTATGGGTTGTGTTTACCCTCCCGGGCACTCTACCTGAAGATATGCACTGTCTTGGGAGTGATGAATTGTTTGTATGCTGTGACCAATTGACTTTATAGTTTCTTTCCTCACTCTTATATTGTGCCTTACCCCCGATCGTCTAGGAGTATGAATCATTTTTCAAAAATTAATAGTGCATAGTGTCATGCCTTGAGCCTTTTGCTGTACACATCATTAGGTATATCTAGGATACATACAGCTTAGGTCGATGGTTGGCGAAGCGCTGTACAATAGGATGGTACACTAATTTCCATCAGTATGGTGGTAGTTTACCCATCGTGGCATTTTAGTATCTTACAAATGTTCTTTCTGCACAATCTGCTATGGAGGTTGTGCGTTTCTTGTTTTTTCTGTTGTTTTTCTCAAGACATTGTGATGTTTGTACTAAGTTGCTACTGTTATTTCAAATGACTGCTCTAATTTCTGCTCCAATTTCTGTGTTTGTTGGTGTTTTGTGGATCGGTGAGTGGAGTGCATTGTCTTCGGTTATGGATGATCGAGAGCATGACTGTGTGTTCGTCTAGTGTTGATGTGATCTTGAATTTAGTGGGTGAGTATGTAAGTTATATAGGTTGTTTGTTAATAAATAAATATATATTTTATAAGATCAATCCATGGGTTCTAATTAAACTAATAAATTATATTTAAATTATTTGCGTGGTTTTCTACTTGTTTTTCTTCTCTCTTTTTTTCATATTATCTTGTTTTCGGTGTGCATTAAGTTATGCTATATTGTTTTGGAAATTTGTCGTTTTTATTATTTTCATTGTTTTGTGATCTTTCAACTAATTTTTTTTTTTACATATTATTAGAGTTTTCTGTGTGTGTAAAGTTCATCTTCATTACGTTCCGATAAATGTAATGGTGATGGCACTTAACATAAGTGGGCTTTCGGCATATTTGACGTATATGCCTCCGCCGATTTTAACCCTATTCTAGCAATATGCTATATTGCATTTTTGCCGTGTAGGCTGCTTAATTGGCGTTACCGAAACGTTTTCTGTTCTAGCCACAGAGTGTCATTAGCGATTTTAGATACTTAATGAGTGCGTGATCACTCTCTAGTTTGTGTTAAGGACACGTAATTCTCTATATGTGCGTTGAATATTTATTATTCTTTGCATATATATATGTCTATATATTATTCTAACTTTCTTTCAGCTTTTGCACTTAATTGCTTCTGAACACTAAATAAGTAGAGAGGATTTCTGTATGCGAATTGCTTTTCTCATATTCATCAAGTTTATGGTCTATATAATAGCTTATCATTAATTTCGCTATTTGCTCATCTCACCACTAAGTCACTCTTTTTGTAGCCCAAAATCCGAAAAGTTCAAAAGATTCAAACCTTCAAGGAATCTTTTAGTAACCCAGGCAAATTTTGAATTACCATGACCTCCTATTTGCTCAGTTTATTACTAATTTATACTATTTACTATTACATTCAATGTTTCGTTATATCTTTGTTGTCATGTGATTTCCATTTACTGTGCTGTTATGTTTGGGCCTAGGGTTCGTACAATACTTCTGTGCCTGTGCGTATCTTCTCTAATTTAGCTATGTTTACTATACTCGTTCCTTCACATTAACTCGCTTTACTTTTTTATTAACCTAATTCTTATTACTTTCCAAGCTGTCATATAATTCAAACGATGTTGCTTACCTTGTAATTGTTTCTTGCCATGCTCACATGTCTAAGCGTGTTCCTCGCGCCCTTTGCTTCTATCTATATGTATCGCTTGCATTCAGATCTACTAAAAAATCCTTCAGAGAATCCCTACAAGTTCTCCAGAAATTCCCAAAAAACCCCCCCGAATATCTTCAATAAATCTCTACCTTGTAAGTTGAAGACCTCACCTATATTCTGCTTCATCATGCTGTATATGGGTTCTATATTTTATGTGTGCGCGTGTAACCACACCTTGTTTTTTCTGCTTCGTTGAACCTCATTGTGATTTGCCTCCATGATTTATATAGTCATGGGTAGAAGAAGATGTTTCTATTTGAAGCCATTCTAAATTTTTTATTTGTTTAGATTCAAGCTGATGACAGATTTTTGTTGTGTTCTGTTCAAGATCGGTTCGTGTGCTTGTCTCAATAGTTTATTTAATTTTATCTAGTTTCATTCCATTTTATTACTTCGTACAGTTCGTTGAGTGCTTACTGGGATTCTTAAAATTAATTAGGCTGCTGCAACTTTCTGTTATTGTCTAGCGGTTCCCGAATGGGAATTCTAATTCAAATAATACTTTAAATATGTATATCTACTCGTTTTTATTATTGAAAGCGATAATTTGTTTTTGTATATTTCTTTATTCCAGGTAACTGTGTGTCAATTTATCTTATATGCTGTAGATCTGAGGATTTTCTAAATTGATTTTATTTCCACATCGTATGCGTGTGATGATTGCTGCATGCTTACCATGCTGAGCTTGTGGAATTATATATTTTCATCTAGGTTTATTTTTCCTATTTATTTAAATGCCTTTAATAAAAATTCTTTTTAACTTATGTAAACCTGAATTTGCAAAACCGAAATCCCCGGTCTTGTATTTGTAATATAACATACACAACTACTTGGACTAGGAGTAGCCTGCTGGTGTGACTGAGTACTATGAAAAAAAGATATGAGATCCATGAGGCAATCGTAGCATGTGGCAGTTGCCAGGTACCATTGCAGTGAGGTTGATCGATCCTGATAAAGGTGTGAATGAAGTGCAAAAGTTAGTGTGAAGTATAGGACCTCAGAATGGGGCGCACCAGCAGGTTGATTCTGACGATCGACCAGGATAAGTACTTAAAAGGGCTGATTTATTTAAATTTAAATTACCATCCATTTGGATTAAATTCGTTTTTCAGTTTTCTTGTTACGCTTATAAACCGTTTTCAATTGCAGTTTCCATACATGACGCATACCTTTTATTTATGATCGTTAATTAGTTTATCTTTTAATCGTCGTGGTTTGTGTGTTCTATACTGTCACTGATTATATTCATATTAAATCTAATAGTCTTATCTTAGATGTAGTTTCTTTTTCTATGTTTATTTTTATTTTTATTTTTTGGGGGGTGTTTTCTTGTTATATGTAGTACTGCCTTTCTTGCTAAGTGATGTGATTCATTTCCTGTGTTGGCCGGTTGATTGAGTGGTCAAACTTTTTACAGTTGATAGCTCCTTGGCATGCATGTGAGTTTTTATATACACAAATGTGTATATGTATATGTATCCTTCCATATATATATTCATACATATTTTATTTTATTTATTAATTTTTTTTTTTATTTAAATTATTATAATGCCTTCCCATTATAACCTATTTTTGCTGTTCTTTGTTGTTCGCCGTTTGTTGTTTGTGTAGTTACCTTTAGATGCTAGTTCTCTTGTGACTGCGGTTGTTATACTTTCCTTTTTCATATAATTAATATCCGTAAGTTCATTCGTATAAAATGTTGTTCAGATTTTTCTACAGCTTCTCTGTTACTACCCTTCAGTTTCCTTTTTGTCAAATTAATTAATTCTGTTTCTTAGCATTCAGTTTTTTTGGGGCGCCTCCTATTTATAGATTATTATAACAAAACTTTGTGCATTAATATGGTATAACTTAGTTTTGTTCACTTCAGTTTTTCATATATATCTTACTTTATCGTATTTCCCTAAGTTACTTCCGTAGTTAGTATCTGCAAGGGAGTTCTACTAGAGTGGGTGTTGGTTGTTTGGCTTATTGTAGTTTGGTTGTTCTTGTTTTCGTTTCAGTTCTATTCCGTGATCTTATGCGTTCCCATTATTTTTGACATATCTTTAATAATTAATTTGCAGTATGATCATTTGTGTTTAGGGGTGCTTCTCTCTATTTTAGTAATTTATTATTTGCTGTATCCGTTTTGGTTCCTGTATTTGAACTGCTTTTATGGTTTCTGTTCCGTATTTAGTATTTAGGTCCTTTTATTACTTATTTGTGAGCACCCTGCTGTTATGTTGCTCTTGAAATGGTTGGTTCGTGTTTCTGTACTTAGGTTTATTATGCTTCTTTAGTGCACTAGTGTCCTTGCTGGCTATGTATGTCGTGATGTATTTGGCTGCTCTGGCCATGCCTTTTACACTATCTACTATTGTTATTTGATGTTTTATACTGTGGTTATGGCTCTTTTTGTGCGTAGCGAAGCTTCCTTTTGTAGCGCTATGTTGCTCTCGTGCTGTCTCTTCGATATCCTTTTTGCCCGTATTCGCTATAAATTTTTGTTGGCAGGTCTCACATTCCAGTGTCCTGGTTGTGTTATGTGTTTTGTTGTATCACCTATATTATGCGTGCAGGTTGCTTTCCCTGGTTTATTTTGTTTGTTATATATAGCTCTTAAGTTTGTTTTGGGAGGATTGTATTGAATTAGGTCTGCAAATTTTGTATTGCTTGAGACGTCCCTTCTGTATGCAGTTGTTTCCATACCGTGGTATTGCATTTTTACGTATTTTCTTGTTAGTATTGCTGTTCTGTCGCTCTCTTGGTTGTTGTTACTTTGTTGGATTGCGGTGGTGTTTATTCCTTCAGGTTTTGTATGCTATCGTGTGCTGTTTTGCATTGTATAAATCTCATTTAGTATGGCCGTTATTGTATCATTCTTTTCTCCTTCATGTTTACCTTTTGTTATTGCTTCTTTAAAGTATGTTTTTGCTATCGCTATGGGGTGATTACTGTCCCTTAGATCTGCTTTGAGTGTGTATTACTTCTGTTAGATGTTCTGTGCCAAAACCCTCGAGAATACTTCCCAAGCCATGAAACAGAAATCCATATGTATGTGTTGTGAGTCCGTTTTCTAAAATGATCTATATTAATACTTATTGAAACGTGCCAAACATTTACTTTATATATGCTACCGAGCCTAAACTACTATCCATTCAGGAAAATAGTCTTCTAGTAACGTACACCTTAGTTCCTACCTTGCTAAAGTCTACACTTTTAATATACTTTACTTAACAAAATAATAAAATAGTTTTGTTAATAAAGTAACCTTACCATTTCACGCTCAATAACTCTCAGCTGAGTGATAATTGCATGTGTATATGTGCAGCCGGAGTCCGAATCTGTAGGCAGCTACATTCGATTTCATCAGCAACGGCATTCCACGACGTGCAGCGGCATATACAATAATTAAGCAGCTTAGAGTTTTTGTTTGCGGAATCGTAGTCATTTGGTTAAGATAAAATTTTTGAAAGAATTTTATTAGGAAAGGCACGCAAATTTTATTACCATCCGGAAGATCAGAAAGCAACTTTAAGATTATTAGAATACCATTTTTCTGTATGAATAAGTAGTTTAGGGCGGAGGAGCTATTCAAAATAAACTTTTGTTAGTTTTACATAAGAACACTGCAAATTATTTAAAATTTAAGCACTCCGTTGGGCCTCGCATGTGGTAGGAAGGGAGTATGTTTCATGTCTTGTGAAGTATTCTCGAGGGTTTTGTCTGTGCCCGTTATTGTAAGGGCATAATTGATACTTTCTTTTATGGTGTTCCTCTTGTATTGAAGTGGTTGGTTGGAATAGTAATTGATTAGCCTGTTCGAAGCTATTAGCTTTATGTACCACCTTGTGCTGAACTATTGTTCCGTTCTGTGGGACGTTATGTCCAGATAATTATTTTTTTTCTTTAGATTCATTTTCAGCCATGTATTTCATTTGTAATTCATCTTCTAATAGCTGTTTTATTTTTATTATTTTCGTCGACATATATTTTAATTATGCTTACTCCTATTCTCTTCAGTTCTTGGTATATTTTACTTAGTGCTTGATCAATGTATAGCCTAGCATATTTCGCCGGTGTCTTAGCTCCCATTGGAGTTCCTTTAGTCTGTATATATATTTCTTCGTTTGCTCTAAAGTAGTTCGCCTGCTTAATGTCTAACTCAATTAGGATAATTAGGCTGGTTATGTTATATTGGATTTCCTTTCTGGGCCTATTATGGTTTTTATACTTTGTACCATTACTTTCAGATTGACATTAGAACATGTCTATTATTTCGAGGCTGAAGAGAACATATTGTTACGTGCATGACCTTAGTTCGTTATTTAAAACACAATATTTTAGATATCATTAACTAGTTCTTTCCTTTATTTAATTTCACTATTTACTTTTATAATATTTACTAACTATTATCAAATCAACTCATTATAGTTATTGCTAGTACTGTGCTTCTAATGATCGCAATAGTTTAGTTCGTTCATTTCACTGTCAGAAATAAGCCTGCCTCCTGGATGTGAGAAGCGCCGTATTTATACTCAACGAATTAACCTAGAACATTCCTGAATATTCCGTTCTTCGAACCCAAAGTTTACAAGGATGTCACTAACCTAAAGGTGTTTCTATTTCCAACAGATGTCGCTTGTGTCACTTTGTAGCGCGTAACACTGCCCTCTTCTTAAAATTGTTCGTCCCGATCATCAGGTGGTCCACGGTCTTGATGCTCGTAGTATTTGCATAAAGGATCCAGGTGAACGATTTTCCGTTTACCTCTTGTATCACGCTGAATCCAGTATACTACGTCATTAATTCTAGTTACTACTGAATACGGTCCTTCTCACTGTTGTTGTAATTTTGGAGAACGTCCTTTACGTCGTTTCGGGTTGTACAGCCAACAAGGTCACCTTCATTAAATCCTGCTGAATTAGCACGTAAGTCATAGCGGGTCTTCATCCGATCGGTATTTATTGCTAATTTTACTCTCGTTTCGTCGTGCACATCAGCTTATCGTTGTCTAAGCTCCGAAACATAGTCGTCTGGTAACTTTTGTTCGCCTCTGGGTGTACCAAACTTGAGATCGCTTGGTAAACGCATCTCCCTTCCGAACACGATCTAAGCTGGAGTTTGTCCTGTCGTGTTGTGAACAGCTGATCGATAAGCCATTGGGAACACGGGAATATGTCGATCCCAATCGCGTTGATGACAGTCGACTACTTTCTTTAGATGTTCGACCAATGTTCTATTGAAGCGCTCTACCATAACATCAGATTGTGGATGCAAAGGAGTTGTTCTGGTTTTTCTTATTTCCAGCATTTTACACATCTCATGGAATGTCCGTGGTTCGAAGTTCCGTCCATAGTCCGAATGAAATTCCTGAGGTACACCAAATCTACTGACCCAATTTATTACTACTTGTTCCGCAACTGTGTTTGTCTCTAGATTAGGGATTGCATAAATTTCAGGCCATTTACTGAAATAATCAATAGCAACTAATATGAAACGGTTACCGTTATCTGTTTCTGGAAAAGGTCCAGCGATGTCTATGGCTATCCTACATTATGCTTATGCATTTATCATCTGCTTCTGTGTGGCGGTCCTTTGCAAGAAGCACAGGTAGTGCATCTGCGGCAACACTCCTCCACATCCTCCCACACCTGTAAACAATAAAACCGTTCTCGTATTTTGGAAACTGTTTTATTCACCCCCAAATGTCCTCCAGATGATCCACTGTGCATTTTTTTCTAAAAGGACCTTGGATGCTAGCACGACTGTCTGCATTCGGAATAACTCGCCGTTAGTTGCTTCCTACTTGCGTTTTAATATACCACACTCAACGTGAAGAGAATTCCATTGAGCTCAGTAGCTCTTCAGTTTCTCACTCCTCTCCGAGATATCTTTCCATTGTGGCCTTTCCATGCCTTCTTCCCAAACAAGAATGGGTGATATGTCTGGGTCTTCCCGTTGTGCTGTTCGCAAGCTCTTGTTATCCCAACCCGTCGATGGTTCCACCGTTATCAGCTATATAGTTGCCTTTGTTTCGTATTCTTCCACCCGAACGCAATGTTTGCATTCAACTTTGCACGGACGTCGTGAAAGGGCGTCTGCATTTCAATGGATACGTCCTCTTCGGTGTTGGATTTCAAAGTCATAAGCTTGGAGTCTTAAACTGCAAAAGCCATTTAAGCACTGCATGGTCTGTGAGGAGGACAAATTTCCGCCCGTATAGATATTTATGGAAATGTTTTGTTAAATTTACATAGCAAGTAGCTGTTTTCTTGTAGCACAATAATTTCTCTCTGATTTTGAAAGTGCTTTGCTATAATATGTTACTGGCACCTCTTGACCATCCTTCTCCTTTGAGAGCTCTGCCCCGATACCTAGATTGCTGGCATCCGTGTCCAATGTGTAGATAGTGAAGTACTGGACTTTCACAGAGATGCTGTCAATCCGATAACGAACAAGCAGAAAAATATAGCTCAACTACCATTTATGAAGACACCATAGAAGAGTATATTGACGTATTAGCAAATCTACATGAAGAGCAAAAAGTGCTCGTTTAAACAGATCCAAATCCCGCTAATCCAAATGCTATACAAGACACAAGCATAGTCAATATACCAAAAGCTGAAGTCAAGCTGCCCACCATTCAAATTCTCAAAACTCCCGGTACATTTATCTTAACATATGAACGGCTTTCCTTTTTGTGTAAGTTGATGTAGGCTCCTTGCTATATCTGCAAAACCTTTTACGAATCGCCTATAGTAGGTAGCGAGACCAAGAAAACTCTTTAATTGCTGTTTGTCCTTTGGAATTGGCCATTTTTTGACAGCTGTTATCTTTTCTGAATCAGTTGTTACGCCTGGTGAAGAGACTATGTGCCCCAAATATTTTACTTCACTTTTAAATAAAGCGCATTTATTTCTACTGAGCTTCAGTTGCGCATCTCTCAATCTTTGAAGTACGTCCCATAAGTTGTTTTTATGTTCCTCGAATGTCCTTCCGATTACTATTATGTCATCTAAATTGACAAGACATGTTTTCCAGGTTAATCCACGTAAAACACATTCCATGAGTCGTTCGAATGTGGCTGGAGCATTACATAATAACTCTGAATTGCCAAAAGCCACTTCCAACAGAGAAGGCAGTTTTCTCTCAGTCCTCGGGATGTATTTCCCCTTGTCCAGTGTGGAAAGCATTGCGCTCCGGAAAGGGTGTCCAATGTATCATCAATCTTGGGTAATGGGTAGCTATCCTTTCTGGTTACGTTATATAGTTGGCGGTAGTCTACGCAGAATCGGGTGCAGCCATCCCTGTTCCTTACCAAAACAACTGGCGATGTCCTAGGGCTGTTAGGTTCCTCTATTATGCCTTGTTTCTTCATGTAGTTTATCATATCTGCAACTTCTGGTTGTTTGGCTAATGGTAGTCTTCGTGGTTCCTGCCGAATTTGCCTAGAATCTCCTGTATCGTTTGGATGCTGGACAAGATTTATTTTTCCGAAATCATTATCATTCATTGCAAATAATTCCGAAAATTTCCCGATCACCTCTTTGGCATCGTTGTATTGCTTTTCAATTAAGGCACTAGATAAAAGAAGCTTCTGAACCTGTTGGGTAGTAGCTGTTTTAGGTTTTGTCTCTCTGATTACTACCATTAGCCAAATTGACGACTTGGAAAACGGGTTTACAATTTCCAATTAAAGCACCTTCTTTTAGTTGTACCTCATTTTCTGATGGGTTGAGCACTCTGACTGGAATTAATGTTGCGCCTTCCGCCTTCACTAAAGTCTTACCACATCGAACATTTGTAGGGTTAGCCTCCACCAGATCAGAATCAGCAGGTCCCGATGCTATCCATAATAGCGTCTAGGAGCATGCAAAGAGGGTAATATTTTCACAAGCCATCGTCCGTATTTTCGAAGGATAATCTGCTCCTACTCCTAGCCTCATCGGAATTTCTATGTTGCCATGCTTGAGGACCTGTTCTCCGACATCCAGATTTATTTTATATGTCGTCATGAAATCTACTCCAAGAATGCATTCATCCATGATATCTGAAACCAGTAAAGTGTGAGGAAATAGTAGTTCGCCTAGTTGAACATCCAAAGTTAGTTCTCCAAAAACTTGTGCTGCTGGTCCAGTTGCTGTTCTTAGTAAATATTTGGAAGTGTTGTGAAGCCACTTGTTTTTGACGCGATCTGCTCTGATAATTGATCTCGAAGCTCCAGCGTCGATAGTGATTGCGCAGTCATTTTTTCCTACACTTCCATATATAACTGCTATTATTTCTCTGCAACTGGCCCACTTGAATGATCACTTCGGGGCCGTCGACTCTACCAATCAACTGCTCCCCCCCCCCCCCCCAAGTTAGTTTTTACATGTTTTCCGACTGCTCAACAGGAGAGCTGATGCGACTAGTCGCTGTTTGATTTCTAGTCTCTCTACGAATAGCTTGCTCCCTAGCTCCACATCTTTGGCATACTTTTCGGTCCTCCACTTCTTGTGATTCCATTCGTCGACGTTTTCTGCAAACTCTTTTGAGGTGTCCGGGTCTATTACAATTCCAGCATAGAAGAATACCATATGACCGAGTGCTCTATGATATTTGCAATCTGTTGCAAGTACATTCCTCCACCGAAATTTCTCTCACTCGTAATGAACTCCGAGAAGCTTGTCTAGCAGATTCATATGCTAGTGCATAGGCTAACGCTTCTGCTGTTGACTTCTTTCCTGCTAGCCTTAGTGCCTGTTGTAAATTTTGATCTGCGATAGCGTTCACAAATGCTTCCGTTGCCACTTCATTACGGAATTCTGCTAGAGTATGAAAGATAAGGTAATCTTTCTACATCAGCCTGCAGTTATTGTAGTGACTCGACATGCTTTTGAATCCTGTTGAGTAATTGCAGGCGATATACTTGCTGCATGTGCTCATCACCATAACGTTATTCTATCGCCTGTACCAATGACGTGTAATCCCGCTGCCGTTCAATTCATATAGTTTGTAATAGCTCTGACGCAGGACGTCTAAGTGCGTAAACTAGAGCTGTAGCCTTGTCTTGGTTATTCCAACCATTTACTTCGGAAGCTGCCTCAACCTGTCTTTTTGAAAATATGCCACGAATTTTGTCCATCAAATATTGGAGGTTTCGTTCTGCCGGCACGGGATATTTCAGTTTCTTCGTGCCTACGTTCTCGATGCTTCATTCTCTCCAAATCTGCTTTAAAGTTGTCAAGCTTCTCCGTAACATTTTGTTGCACTTCCGACACTTGTTGTAGAATTTCCGACACTTGCTGTTGAACTTCTAGCACTTCCTGCTGGATTCCTTCAATTTTTACATTTTGCTCGTCTAATGAATTTTTAAGAAAAGCCTTCTGTTCCTCCAAACAAGTTTCTAGACAATTCTGCAAATAACTTTTTTGTTCATCCCAACGGGCTTCCAAAGAATTCTTTTGTTCGTCCAAACGCGCTTCGAGAGAATTCTTTTGTTCCTCAAAAGCATTCGTTTGTTCCTCAAAGCATTCTTTTGTTCCTCAAGGGCACTCTTTTGATCATGCAAGATCGTCTAGATAATTCTTAAAGCAGGAAAGTTTTACACGATTTCACCAATTTAATCACTCTTTGAATTTCAAAGTCAATAGCCACCACTTTATTTCTCGATTTTATTTTACTTCTGACACCAGTTGTTTCGTGCGTGGCCTTAGTTCGTTATTTAAAACACAATATTTCAGATAACATTAACTAGTTCTTTCCTTTATTTAACTTCACTATTTACTTTTATAACATTTACAAACAATTATCAAATCAACTCTTTATAGTTATTGCTAGTACTGTGCTTCTAATGATCGCATTAGTTTACTTCGTTCATTTCACTGTCTGAAATAAGACTGCCTCCTGGATGTGAGAAGCGCCGTATTTATACTCAACGAATTATCCTAGAACCTTCCTAAATATTCCGTTCTCCAAACCCAAAGGTTGCTAGGGTGTCACTAACTTAAAGGTGTTTCTATTTCCAACAGATGTCGCTTGTGTCATTTTGTAGCGCGTAACAATATTCTTCTATGATTTTCATTTGTTTCATTTCAGCTATGAGATCGAGTTTGTTATATACGTTTAGTTGATGCTTTGGGCAGTCTAGGTCTCTCATTTTGTCTAGGGCCTCGTTTATGTTCTTCCCCAGCACTGTGTTAATCGAGCACGTCCTGGAGACTATGGGTCTCATTTTGAACTCTTCCTGGTGGATTTTTATGACTGGATGCATCGTGCTGATTTTTTTTTGTATATTCTCTCAGTTCCCTGAGGATTTGTCCCTCTTTCCTCTTCTGGTTCTTAGCTGTTTCTGGGTTTGTGTATACGTGGAATGCCTTCTTAGTGATTAAGATCAGCTCCGATTGTATGCCGCTTCTAGTGCCGCTTGCAGTTTAGTCGTGTCCTGGTTTTGTATGTTCTTATATATCCATTGTTCTAATCGCTTATTAAGCACTTTATATTGTAGATTATCATGTAGTTCCTTATATAGGGCTACCATGACTTTGTCCTTGTCGGCCTCCATTAGGACTATGTCCGCTGTTTTGTTGAGCAGTTTTTTGATGCTGGTTAATATGCTGATGATCTTTTGAGTGTGCTAATGAGGTCTACTTGTACTCAATTCACTAACCTAAAAGAAAAGAATTAACAAATTCATAAGAGACAAATTCCTACCAAATATTGGAATCCCACTTCTCAGCCACACAATATTCCTCCTTGCTTCAGTTAAACCTCAAAAGCAAAAGAAATATACACAAAGTAAATTAATTCTTTACATGAATATAAGAATACTTAGATAATAATAATAGACAATAATCAACATCCAACGATTTCAATAAATGACATACAAATGTCAACAGCAACGGAATAAGAAGACAGCACACAGCTGTCTCTGCTCACCACACCACTGGACCACGCTCATTCACTATGGAGAACAATGGAGCCCATTTGACGATATGTTTTCGAAGCGTATATAAAGCGCGCTGCTCAAAGCAGTGGCCATTGCGATCTGAGCATTCATCCCAGAAATTGACATCTCTCTGTAGTTACGGGCAAGCATTGATGCCCAAATCAAAATAAAAAAAAATTCTACCTTTCAGCTTCACCCCAAAAGACCGGAGGTATTGAAATCTGTCTCCCTTAAAAGGGCAAGCTCTGACAGCCAATCTGTTAAATAAAACTATAATTGGTAGAAAACTAATGCAATTTTATATTTTTCAGACTAAAGAATTGCTATTGCTTGTTTACCACACAGCTGCACGCCTCATTGCTCTGCACCGTGTTTCATACGGCATCTGTTTATGCCCACACTTGTTGTACTACACATTTAGTTCACTGGATAATTATCATTTTGATTCGTTTTATTTTTTATAAATTATTTGTTTTTTTTTTTTTTTTTTACCATTAATTTGCTCTATTTTCATTTTGTATTCAATTTTTTTTTTGGACTTTATTTACAACTTTGGATTTTTTCTTTATTTTTCAATTTTTATTAATTTGAATATTTTTGGTTTGTATTTTTATTTTATACTATAAATAAAAGGCTAGTGAACACAAAAAAATTGTTATTGATTCTGCCATAAAAATACTTTGAATTTCAGTACATCCAATCTAAACCGGCTCCTGCCAACTTCTGTTATGTTTAGCCTTAGAATAGGTTAAAACATTCGTCCTTCAAAGCCGGACATACTGAAACAGCAATATGGCAGATATCAAACAATTAATAAAATCACAAAGAGCCTTAAAAACACTACTTGAAAAGGCCACCGCAAATCACAAAAAGGCTGGCAGTAGTAGAAGAACGAAAGCTACTACAAAACACGTATTGACACAGTGAATTCAATTTGTACACAACTCGTCCAAACTAACACACTCATTTGTCAATCCAATAACGAACCGGCAGAAAAATATAGCTCAAGTACCATTTATGAAGACACCATAGAAGAGTATATTGAACTATTAACAAATCTACAGGAAGAGCAATAAGCGTTCGTTCAAACAGATCCAAATCCCGCTAATCCAAATGCTATACAAGACACAAGCATAGTCAATATACCAAAAGCTGAAATCAAGCTGCCCACCATCAACATTCCCACGTTCGATGGCACATACAAGAATTGGAGAGCTTTCCATGATATATTTAAATCATTAATCCGTATCAATCCGCAGCTTTCCAGAACTCAAAAGCTACATTATCTGAGAACCTGCTTAACAGGGGAAGCAGATAAACTAATTCGTCAATTCGACTTGACAGAAACAAGCTATCAAAAGGCTTTGGAAGTTTTAACACAGCGTTACGACAACAAACGGGTGCTTGTCAACGCATACTGAAAAATCCTCCTCAATCAATCGAGCATTAGAACAGAATCTGCTCAAGCATTAAGAAATCTATTCACCCAAACCGGCGAAAGTCTGCATAAATTACAAGCTCTTGGAATATCAACAGAAAATTGGGATGCGATTCTGGTACATATAATAGTACAAAAACTCCCAGCCGAGACGCACTATCAGTGGGAACAAGATCAGGGAAGCAAAACTACTTTTCCCACATACAAAGAGCTAACGACATTTTTGGAAGCTCGCTTCCAAACTTTAGAACCACTCCAAGAATGCAAGTTTTCAAAAGTACGGGAAAACACACACCTTCTAGAAACGCGTAGGCAAAATCTAGAACCAAGGCCCATACAGCGGTCAACTTCTAGAAATGTATCCACATTTCTTAACAAACCACGCATTTGCCTAAAATGCAAGCAAAACCATACATTATTCCATTGCCCAGTATGCAAGCAATTTTCCAGAACTGAGAGACTAAAATTTGCATTACAAAGTAATTTGTGCAAAATCTGGCTGGCTACTGGTCATCATTTCACAAAATGTCCGATCCAAAGAACTTGTCAGCAGTGTAAGAAAAAGCACAATACCCTCCTACACATAGAGCACACTAGCAATGGAACAGATGCAAAATACCACAAAAATCGAGCTGAACTGAGGCCTGATGAACTCACTGGCAGTATTGAACCAGTATCTGAAAGTTTTTTCTCTGTTAATACTACCAAAACTCTGCTGTCAACAGCCCTAATGAAGGCAGAAAGTACGACAGGGAAAATACACACTTTACGAGCATTACTCGACTCAGGCTCACAAGTGTCATTTCTAGCTGAAGCGACAAGCAAACGGTTACAACTAAAACGAACCCCTACTAGTGTAGAAGTAACTGGCTTAGGAAAGACTCAAACGGCAAACGTATCAGCGCAAGTGACATTCAAAATAAAATCACTGCATACGAAGTTTGAGACAAATTTAGAGGCACTAATCCTTAAAAAGTTAACCGATATGGTCCCATCTGAACAAATAGAAACAAGCCAGTTACGCTATCTACAAACTTTAAAATTGGCAGACCCAGAGTATAATACTCCCGGCACCATCGATCTATTGTTAGGAGCTGATATATACGCTCAGATAATCGAAGGCGGAATAATCTGGATCAACAAATACAAAAATTCTGGGCACTAGAAGAAATTCCAAGAAACATTACTCATCCAGACAATGAGTTATGTGAAACGATCTATCAAAACACTCACAAGCGTTTGGGTGATGGCCAATATGAAGATCAACCCAGAAGCCCTCAAGGACCAGAGCTCGGACAAGCAAGGCATATCGCGTTTAAGACAACTCATGCAGCTGGAACAACGTTTCATCACAAATCCAGAGCTGTACAAATAGTAGATATTAGAATGTCTAAACGAATACTTGCAGCTTGGTCATATGGAGAAAATTCCATCAAGGCAGTTAGATACAAGATACTACTATCTCCCTCACCATGCCGTAGTAAAGGAGAGTTCAACCACCAAAATTAAGAGTAGTGCTCCTCAAATGGCGTATGTTCAAATTCGCACTAACAGCCGATGTAGAGAAAATGTACAGGGCTAATACAAATGCAACCAGAACACCAAGAATTCCAGCGAATTCTATGTAGAACTAATTCAAAGGAACCCAGACAAGATTACCGACTAACTACAGTCACCTGTGGAATGGGCTGCAGCTCCCCTATTTAGCCTTTCGAACACTACATCAATTATCAAGAGACGAACAGGGACAATTTTCCGCTCGCTGCTCAGAGTCTCCGGTCCGACTTTTACGTCGACGATTTACTAACAGGAGCACATAGTATTACTGAAGGTCTCAAATTACAAAACGAACTCATCATCATCCTAAAAAAGGGAGGATTCAACTTACGGAAGTCGACAGCAAAACATTCTAAGTTGCTAGAAAATATCCCCAGAACACAACAAGAGCAAAAACCTCTGCTCAAACTGTCAAAAACAGATACTATTAAAGCACTGGGGCTTCAATGGAACCCAAAAACCGATCAATTCAGTTTTATTACAAAGGTTAACACCAAAACGAAAATTACCAAAAGAAATATATTGTCCGAAAGGGCTTCATTATTTGATCCGCTTGGATGGTTATCGCCATACATAATCACCGCCAAAATCTTCATCCAAACACTATGGTTCCTGGGATTAGCAGCTACCAGTTCCATTAAAGAACGAATGGACCAAATTTAAAGAGAAGTTACAGCTTATCGATCTGATCAAGATTCCACGATGGATACATTACGCACCAGTAATTAAAAACATCGAAATTCATGGCTTCTGCGACGCCTCTACTGGAGCATACGCAGGGGTCGTGTACATACGCATAGTAGAAAAAAAACGACTTGTCAAAAACTCATTTACTAACATCTAAAACAAGAGTCGCTCCAGCAGAAATTATTTCACTACCAAGGCTGAAACTATGCGGAGCCGTACTCTTGTCCAGACTACTAAAACAAGTACGAAATGACATGAAGCTGCAAAATGTTCCGACATTTGCATGGACGGATTCAGAAATCACACTAGCATGGATATCAGGGCACCAATCATGATGGAAAACATTCGTTGCAGACTGAGTCTCTGAGATCTAAGAGAACACAGCTACTACAATCTGGAAATTCATTCCACCAAAAGACAATCCAGCAGACCATGCAGCCCGGGGGCTACATCCAGACGAATTACTTAAATGCCAATTGTGGTGGAATGGACCAGAATGGCTGCAACAAAAGTCCACGAACTGCACATTCAATCAAGCACAAACAAAAAAATTGACGTAGAGCTACGCAAGGTCAAAACTTTAATGTGCAAAAGTGAAGATGCGGATTGGCTTTCCAAATATTCGTCATTTCCAAAGCTATTACGAATCATTGCATACTGCAGATGGTTTTTATCAATTGCAGAACCAAAACCAAGGTCCAAACCACAAACCACATTTCATTTTCAGAAATTCTGGCAGCAGATGTCAGAATCATTGCTCTAGTACAAAGAATATGATTTCCTAAGGAAAATCAGGCCTTGTCAAACCCCCAAGCTCTCTCCAAAAAGAGTCAATAATTGTGTCTAAATCCATTCCTGGACTCAAATCAAATGCTCAGAGTAGGCGGAACACTAGCCAACTCCATATTAACTGAAAACCAAAAACATCCTATTATCTTAACAAGCCATCGTCACATTTCCAAAACAATGATCGACTACATACACAAATATACCCTTCATGGAGGTGTTCAACTCATACTCAACACTTTAAGAAATATGTATTGGTTGATAAATCCGAAGAATACGATACGTCATCGAATCCACCAATGCATATCATGCTTCCGAACAAAACCTCGGATGTCAAGGCAATTAATGGGAAATCTACCTTCACCTCGCGTGACTCCTTTCCTGACTTTTGAACATACCGGAATCGATTACGCTGGACCAATTGAAGTATTAACGTCAAAGTTACGAAATGCAAAATACACTAAAGGGTACTTAGCAATATTCATATGCATGGCAACTAAGGCCATTCATATCGAAGTCGTATCAGATCTATCAACAACAGTATTCATCGCTGCTTTAAAATGATTTGTAAGCCGCCGAGGTTTATGTCTACATCTATACTCAGATTGTGGAACTAACTTCATAGGCGCGAACCAAGAATTATCAAAAGTATTAAAACAATTATTAGCGTCAGTTCCACAAGAAATAGCAAAAGCAATAACATTGCCAGGCATCACATGGCATTTTAATCCACCGTCAGCACCACACTTTGGCGGACTGTGGGAAGCCGGGGTCAAGTCAATCAAGATTCATCTAAAAAGAGCACTAATAAATGCCACAATGACATTCCAAGAGCTTACAACTGTCACATGTCAGATTGAAGCTTGTGTAAATTCAAGGCCATTAACCCCTCTTTCAAACAACCCGGAACACATAACCACTTTAACTCCATTCCACTTTTTGACAGGCCGAAACATGAAAGCAGTTATAGAGCCATCTATAGCCGCACATTGTTCGAATCTAAAACGCTGGAATTATGTGCAATATTTGACCGAGCAATTCTGGAAAAAATTGTCAACAGAATATATTCACCATTTTTCGGCAACGCATAAAATGGCGAACAAATCAATCTAATTTAAAAATCAATGATTTAGTGCTAATTTAAGACAACAGATGTCCTCCCACAAAATGGTTGCTCGGAAGAGTCATCGAAATTCATCCAGGAAAGGACCGATTGGTTAGAGTCGTGAAAATAAAGACTTCCAACAGCTGTTTCAGTCGACCAATAACCAAACTATGTAAGCTGCCTGGACAAGAAGAAGAAGAAAACAAATAAGCCAGATGCGCGCGCAAATTCACTTCATTAGTGAATCAAGCAACAAGTGTACAAGCAACATCTTCAGAGCTATAGTTCTTTATTTTCTTTATTTTTTTGGTTTTTATTATTTCTTTTAATTTTTTATTAAAATGGGTTCATTAACAAGCCTGGATGACTGTTTGTGGATTGACGATGTACCGGACTTGGACATAGCTCCTGTCAAACAAAGAATTGGTCAACTGACTCCTCCACAAAAGCCACGTCCCTTTAAGCCACCTTTTGAGGCTTGAGGAGCAACACCGACAGTTCAAAAACTAGTTGGAGGACCTAGTTATGGGATCCCCACCAGGCCACAAAAACCCCCTATTGGTACCAGGCGACAAATCAGTAAGAGCAAGAGAGAATTCAGAAGAATCACCAAAGGCCTCCTACTAATACCAAGCGACAAATCCATGCTGAGCAGGCGAAAAGGGCTCACAAAAATCAGCAAAAAATGACAGTATATAGGTCCCCATCTCATACAGGACAAATGGCGAAACAAGGGCCTTCTACTACTACCAGGCGACAAATCGGCGCTGAAAAAAAAAGAATCACAAGAATCAACAACCGCCTCAATCATCATGTTCCCCAACTCATACAAAGCAAGTAGTGAAACAAAGGTCACCTACTGACACCAAGCAACAAATTTACAAGAATCCACAAAAACCGTTAACATCATGCTCTTCGACCAATGAAAAGCTATTGGTGAAAGCCATGCCACCACCAAAAAATTTCATCATCGATCCGAAATTAAGGGACCAAAGGGCCAAGGTTTTCGACGCCACCAACTGTTTTCGCCTACCAACAGAAGACGGAGATACACTTCGTTTCATTAAAAAGGCTAACAACAAAATTAAGATTAAACTTCAAATTAAAAAGCGTAAGTTTATTTTAACTCACATAAAACTACTCACTTTATTAATAAATTAAATAAAAGACACTCTTTTGTTGAGGCGGGAGGATGTTCGATCCACTAACCTAAAAGAAAAGAATTAACAAATTCATAAGAGACAAATTCCTACCAAATATTGGAATCCCATACTACTCAGCTACACAATATTCCTCCTTGCTTCAGTTAAACCTCAAAAGCAAAAGAAATATACACAAAGTAAATTAATTCTTTACATGAATATAAGAATACTTATCTGACAATAATCAGCATCCAGCGATTTCAATAAATGACATACAAATGTCAACAGCAATGGAATAAGAAGACAACCCATAGCTGTCTCTACTCATAACACCACTCGACCACGCTCATTTACAATGGAGAACAATGGAGCCCATTTGACGCAATGCTTTTCGAAGCGTATATAAAGCGCGCTGCTCAAAGCAGTGGCCATTGCGATCTGAGCATTCATCCCAGACGGGACAGTTGAATTAAAATTGACATCAGTCTGTAGTTACGCGCAAGCATTGATGCCCAAATCAAAATGAAAATAAAATTCTACCTTTCAACTTCACCCCAAAAGACCGAAGGTATTGAAATCGGTCCCCCTTAGAAGGGCAAGTTCTGACGACCAGTCTGTTAAATAAAACTACAGTTGGTAGAAAAGTAATTCAATTTTATATTTTTCAGACTAAAGAATTGCTATTGCTTGTTTGCCACACTTGTGGTACTACGCATTTAGTTCACAGGATAAATTATCATTTGGATTCGTTTTATTTTTTATAAATCATTTGGTTTTTTTTTTATTTTTTACCATTAATTTGCTCTATTTTCATTTTGTATTCAATTTTTTTTTTTGGATTTTATTTACAACTTTGGATTTTGTCTTTATTTTTCATTTTTTATTAATATTTGAATATTGTTGGTTTGTATTTTTATTTTATACTTTAAATAAAAGGCTAGTGAAGACACAATATTGGTATTTATTCTGCCATAAAAATGCACTGAATTTCAGTACATCCAATCTAAACCGGCACCTGCCAACTTCTGTTATGTTTAGCCTCATAATAGGTTAAAACAACTTGATTGGGTTTGCTATTTGGCATTATGAATTTCGGTCCATAAAATAGGAGCGCAGTTATTGTTAGGCTCATTTCGTATTTTGTGAGATTTTTAAATCCTCCTGTTACTTCTTGGAGTGTGATTGTGGTGCCTACGTTAGTTGGTACCTATGGTTGATTTGAGGTTATTTTTATCTCTTTAGTTCTGTTTTGTTTCTTGTGTGTTCTGATTGTCCTCCGCGTTTTTGCGTATTTGCAATGTTGTGTGTCGTTATTCGTGTGTAGTCTTATATTGTGTTATGCTTATATTGTATTTGGTTCTTTGTTCTTGCTAGCTACTCTTAGTCTCATTTAAATATATTAATTCTTTTCTATTGTCATTGTACTTAGTTGCTTGTTTTGTTCTTGCGTGTAGTTTATTTATCTATATATGTCGGATCTATGTCCTAATCCATTGCTTCTGGTTCTAATCAAACATGTACCTTCAACATACTGTTACTATAGTGTGATGGCCCAATATACGGAAGATTCTTCCAGCAGCCAAGGGCGCATTTTAGTGAAATAATTAGCAATTGCTAAACAGTAACGTCGCATTGTACTGTTCTGCAACTGTCGGTTATTTTGCTGATTAGCTTAACAGCTGGCTGCGATGAGCGCTTAGTGGAGCAATCGACGATTACAATAATAATTAACCTTCGCATGGTAATTATTATGTAAAGCGATTGTTTACTACTGAGCGACTCAGGTGCTGCAACCGGTAGAACAAACGGCAAGGTTGTTGTCGTTTGTTTACATCCGCGTTGTTAAGTAAAGTCTACTTCCGAATATTGGTGCATAAAAGACCAATGACTGGACTGGCGAGTGCCTGTAGTATTTTTTAGCCGCTCCGTTATCACTCATCGCGATATCAAGTTACAGTTCGGTTCAGATTGGTTTTGCTTTTAAAAGGTATTAAGATAGGTCAGTTTGGTTTATGTTTTAATAAAGAAACTGTGTTAAAAGAAATTCGAGTATCGCTTTTAATTATTGGATTCGTTAATTCGATTGCTCAACGGGCACGACAATTTGGCGCAGCCGGTAAAAGTTTAAGTGTTGCTGTAATACAGGTATTGTGTTTGTTGTGTTTTTACTTTTGGGAGTTATGCTTTTTTAGCTGCTCCATTTTTTGTTATTTTTGGGAGTTATGCTTTTTTAGCTGCTCCATTTTTTGTTATTTTTGGGAGTTATGCTTTTTTAGCTGCTCCATTTTTTATTATTTTTGGGAGTTATGCTTTTTTTTTAGCTGCTCCATTTTTGTTAATTGTGGGAGTTCTGCTTCTTTTAGCTGCTCCATTTACTTTTCAGGTTAATTAAGAAGTGTTAAATTAAGTTTATTAAGTTGGATCTTTCAGCCTAAAGATACTATTGTAATGCTGAGTGTGAGTTTTGGTGTTAAGCGTTAATAGTTATGGGCGTTTGAAAGTTTTCACGTGTGCTAGGTGAGCAATTTAAAATATAAGTAGTTATTTCATCGGGGTTTTTCTGTTAAATTATTTGATGTGAAGATAAAGCAAAAAGTGTGTGAGTCAGTGAGTGGCGTATAATTGTGAAATATCATGTGCGATTTTATATTATAAGAAACTAAGTATTGAATGTTTCTTATAAAAAATAAACCAAACTTAATTCGCTAAATCCATGGATGTAGGTAAACAAAGTGCACTCTCCTTCCTGTTATCAAAAAATAAGTATTTCTGTTTCGTGCCGGTTTTGCGAGGTATCGTTGGGGTTTGTTGAATTCCTATAGCTCTAACGTGATTCCACTAAGTGGATCTAAAAAATTTTCTTTTAAAGTTGTCGGTAAAGTACGGCCACCGTGCCAAAATGCAGTTAGTTACACTCTGTTTTAAAATTTTATGCGCTTTTACTTAAATTGGGAATACATTTAATAAGTATTCGAGTACTCGCGAAGAATCTTTCTGGATTAAAAGTCTTTGTCAGATTTATGTTGGAGCATATGTACGTATGTTTTAGGTAATTCAGTAAGATACAAAAGCGCTGATAGGTATGATCAATGAGAGGCGGTAAGAAGTATATTTCGCGTACCTGTTAATATCGGTGTTAAGAGTGCTAAGTGATAAGTGACAAGTGTAGTGTTTATAATGGAAATATGTGCGTGAGGTATAACAGTCTCACAGTCCTAAATGTCAACAGGAAGAAGCAATATTTTAACTAAGGAGGAATTGGCACGCTTTCAGGCCCAGGAAAGGGAGTTAGAGATAAAAGCACAGGAACTGAAGGAAGGCCAAGCAATATTGCGGAATTACGAGCAGGACTGGGAATATATTGGGGAACATATAACGGCAGAGTTACAGAAACGGTGGACAAGAGAGGAAGAGAAGGAATTGTTAAAGAAACTGAATGAGAGTGCTAAAAGCAGTACAAAGGGCGAAGCTTTAGACCTATTGGTAACAGCAGCATTCGAAATTATCCAGAGCCGTGAAGTAGAAGCAGAGCAAGTATTGGAAGAAATCCAAAAAGAGAAGAAAGGGCTGATAAAGAAAATAGATTCACTAAAGGCACAGTTAAGAGAGGCTGAGGAAACTACAGCGGGGTTAGAGGAAGAGTTGGGGGTCGAGCGATCTTCACAGAGAAAACCGATTCAAGAGGGTAATAAGGTGAGTACGAGTAAAGGGTTCAGGCCGAGGAAATTGTTATTTTGGGAACAGCATAAAGAACCAGAAGAAAATTTAGAAAGAGAGCTAATCAGGAGAAATAAGCAGGAAGTAGCGCCGAGTGGAAAAGTAAGAACAGAGCAGAACCAGATAAGGCCAGAGGAAAGAAACATCACAGGGCAAGACAACATGACAGACGTGCATGAAAAAGTGATGGATCTAGTATCCAAGCATGTACCTATACTATCTGGCGAAAGGTCGTCCAAACTGGCGAAGGAAGTGTATCGCTTTCTGAGCTGCAGTAAGGATCTACACGATAGACTGACAGAGGAGGAGCAGAAGATATTTATCAGGTGCATAAAGTATCGCCTAACGGACGATGCGTACTACTTGGTAAGCTCACAGGAACCAAAAGATTTTGATGCTTTACAGCAAGTAATCAATTCGGCCTACATACCAAAAAAATCGTTTAGCGAATTGCGAACGGAAATGCTGGCATGCAGGCAGAGGCCTGGTGAGGATATCAGGGAGTTCGCAGACCGGATGAAGGAATTGCTCGACCAAATAAAAGCGGCGGTCTCAGCGAAATACCCAGGAGGTGATACAGGATTGATAGCAGAATTAGAGGCAGATGCAGTAGCGACATTTAAAGCTGGCGTTAGGAGTAAACCTACTCAAGTATACCTCACTGGACGGAAATTCGATTCGCTAGAAGGAGTACAAGAGGAAGCTACATACTATTAAAAAGATGCACAAAGGCTCCAAGTAAGAGACCCAGAAGTGGTACAGGCAGGTTGGAGGTCTAACTCATTAGGTACGCAAAACAGTTGGGGAGCAGGCGAGGCCGGCCCCAATCGAGTTCAGCGACCGCAAAGACCAATTTATTCCACTGCTAGGCCAGTATCACCCATAAGATACCAAGGGCCGGCAGCCAGGGTAACCCCACCGAGAACCATTCATTGCTTTAAATGTGGACAACGGGGTCACATTGCGAAAGAATGTAGGACACAGCCCCCTTACTGCACCAAGTGCAACAGCTATGGTCATGAGGTAGCGGGCTGTAGGAAACAGCAGGTACGTTTCGCAAATACTGCGGTAGGTAGCCCAGGTGAATGTATTCAGCCCGTATCGGGAGTTCTCTATTGTCAATTCTGTAGGACATGTGATCACTATACAGAAAACTGCCTCAGAAAGTACCTAGCAGAACGCGCTGACCAACTGGAGGGAAACGGGGAGCGGCAGCTGGGGAATTCGTCCACAGCTGCCTTCCATTAACAAACTCCAGAGACACATCGCCGAGGGGGGATGATATTTCAGTAGACTTAAGTTTATTGAATAATTGTAGCATCACAGTTGAAGCAGACATAGGGTTAACAGGTAAGTTAAATCTTTTGGTTGATACCGGGTCCACATGTAATTTAATAAAATTTAATAAGATAAAAAAAAACACGCTTATTCAGCCTCAACGAACTATTACTATTGGCGGTTTATTTGGGGCTCAAGGAAAGTCCGTAGGGGTTTGTCAATCCAAGTTATGTATAGATACTGAAGAGCATGCTTGCGAGTTCAATGTAATTTATGACACAGACTCAATACCAGCTGACGGAATACTGGGTATCGAATTTCTTAAGGATAGAGCTATCATCGACTGCATCAACCAAAAACTATCAATACGGAATGTAAAAAGGAACAAGGAGGAGAAGCCTCTTTTTGCGAATGTAACAGGAAAAGAAAGTATTAACGTAGTGACATTGGCCAAAGCTTGTCAAAGAAGCGTTAGTCAATCTAGTAACAAAAATCCTCGAGAAATCTCAACAGAAACAGTGAAACAGAGCATTAAAGAGAGAATTACAGAGCTAAAGGACATTATTGGTAAAGCGATGGCAGCCTCAGACAGCATAGACCGGTATCTAACACAGATAAACAAGAGAAATGAGAGAGTGAAAAAGATGACGGAAGGCCTTGCCCAGAAACAATCCCAGCAGAAAAACGAGATGAAGGTCACCCGGGATGCAAAGGCGCTGAAACATGAACACAGGCGGGGAAATACTTTGACCGCAACCCTTCATACGGAGGCTGGTCAACTAGATGATCGCCTGGTAAGGGATGAGTTCATAGCATGGCCTACAGGCATGTGGGGTGAAGAGCAGGTGAGAGTAGCTGTTGAACGGGAAAACGAGCTAGGGCATCCTCGCACGGAAGTCCAGCTCAATAATCCCCGGATGAAAGCTTCTGCACTTGTTCTTGAACGCGAGAGCACGAATGGACCAATAATACGCTTGAAACCCAGAACAGAGCAACTGGTGAGAATCCCAGTTGAGAGTGAGGCTGAAATGCTATGTATGGCCGAAGAAATATGTCCTGGAGTGTATTGCGGAAATACAATAATCAGGCCTAAGAATGGACAAGCCTTTGTGGGAATCATAAATGCTAGGACTGAGGCCGTGGAGGTAAAAGATTTCAAACCAAAGTTAGAAGGACTGAACCGGTATTCAGTAGTACCACTAGCGGATAGTGAAGGGAAGTGTAATAAAAGGCAACAGCGACTAAAATTAATGAAACAATCACTGTTGTTGGGAGAAGATCTCAATCCAGAGGAGAGGGAATCCGTGACTCAGCTCTGTTACGAATACAGTGACATTTTTCATTTGCCAGGAGACAAACTGACCTATACTCCAACAAAAACCTTTCAATTACCTCTAATGGCCAACACAGGGCCCATACATAGAAAGCAGTACCGAATGCCGGAAGCTCACAGAGAAGAGTGTAAAAAGCAACTCGAAAAATTGTTAGAGGATGACATAATAGAGCATAGTGATAGTCTATTTAATTTTCCAGTACTCCTGATACCCAAAAAGGGTACTGATGAAGCTGGGAATCGCAAGTATAGGTTGTGCGTAGACTTCCGTGAACTCAACAAGGTCTG
>OZ005742.1:212464132-212613588 GCA_963930735.1 Dioctria linearis | reverse complement strand
ATATAATATTCTTTAAGTCAGTCGACACCCGGCGTAAAGTGTTATCTTAACTTCAGCCGAGACCTGAAGTAAGATTCTTTATTTCCGTCGAGATCAGAAATAAAAAATTGGTTAGTAACTGTTTATGTCAGAAGAGACCCGATATAATATTTTAAAGTTAGGCGAGACCCGGCTTAAAGTGTTATCTTAACTGCAGTCGAGACCCAAATAATATTTTGTATTTCCGTCATGACCAGAAACAAAAGATTTATTAGTAAATGATTATCTCAGGCCAGACCGGAGATAATATTCCTTAGGTCAGTCGAGACCCGTCTTAATCTGTTATCTTAACTGCAGTTGAGACCCGAAGTAAGATTCTTTATTTCCGTCGAGATCAGAAATAAAAGATTGGTTAGGAAATGATTATGTCAGCCGAGAGCCGAGATAATATTCTTTAATTTAGTCGAGACCCAGCTTGAAGTGTTTTCTTATCTTCAGTCGAGACCCGCAGTAAGATATTTTAATGTTCGTGGAGACCAGAAAAACATGATTATTAGTAATTAGTATACCAGTCGATACTCGATATAAATGCTGGTCCTTAACAAGCCAAAATCCAAGCTACCCCAAGCGATGCCAAGTGCAAAAAGCGACCGAGATCAGTCAGCTTGTCATTTTGCTTGCACACTACACAACTGATGGAGTAGCACAGGCGAATGATTACAAGAATTAGCAGTGCAGCTGTGATCTTACGGTACTAGCGGCACAAAATGCATAACCACGAACCAAATGGATAGCAACAAGAATTTTAGAGCACCATATGTTGCTGTGTTAAGTTGAGTTATTTTTTCAAAAAATGTTATCCCTATGACGTAGAGTAGAATTTCCCGTTCGATGGTGTTTATAATGATGATAAATTCGCAAATTGATCTACTTGATCTGATCGTATTTCTGCCATGCAGTGTCTGCTACATGACCACTCATGCTTTTTTTTTTTTTAATTAATTTTTTGAGCACAGTGAAACACATTTAATAAAGAGTAAGAAAACGCTTCTTATTGTTTCAGATGGTTATTTTATTGTACAAACGCGTTTCGATAGCTAATCTGCCATCATCGGTAATCTTTTTAAACTGAGAAACAATTTCAATTCAGCACAGAAAATATAATAAAGGATCACTACAATAAATTGAAAATAACTCAAACATCAAGTACAAGTTACTGAAAAAATAATGTTGACTGAAGTAGTATCTGCTATCAATAGATTTAATCTAGCAAATAAAAAAGGCCATACTCTATCGGTGCTTCTCCGGAATTCATCAAGCGGTCCTCATACAAATGCATAAAAAGAGATTGCCAAGCGTCTAGTTTTTGTTTATTTGATTCAGCCTTAATTAATTTGAAGTCATCTAAGTCAAGCTCACGGTTCAAATTATTCAAAATATGATGTGCGACACTTGATCTATTACTTTCATTGTTTACTATGTGTCTATTGTGTTCACGCCATCTCATTTTAACCGCTTTCGATGACTGGCCAATATATATAGAATTACATGAACAATTCAAAGAATAAATACTACTATTATCTAGGGTATCAACTATATCTTTAGTTCTGCAAAGATGAGCGCCAAGTTTATTCTTAGACACTGGAACAACCTGCTTTTCGGTTTCCTAAAGATGTTTTTAAGTTTCCCGGTAATTGATACATGATATGTAATCACCACTCCCTTAACCTCATTCTTTTCACAATCGCTTTTTAAAGTAGCGATGGTACGTATCCACTTATTTTGGTTTATTTTTTGTATGATTGTGTCAATTATTTCAGGGTTATAGCCATTTATCGAGGCAGTGTCCTTGATATATTTCAACTCGTTTTTGTAGTCAAAGTCAGTCAACGTTATATTCAGCATAAGATGGATCATGGAGTAAAAAGCAGACATTTTATGTTGGTACGAGTGGTTAGAATCCGAACTTATAAATCTCTGCGTGCCAGTAGATTTCCTATGTATTGAAAAATTGAGCTGACTGGTGACTCATTTAATTAAAATATCCAGAAGAGGAAGACTTTTACTTTGTTCTATCTCACAAGTTAATTTATTAGATGGAAACAAACCATTGAGCTCCTGCAGAATGGACGTCATCTTCTCACTCTTAACTACTACAAAAATTGTCGTCAACATATCTAAACCAAATCCGTGGAAACCAATTCTTTTCCTTTCGGAATTCAACTACTAACCATTTAGCCAACTTCTCCGACGGGCAATTAATATTTGATACAATGGGTCTCATGTTGATACCTGGCTTATGCATTTTTGGTAACCTATACAATCTGCGACATTTCGGGTTAGAAACTAATAACTTCATTTTTGTAGCCAAACCTAATTCCTCTTTATATTTATTAAGAGCATGTGAAGTCTCCCTTATCATTCTAGTTAATGGGTTCTTGACTATAACGTAATAACCTCACTAATTAACTTTAACATTCTGTCATCATAATCAGTCTTGTTCAATATCACAACATTGTCGTTTTTATCCGCATTCAAATAGTAACAGTCCTTTGCAATTAAGTGTTTTATTAAGATACGAGTGGAGTTAATATTAGAAGAATTACTTTTCTTGCAGGTGTTATTATTGATAATGGGAATGACACCTCTTCTAACAAATTCTTTCTCACTGTATGGGGCATATCTGATGGCTGTTTTTATGTCCACTAACAAATCCCTTTTCGGAATAGTTATATCAGGAGGGGCAAATTTAAGGCCTTTATTTAGTATCGACAACTCAGATAAAGTAAAAGATTGATCAGAATAATTCTGAACAAAATCATCTATATTAGTTGGTAAAGTTGGTTCTCGATGGAAAAGTTGTTTAAGTTGATTAAATTTACCTTTCAAGGTGCAATATTTCTTAGTTATCTTGTGTTGGATAACATTCTGGATCTTATTGTCAATGCGCTGCCAACTCATGGAATCTCCCGCGAATTCTTTTAACAGAAACAGGTGAAGGTCATATACCTTAGGTTCCAAATGCGCAAGTTTCCTTTAGCTATTCTTGATTCCTTCTTTAAGGCAGACTAATGAAAGTTCGAACAGAGCTTTGGATATCGGTAAACATTGGCTGGATGGGTACTGGCTGATGAGTGAGTACAGGCTGATGGAGGAGTACTCAAACAAATGGCTGGCTGAGTACGGGTTACTGACTGAGTGCTGACTGATGGCTTAATACCCTACCAAATGGCTGGCTGAGTATTGGTTGCTGTCTCCTGTAGTACTTGCGGTTCAAGCAGTTCTCTTTCTGCACTCGGAGAGGTGGACGATGAGTCCTCAATCACGATGGTTCCTACTGCGTGTTGGCTTATGGTCATTTCGGTGAGATCTTGGCTAATCTTCAATATCTTTGCTCTTTGCTTTAAATCATTGAGTAGTTCAGTCAACCTGTTGATGTTTTCCTGTTCCTCCTCCAGACTTTTCTTAGGAGATGGTGGTAATAATTTTACTCCTCATCTAAGTCCCAGTCTTCTTACATGGATTCATCTTGGTCTTGATCGGGTGATGGGGGCCACCCTGCCAATTTTTTTCCAAGCTCCAAGCTGCCTCCACATCCGGTTCATTGTTTCGCCTGGGAGTGATGGGCAACTCATCTCGATAATACTCTGATATTCAGGTGATTCCATTATAGGCGCACTACTTAAACTGATAATTCTTCTAAATATTTATATAAACATAACGGGCTTCTTAATTTATTCTTGTTTGCGTTGCTTGGCTGCAATACAAAATTTTGTTCAAATGTACTAACAAAACTTGCATTTCTTAAAATTGCAATTTGATTCCTTCGCTGTGGGAAACGTTGATATGATCATTTAGTTATTGAAATTAACGTTATGTGTTTGCAATTTAGAGTTTTCGATGGCACTACCTTTGTTATCGAGACAAAATTGTGTATTTACACGTAAAGGGACATGAATATATTTATTATGATATGTTATGTTATATAAGAGGTTATAGCGTGAGTTTTTCTGTGAGAGACATGAATGTATAGTTTTTGCGTGGGTTTTTTTTTGTAATACTGGCTACGCGGATGTATTTATCAGCGCCTGGATATAACTTTAATTATTCGCCCTAGTACCCAGCAAAACGCTACCAAATTAGGTTCTTTAATCAAAAATAAATCTCCTATTTTAGAATTTGGATTGGAATCTGCCATTTGGGTCTATTTTGTAGAGAATTTACATAATCGTTATACCATTTATGCCAAAACTGTTGTTGCAACAGTTTAGGATGTTTGCATCTGGTGAGTAATGAAACCTTATTTTCCAGTACATGTTCGGGTGGAAGTAATAAAAAATTGAAACATTTCCCGGAGTTAGAACATTGGACTAATGTCAATGAAGAATTTCCTAAAATTTGCCTTAAATGGAATCTTTTTGATTTAACTCCGGCCTCCCATAGTCTTCCAAAATGAGGTGCGGAAGGCGGGTTAATGTGCCAGCATATCCCGTCATGTGATAGTGTTTCTACCATGTGGTTGTTAGCTTGCAATATGGCTGTTCTGAATTCCTGTTGTAGAACTTTGTCAGCTCCAACGAAATTAGAGCCACAATCTGAAAATATATCTGTGTTGAGTCCCCTTCAGTTGGAGAAATTGCTGTAGATAAATCTAACACAACTTCTATATGAATAGCTTTGGTGACCATGCAAATGAAAATGCATACATACCCTTTATACATTCCATTCTTTTGAAATTTAGATACTTTAAACTTGAAAGAACCAGCTTAGCTTACGCCACTTTGTTGAAACGGTGTAGTCACATTGACCCGTGGTGAAGGTTTCGTTTCGAATCATGGATAATACCAATTGCGGGCATCTATGCAAAGTCTTTATATGGAAGTGCTCGATTATTAAAGTTGTTAATTTTCTTTCCCTTGGCAGAATTATTTGATGTTTTTGGCTGTAATGAATGGTAGCATTTATTATCTAAGAACGGCTCTGTGCTGCTTTAATGAACCGAATTTTTGCATGAGCAATTTCTGTTGGATGAAGTATCTTTTGATCCATTGGTTGCTCTTGAGTGGATTTCACCGATGCCCTGTTCCGTCTCGAAACAAAAGAAAACTGTAAATTTAAAACTTACATACTAAAAAACTCACACTTTTTCCCACGACGAAGGTGCACCGGACAAACCAGAACTTCTCCCACGATGTCTTACCGGCTCTTCAAACATTCTAAAGCTAAAGAGAGATACAAAAGGGGCATAAATAGAACATAAACTAATAGAAAAGTCGCAGATCATTTACGATCTGAGACTTTAATTGAAACCCAAACTTACACTAAACATTACGTTACAATATTCCCACGATGTCTCAAGCATATTCCTACAGGGGTCAAAAATATGATAAAGAAAACAGAACAAAACAAATAATAAATATATAAATATTCAACACAAATTACAATCTTATCTGTCTTTATCAGCAGCCATCGAAGACTCTGACATTTTCTATATGGCAGATGATAGGAGCATTAGCTGGAATTGGTTTAGATTTCGGCCAATTATTTTGACTGTCCTGCAAGCAATGAAGTCCATGCCACCATATTTCACGATCAGTCAATAATGAAGACTTAATTCCTCTGGAATTGCAGCCGGCTGGATTTTTAGCAGACCTTACATGATGCCATAACTTAATGTCGATAAAACCATGAATTTCAGCAACGCCATTAGCCACATATGTTTTATACTTATTGGGGTAACTACGAATCCAAATAATACAATAGAAGAATCCGTCCAAGCAAATATTGGGATTTGATCAAATTGCAAATCTATTTTAACACGATTTATGAGTCGAGCTAACAATACCGCATCGCGCAATTCAAGACGTGGGAGAGATATGCATTTAACAGGCACTACCTTTAATTTGCCATAAGTAAGCTCCTTCTTCATCAATCACTCGAATGTATACAGCAGCAGAATATGCTTGATTGGAAGCATCTGCGAATCGATGTGTTTGACAAGTGGATAAGCTACTTGTAGTGTGTAAGCAACGTGGTATATTTATATTACTGATATGATGAAATTCTGAATTCGCGCCACTGCTTATCAATAGGTGCCGGTATTGGTTCGTCCCATGAACATCCTGAAAGCCATAAAGCTTGCATCAAGATTTTAGCAGTAATTATAATTGGTAATATTCAGCCAAGTGGAACAGAACGCTTTGCAGAGAGGCCAAATGGTCTCTTTCTGTATTGTAAAGTGAATCCAGAGATCCGCCTGTATGGGTGTCTGTGCACCACGCCCACGGCGGCATTGGAGGTCATGCTTGACCTACTGCCGCTGGACCTTTATTGTAAAGGTGTTGCGGCAACTAGTGCTGTCAGGCTGATAGCGGGGGCTGGTGGACGGAGAGGAGTTTTGGGCACTCCAATATACTCCAGAAGTTAGACTGTATTGACTGCAGGGTTGAAACAGACTATCAAGTACCCATCCAGACTTTTGGTGGGGGTATCAATGCAACGATACCCACCAGGAGTGACTGGGAGGGGAAGGAGGTGGTCGTTGCATCCGATATTTCTATATTTACGGATGGCTCCAAGACGAGTTCGGGCACAGGGGCTGGAGTGTACTCTAGAGATCTCCAGTGGCACGAGTCTTATAGGCTGCCTGACAAATGCAGTGTTCACAGCGATTTATCAGGTGGCAACATTGGTATCCATGGGCAGCGAGCCCGCATGGCACATCTGCATAATTACTGAAAGCCGGCAACCATCAGGGCGCTGGATGCTGGGCTGGTAAAATCAAAATTGGTGCAGTTATGCAAAACAAGGCTTGAGGAATTGACTGTAAAGTACAAGTTGACCCTAAGCTGGGTACCTGGCCATAAGGATATCGCAGGCAACGAGATGGCTGATGAGTTGGCCAAAAAAGGCTCCGAATTGGATAGGTCCGCAGCTGTAGCTTACGTGAGGATCCAATCGGAGCTTTAAAAGAGGAAATCATCAGGGACGTCTATCTAAAGGCAGGCCTCCGATGGACCAGCAGGATTCTAGGTAGCTACTTCTTTTCAAGTCTGGGGGAGCTTCAACATATAAGGTTCAGAGACATCCTGAGTTTTCTGAGTGAGGCAGGATGGATCTAGGTTAAAGGTCTTGGATATACCCTGAGTTTCCCAAGGAAAGCAGGATAAATCCGCGGCTTGAAGGGTTATCCCATGAGGTATAGGGGCACAATGGACCCGTTGGAGGTCTAAGTGAGGCTGGCTGGTTATCTAGCGGCACCCGTCTTACCTAACCTAACCTAACCTAAAGTGAATCAATCATCCTTGATGCTAATGAATGCCTAAAGTTTGTGCAGATTCATCGCTTGCGAATCGCAAAGGAACTTGAACTTCTCTAAATGATTCAGGGATCCCAGATAGTAAATCTGAAGAATTGCTAACCCACTCTCAAAGAAAAAATATGGTTCCTTAAAAAAACAAAGAAACAACCCTACTATATATATCATTTATCTTTTTAGTTTATTTGTGACAACCAATACTATATTATGGTAGCTATAATATATTATGGTTACGAACATAGTTTCACTTTATTTATGGCAAGGCAACAAATATTATATTATGATTACTAATATATTATGGTTACATGCCCAGTTTCGCTTTGTTTATGGCAACGAATGCTATTATTATTACTAATGTATCATAGTTACCAACAGAGTTTGACTTTATTTATGATATCCAATATTGTGTTATAATTGCTAATATGTTTTGGTTTCGAATAAAATTTTACTTTAATTTTTTATTGTACAATCATATAATATACGTTAAACTTTTACATCAACCTTGTAGAAGAGTTATCCTGCCAATAATTTACTCCCGCATATATAGTTACTCACACTTCGCGTACACTTTCATACCCCCCCCCCCCCCGACACCTAATACAACTGTCAATTGTAATATATTTAATATTTTCAACCCATCTTCCTTTCAATAAATAACCTTAACATAATAAAAAAAATATACCAATTTTACGTAGTGCTTGAGAAAATAAAATTCCCAGTCCACGGGAATTAAATCACAAACCAGAAAACTGAAGTCTTGAACGAAGCATAATGCTTCAGAAGCAGAGAATTTCAAATTCATTTTTGTAAAGAAGTCACTATTTATTAAAGGAGGCTTATTTGTAACTAAAGGGCCATAATTGAATAATGAAAAAGAGCCATATTGTTCCAAATTGAATTTTCCTTAATGCTACAATCCTTAAAGCCATTATATGAATATTTCTCGTACGATTCTTCTGAAAAATTTCTGTTTTCAATTAAAACGTGTTGCCTTTCCGTTTCAGTTTTACCCCTTGAGCAAGATCTGCACCAGTACCTGACAGTAAAACATTCAATAAAACCTAGGATTGAATTCAATCCTAAATTATCGCCCAAAATAATACATGGAATTAATTTTACAGTATTATAGAGAGAATAATTAACTGTAATACCTACTTCGTAAAGTATATTGACTTTATCTATAAAATCATTAAAAATTCTTGTATTCCCAAATAGTTTTCTGTCATCAGAGGAAAGGAACATTCCTGGAAGATAACTTTGATGGTAAATATGGAGGCAGGCAGTAGTTCTAGCATGAGATCCGGGTGGATTATTCAGTTCACAATCATAAAAATATAAAAAAGTGGTAAACACAATGTCTTTTCTGAATGTTGAACGAACATTATCTTACTTTTAAAGAGCTTTGATTGTATAAAATTTTAATATAAAATTTTCATCGTTACAGATCAGAGTATTTATATAATCGCATATATGCGTCAAAATATATGTTTTATTAAAAAGCACATAGAAGGAACGTTCTACGTCTATTAATTTAGAAATACGAGTGGCCCGTTTTACAGATGTAGCACAACACGTCTGAGAAAATTTCGTTGATTGATAATTTAAGAGTTTCGTCCGAAACAGCTGAGATTGTGTCTTTGATCGAGCCTTGAATAAGGTTAGATAATTCATTTACAGCATGAAGGGAATATTTACAGGAAATACCCTTTCTTGCAAAAGTTCCTACCATCGAGTCCGTCTTGTCGTAAGGTGTGGCGATTTTAAAAATATGTTTTTGCACGAAAAACCAGTCTTCAGGATAAGCAATATTGACTCCTAAGTACATTCCCATGCACGACTCAAACTCCATTTTTGGATGATCAAAAATGTATTTCTTATCGGCGACAACTAAATATGCACAGTTTTTTGGTGAACCGATTAATATTAATTTTGGCTGAACAGGCTTCTTAATATCCTTACATTTTTGGAGAAACTTTCGTTCTTCGGAATCAGACTTCTGGATACTCTAAAAATCATTAACAGTTAGCTTTTAGTAATTATTAAACAGCTGGATATTTATTACCTCGTAATGACAAATAAAACTTTCTTGAACTTATATTTTTCACGATTTTATACTCTCAATCGTCCTCTTGCTGCTTGGATTTGCCAAGATGACGCAATTTTTGCAGTCTCTGAAATTTGGAAGCTTTAGTCTATGTTAAAATAATTAAAAATTTCCAAAAATATACCTTCGTTTTGATCTTCAATGCATTTGTTCAAAGATGATACATTCTTATTGCTCTTGGATATCTGGCGAAAAAGTCTGTCTACAAAATTATCAGGAACCTGAAATTCAGGTACTTTCCCGTAAAGCCGATGCACGTCTTCCAAAATCTGAAATGAATTCGAATTTTTAATATTTCAAAGACTATTTTTAATATAAATATTGAATTTACCAAGTTATATCCAGACGGATTGCTTAATACAGGAAATTTGTTTACGTATTCCGAAGTAGATATTTCCGTTTCAAGAAGTTCCTTTCGCAGCGAAAATGTTGCATTCCACTTTGGTAAGAGCTCAGAATCTGGAGGTGCAACACCGCAGAGCTCTTCAAATGCGTTCTTTGCGTCAACAAATGGTAGGTCTAAAGTGTTGTAAATATGCGCAGATTTATAACTCTGATTAAAAGGAGCATTTATCAATGTTATACTATATACCAGGGGTGGCCATAACACGGCTCGAGAGCCGCATGCGGCTCTTGGAGTCTTGTGGTGTGGCTCTTGTGCATAATTTTGATATAAAAAAACTATAACTGATTAATTTTTAAAAAAAAATATTTTATTTCATTACAAAAAAATTTTAGAATATATTACATAAAAAAAAATAGAAAATCTTTAAAAGTTAGATCTGCTTGTTGATGCCTTACGCTTATTGTCCATTTTAGCAGTTAGTCGCTGAAAGTTTGGTTGATGATCAGTTAGGGCAGTTCGCACAAGCTCAGTTAAATGTTTATCAGTTAAAACAGACCTATACTTATTTTTAATAAATTTAAGAGTGGAATACAACGACTGGCAAGAATAGGAAGTGCCGAAAATAGATATTATTCTGAGTGCACAATCTTTGGTTTTAGGATATTTTTGTTCCGGAACCTGTTTCCAAAAGTCAATAGTTGAACAACTATTCTGTTTTACTTGCTTCAACCGTCCATCTTCTTGCAGCTCCAGTCATTCTAATTCTTTACTTTTAAAATTATAATAATCTTATATGTATATTGTTTTCAAAGATAAATAAATGGCTCTTTAAAATATGCATTTCTAAAATGTGGCTCCCAAAGTTACTATAGTTGGCCACCCCTGCTATATACCGTAAAAATCAAGTAGAATCTGTTTGGTCCCTACGGACTTATTACACCTGATTGAGAAAGAGACGTCCTGTAATTGGTATAGGAGTATCCCGTCATGGAAAGGAATGTAATAGTAGATGATACTTCCGTAGGAAAGATAACAGGTATGAGGTTTGCTATTTTTTTCAAAATCTTCTCTAGTTAATCTGATAATACTGAAGTAACTGAAGTTCTTGGTGTAAGTAAGATCCTTGTTATTTACCTTATGTTAGGACCGGAGTCTAATTTGTGTTTTATTATAGTTTTACTAATAGTAACTCGATCTATGTTAACAAGTAAGTTTTCCTTTTTAAAATTCGCAGGAATTGTTTTGCAATTTGCGTGAGAAAAACTTCTAGATCCTGGAATGATGAAGGCTTTTAAATGAACAAGGAGCGAACATAAAACTTACTTCTTTCGTGTCACATGTATACGAAAGCGTAAAATTTATGGCCTCGTTAGAGTAATTAACCGCTGTAACGGACTGGCCGGCATGAGCTTAAAGTACAATAAATTTGATTATTTCTTTTTACATCCTAAGGTTAGATGTTACTTCCTCGAGAAATTCTATATCATGATTTTTTTCAATTGGTTAGTCATATTTTCTCTAATGAAATACTATTAAACATGAGAAAGAAATAATTAGGCCGTCTTTTTTTATTTCTAATACAAATGAAAAATTAATCCCGATATCCACGTTTCCATTGAAATATTCATACTCTTCCACAGTGAATTTCACGTTTGAAGCTGCAGTGAATTTATGTCAAGAGAATTAATTAATGTAAATTGACTGTAGTTCCCATGCGATTTGGAAATAAAATTACTGCAAAATTGAATTTATATCCGTGGACTTAGTAGTTTTTAATATAGAAATGAAATCAACTCCCTTATCTTATTTTTCGTCAAAGCAAAATAAAAATGCAGATAAATGCCTATCATGCGAGTTATTGTTATATTTAGAATATGTTTAAAAGCATATTATTTCTTAAAACATTAGCAAAAGGTAAATACACACCTATGTATATTCTGTGTATAAGGTGAAATTAAAAATTGATTTAATTGCAAAAAATTGAAAACAATATTGCTTTAAGAGTCAAAGTTTCATACTAACTTTCCTTTACAATAGGTATAAAATAGTTCAGACCTGACTTGGACGGCATAGTTTTACACGCCAACAGGCCTGTATTGAGGTCGATTTGCAAAAACTGTGACATCTAAGTTAGATCATAGTAGAGAATAAATTTGGCTTCTCCTACTTCCACAAAAAAGTTACCAATAAGAAAACAGACTTATGTAGGTAACTACCTTTGTATTTGCTTATTAAACTGAACTATTTTTATTTCCTTATCGATTTGAAATCAAAGTTTTCTTGCTTAATTCACTGCACTATTTTTGTTATACCCTAGATGAAATCTATAGAAGTAAACTAAGTTTGTCATTCCGTTTGTAACACCTCGAAATAATGATGGTAGAGCAAAATGGATTGGACACCCACGCATAATATTAAAAGTTATTTTGATTTTTGCATGTCCGTCCGTCCGTCCGTCCGTCCGTCCGTCTGTCTGTCTGTGCGCAGATAACTCGAGAACGCGTACACTTAGGGAGCTGAAATTTTTTACACGGACTTTAAAAAAAAAGTAAAATTAAGTTCGAAAATGAGACAAATCGGGCAACTCCTTCGTGGGATTGCCATACAAAAATTTCGTTTTCCGCTTTATATTTGAAAACTGCCTAAGAACGCGTCGTTGTAGAGAGCTGAAATTTAGTACATGGTGTTTTCATTGTACTAGCAAATAACATTTTAAAAATGGACTAAATCGGGCAACTCCTTCTTGGTGTTGCCATATAAAAATTTATGTTTTTTACGTATACTGTGAAAACGATCAGTCCAAGACATTTTTATTGTAATAAATACTTCTTTAGAATATGAAATGCTATAAAATTGGTTATAATCATTTTTTCTGTCCGACGAACCGTTCTAGGAATACTATATATGCGAAAAACCACTGCAAAAATCAAAATTGCTCGAATGGAAATTCATCTAGGGTATCATAAGAATTCGTCTTAGACCAATATTAGCTTTGTTACTTGTTTTGAAAGTAAAATCATTACAACTCCGATTAATTTTTACTTACATCAGGTAGGAAAATGTGAGTTAATGTTTACGTAAAAAATTAATTCAGTGGACGTATTCAAGTCAAGCCTATCTTGGAGGGGAATTAATTATTCTATTTATCTATACTATGATAATGAAGCTCAAGTCAAGACCCGTAAAGTAAATTAAACTAACACTATTATAAATACTCATTTAAATATTTTAAAACAACATTTGTTATTACTTACTGTGCCGGTCGTGTGTAATTAAAATTACCGCACATAAAATTAAAACTTTAAACTTTATTTCCGTAATTCAAAATTTATAAATTATATCGTGCGTGAAGCGCTGAAGTGTTCGTACTCTGGTTTGACGTTCGAGAGAGTTACAAAAAGAATGCTTACATACTAATACAAAAGTTGCTATAAGTTGCTATAAAGAGTGCGCTCGTGAATTCAATTAGGGATTGCGCTCGTTCCTTTTTTGATACTTAATGATGTTTAATATTTAATATTTTTAATGTTAATGATGCGGCACATCACTCCCCCTCATTGAAAGAGGTATTAATATATGTTTTATAATGTGAAAGTTACTTTAGATTGTCGTTCGGTTCTTGTTGTGCGATCCTTGCTAAATATGTTGCTATTTAAGATAAAGGCTGGTTTTAATCGATCTATTGATACGATTTTTTCTGCCTCATCGAATAATACTTTGAAAAATTTGTCTTGTTTTTCAATCACCTTATAGGGTCCCTTGTAAGGAATACTGAGCGTTCCTTTATGTTTCTCATCTCTTATGAAAACATGTGAGCATGTTTTTAGGTTTTGTGGAACGAACCTGTCTAATTGCTTTCGGGGTGTAATGCTTTTGGGTCTTATTTTTGCTATGCCTTCTTGAATCTCCTTTGCCAATGCCACGGTTAAATCTACTCTGGGGTGTATTTCATCAGCTATGGGTTCTCCAGGGAGTCTTAGCGATTCCCCGTACAGTAATTGAGCAGGGGATATATTAAGATCTTCTTTGATTGCTGTCCTAATTCCTAATAAGATCCACGGTAAATTCCTGTACCAGTTTTTTGGATCCCCGGTGGCTTTTATAGCTGTTTTCATGTGTCTATGAAAACGTTCCACCATACCGTTCGATTGTGGATAGTATGTTGTTGTTTTTATTTTTTGGGAGCCTAGCATACTGTAGAGTTCTTTGAAAAGGTGTGACTCGAATTGAGTTCCTTGATCGGTGGTGATAGTCTCGGGAACTCCATACCTAGCGATCCAATTGTAAAGGAAAGCATTAACAATAGTGGATGCGTTGATATCCTTTAAAGGAATTGCTTCCGGCCAGAAAGAAAAGCGGTCCTTTATCCTAGGGATACAGCTATGGCCATTTGATTGAGGTAATGGGCCAACGAGGTCCATGTGTCTTAGCGATACCCCGTACAGTAATTGAGCAGGGGATATATTAAGATCTTCTTTGATTGCTGTCCTAATTCCTAATAAGATCCACGGTAAATTCCTGTACCAGTTTTTTGGATCCACGGTGTCTTTTATAGCTGTTTTCATGTGTCTATGAAAACGTTCCACCATACCGTTCGATTGTGGATAGTATGTTGTTGTTGTTTTTATTTTTTGGGAGCCTAGCATACTGTAGAGTTCTTTGAAAAGGTGTTACTCGAATTGAGTTCCTTGTTCGGTGGTGATAGTCTCGGGAACTCCATACCTAGCGATCCAATTGTAAAGGAAAGCATTAACAATAGTGGATGCGTTGATATCCTTTAAAGGAATTGCTTCCGGCCAGAAAGAAAAGCGGAACTTTATCGTAGGGATATAGCTATGGCCATTTGATTGAGGTAATGGGCCAACGAGGTCCATGCGTATGTGACAGAATCTTCCACGTGGGGTATTAAAAGTTCCATGTTGAGATTTTGTGTGCCGTGTTATCTTTGCCTTTTGGCAAGGAATGCAGCTTTTTGACCATAGATTAACATACTTACTGATGTTGGGCCAGAAGTATTTTGAAGTCATAAGCTTTCTCGTTCCTCGAATGCTGGGATGTGACAGTCCGTGTACTGTGTCAAAGACCGTTCTTCGAAGAATTTCTGGTATATACGGGCGTTTGGTGGAAGTGTTTGTTTCGCACCAAATTTCACAATCATGCAAGGGTACCTGTACTTTCTTTAACTTAAACGACGAATTTTGCGTATTAAGTAGGTTCAAAAGTTCTTCGTCCTTGGATTGCTCTGATTTTAATGTCGTTACGTCGAATTTCGCGAAATTTATTAGGTTGATTTCTGATCTAGATAGCGTGTTTGCGACCATGTTTTGTCATTGAATAAATAACTAATAAGACAACGGCATATCGGGTGAAAACGTAAGCATCTCGGCGAAATGTATTAGTGTGCTCTGTTTGTATTCGTATTTGTGCCCCCTTATCTTCAGAAAATATTCCGTGTCGTTGCCTATGATAATTTAAGTGACTTGTCAAGCCAATTTTCAAATAAGTGACCAGACCTCTTGTCATTTCTCCCCCCGCTCCTTGGGTTTGACTGTCATTGAATTGCCTACTCACGTACACTATATTCGCACGATACCCCGCTTCCTTATTAGTTATTTATTCAATGTGTTTTGTGTGCCCTTGATATAACGAATGTCATTTGTGAACTGAGCTATGAAATCAAGGTGACGGCTCTGTCTGGAAGACTTTTCTGTCTTAGAGCAAATTGCTTTTGTGAGGGGTTTATGGTCAGTGAAAACTGTGAAATCCCGTCCCTCTACCAAATGTCGAAAGTGTTTTATAGCTAGGTAAATAGCTAGTAATTCCCTGAAAAAGTGGAATATTTCTGCTCCGCGGAAGTTAACTTTTTCGAAAAGAAGCTAAGGGGTTCCCATGAGTTGGTGTTGATTTGCTGTAAGACTGCTCCGACGGCGATGTTTGAAGCGTCTACTGACATGCTAATTTTTGCTTGAGGATTTGGGTGAACTAGTAAGGTGCGTTTATGTAACTGGATTTTCAGGTGTTTGAAGGACTCTTCGCACGAGAGTTTGGATTTTTTATTTTCTTTCTTCTGAAAGAGATTGAGGTGCTCGTATAAAGGCTTTGCTGTGGATGCGGCTTTAGGAATGAAGCGATGGTAAAAGTTAGCCATCCCTAAAAGTCTTTGGAGCTCTTTGATTGATTCCGGAGTGGAGAAGTTTGCGATTGCTTGGACTCTTGTTTTTGAAGGGGTTATTCCGTCCTTGTTTATGGTGAAACCCAGAAAATCTAGTTCTGTAACACCCAGAATGCATTTAGTAGGGTTTACATTTATGCCATATTCAGCTAGTCTTGTAAAAACTGTGTGTAAATGTTGTTTGTGTTCCTCAGGTGAACTGCTACCTATGAGAATGTCGTCGAGATAAGCGAATATGAAATAGAGACCTTGAAGTATTTCATTTATGAAACGTTGAAAAGTCTGAGCCCCATTTTTAACACCGAAAGGCATACGCAAAAATTCGTAGAGGCCAAAAGGTGTCATAACAGCTGTTTTAAATATGTCCTCCTCTGCCACGCGCATGTGATGATATGCTCGTACCAAGTCGATTTTTGAAAATATATTGCAATTGTGTAGATTAATTGAGCAATCATGTATGTTCGGTAGTGGGTATTTGTCGAGATTTGTGGCTGCATTCAAATATCGGTAGTCCCCACAAGGTCTCCAATCTGTTGAACCTTTAGTTGGGACCATGTGTAGTGCTGAAGCGACGGATGAAGAAGAAGGTCGACAAATACCTAGTTTTAACATATGTTCAAACTCTTCTTTTGCGTCTTTTAGTTTTTTAGGATTTAATCTACGTGGTCGAGCAGATGGCAGGGTGCCTTGTGTTGCGATACGGTGTACAACGTTGTGCTTTAATGGCAGATGGAAATCAGGTGGTGCTTTCAATGAAGGGAATTGATCAAGGATTGATCCGTATTCGCCTTGTAACGAATAATCTTGGGGGTACATGACGTGATTCGTTTGAAGATGCAACTGGTAGAGAGGAGAGTTTGTTTATGAACTAGCTTCCTTCCACGTAAATCTACAAGTAGGTTGCATTTATATAGGAAATCAGCACCGATAATTACGTGTTCGACCGCAGCAATTATGAAAGTGTGGTTAAATTTGCGCCTCAAGTTAAGATCGAGTGATAATTGTTTAAAACCGATAGTATTAATATGAGCACCATTTGCTGCTGTTAGGATTAATTCCATTTTGTTGCGGTATTTTGGATAAAGCTTCCTTGGGAGTATTGAAACTTCGGCTCCAGTTATTAAAAAGAACATTTTGTTGGAGTTATCATAAATGAAAAGGCGGCGAGGTAATTGACCTATCCTTGCTGCCGCTGGCGTGGTAGGCGAAATTAGTTTTTTGATTGCGTATTCATTTGAGAGTTTAGTTTACATTCTGGTGTACACTTTTTTGCTTTGTCGCCAAAGCGCCTGTGGTACCAGCAGGTATTTGAAATTTTATTGCGACTGGTTGACCTACGTCTTGAAGTAAATTGATGGTTTGAGGTTCTGTTAGGTCTATTGTTGGAAGCTTCCAAATTATGGATTCTTTCTGTAAGATTGTCAATTCTTTCTAATAACTGGTTTCTGTTATTAGAAGGAGTGTTGTTTTGTACTGTTGCAACAGATGGTTTGGATGCAGAGTCATGAATTCTATCTGCTATTGCGAAAGTTTCGTCTTGGGACTGTTTGCTTTCTATTGCGATTATGCACGCTTGTATAAATGCTGGTAGTTTATTCAACCACAATTTGTTTAAGAGTGATTTGTTTATTAGACTATTAGAACCAGCTAAAGATTCCATTTGTCTGTATAACTCGGATGGTTTTAAATCTCCAAGTTCGACTTTGTGAAGTAATACGTCTAGACGGCGTTCTTCCGTATCTTGGCTACGCGTGAGTAAGGCTGTTTTTAAATTGACGTACTTATTTTGCATTGGGGGGGTTCAGTAGGATGTCTGCTACTATTTCCATAGTTTCGGCGGATACTGGTGACACCAGATAGTGGTATTTGGTGTTAGGAGACGTAGTTCCTTTAACGCGGAATTGTGTCTCTATCTGCAGAAACCATAAATCTGGCCTGTTGGCCCAGAAAGGTGGTATTTTAATTGAAAACATTGTTGAAAAGTTTTCCTCTAAAGGGATGTTCACGTGGCTTGACAAAGTAGATTCATTAAGCGTAGATTCGGTACCACTGGGTGTGTGGTGGTTGCATTAGGATTTGTGACTTCTTTTGACATTGTTATATTTCGTTTGTATTTTTAAAGTTGTCAAGAATTTTATTTATTTTATTTTGTTTATCACGATTGATTTGACTCAATGAACGCAATGCACTTTCCCTATATATTGTTAGACATAGATATTCTTTTATTTGGTAATTTAAAATTTAAATTATTAAATGAATGACGTGTAATAAGAGAAGAGAAATATTCCGAAATAGGGATCTTTTATATAATATTTACCCCTTAAATATTTTTTTTTTTTTTAAATGTGAGAATATAGATATGTAATATGTAAGTATATATATCTATGTAAATTGAAAAACAATACGAATAAATTTTCAAATAATATTGTTAGATTGTACCTTTGAAAGCTAGATATAGCTGGGATATTTGGATACCTTTATACCAGTTATGTGCCAGTGTAGGCAAGTATGTACTGACAGCTTGTGTGATCACCTACAAGTCCGAACGATTGTATATTTGCATTTAATCTATTCCTTTTGCTCTATTTTGTCCGATGTATTCGCATTTACAAAATATTTTGTTTTTGATTTGAATGTAAATAATAATGCTAAAAGAAAAAGTTTTAAATGTGTTTAAAATAATATCTGCTACTTAATTATTGTGTGGTGGATCAGCTGATTATGAGACTTTTATGACGTGATTGATTGCTTGTTGAAGGTTGTGATATTTGACAGCCGCTGCATGAATTTGCCTTTCGATACTCGTTATCACTGGGTGATTGCTGAGTTCTATGTTACGAAGGGGAAATCGGCGATGTTTTAGTTTTCTGCTATGTACATGAATTTTATAACGAATGTGCTTGGATAGGATTCTCCTTTGTTGCGATGGTGATTGAACCGGCTTGTGATTTTGTTGTTTGTAGTGGTAGCGTGCTGGCAGGAAAATGGAAAATATGTTGCCTTCCCGAAAATGCTGCGAACTAATTACTTTTCCAGCTTGCCTCTCAAAATTATGCGTGTAATGCCAATTATGTGGTGATTCGGCGAGGCACTAAGCGAATGATTAATTGCGTGCACCTCTGCTTTAGACCCGAGATGAGAATGCGAAATGACTTTGTCGCGCACTTGTGACTAATCAGCTTTGGGGCGTTACTGCAACGATATATAAACGTCGGGGTCACCAATTATGTGCCGGTCGTGTGTAATTAAAGTTACCGCACATAAAATTAAAACTTTGAACTTTATTTCCGTAATTCGAATTTATAAATTATATCGTGCGTGAAGCGCTAAAGTGTTCGTACTCTGGTCTGATGTTCGAGAGAGTTACAAAAAGAATGCTTACATACTAATACAAAAGTTGCTATAAGTTGCTATAAAGAGTGCGCTCGTGAATTCAATTAGGGATTGCGCTCGTTCCATTTTTGATACTTAATGATGTTTAATATTTAATATTTTTAATGCTAATGATGCGGCACACTTACATTTGGCTTTCACTTGCAAAATAAAGCGGGCGTCAGTTTGTAATTGTTCAATTACATCAGCTAAAATGGATACTGATATCTCCACATCATTATTATAAAACAAGAATTCCTCACTCACTCCCTAAACAGTTTTAATTGTGTTTATAATATCGGCACTTTCAAGTTTTTCACCATATTTCACACATAGATATTGAGCAGAAGCTGAATTGAACGATAAAGCAAAAAATATAGTATTTTCACACATTTTATATCTAAATAGATACACTTAGTTCCGTTCTAAAGTTGCATTTGACTGCACCGGTCTGTGTTCTGTAACCGAATGAAAGAAAAAGCAAAAATTGGGTAGACAAACAATTATTTTTATTCGCTCAACCATAAAATTGTTGCAGCTACCATAGCTATATTTGATACAACCAAAGTATACTTAAATGTCTACTAGCAAGTATATTCACGTTCAAATTAACAACACACATATTATGGTTCTTGTAAGCTAAACTTGGTTTCCATGAAAACTTATAGTTACGTGAACCTAATTTACAGAATTTACCAGGAATATTAATATGAGATTAACCGAAATTATTTCGACCAGAAGTTCTAGAAGGAGTTCATTGACGTAAAGCTGATAAGGAAAGGCCAGCCTTAAATCAATAACTAATGGCACTTGCCTATCATACATAATAATAGCGCTTTAAAAACTAATGCTTAAACATTTGAAACGGGTCTCTAAGGAAAAGGAAAATATAAAATTATTCTGTAATATATACTTAAGATATTTAATTCCTGCCAGAGAAGTATTGTCATATGACGGAATTATGTAGTGATAAACTAATAAAAAGACGTTGTTGACTCTAACAAGCACCTACAATTAAATAGTATATTTTATTTATTTATTTATTTAAGAAGTTCAAAACATATTATACAGACAGAGTCCAATATAATAATATCTTATAAGATAATTCGGTGAGTCATAATAAAGAAAAATTATAAAAAGAAGAACGATAGATTATAATCTAAGTCTATAAAATGAAATCCAAAACAAACAATAAAATAAAATTATAATGTAAAGATTAAAGTTATTAACTAAACTATAACTAAACTACAAAAGAGAATCCAAGTACAAAACATTGAATTAAAAATAAAACTAAAAAACTAAAAATACAAGAAAAAATACTTCAAGAAAGAAAGGAAAATGAAGATTAATTAATAATAAAAAAGAAAATTTAAAAATGAAAGTAAAGGCAAGGAAAAGCCAAAGCAAAGCACTGCAAAACTATTATATATAATTTAAGTTAAGTGAAATTACATAATCTCAGCTAAAACTGATCTTTTGAAAGTCAGGGGGTTAGAACAAAACACATCGATATGGCAAAACTTACAGTTGAATAATTTCTGCATTCTTACCAATGGTAATTTTACGCCGATATTTGGTCTACAGAAGGTGTCTCTAAAAGGAGGAGCATAAAGTCTTTGGGATCTTGTAGGAATATTTATGCATATTTTGGAGAACAAATCTGGACAAAGCACGAACCCATTTAGGAGTTTATATAAAAATAAGCAGTGGAGATGCTTGCGACGCTGTTCTAGAGATGGCAAGTTAAAAATCGATAATCTTTGAGTGTACTCCATCTCATAATGAACACAAGAATCCTGGTAAACTTTCTCTGGACATATTCAACTTGTTTGTTATGACATGAGTAGAAAGGGCTCCAAATTTGACAAGCATACTCCAGAATCCTTCTCACCAACGAGATAAAAAGACAAATGAAAGCAGCACTGCTCTTCAAGGATTTACACACCCGAAAGATGAAACCTAGCATTCGATAAGCTTTATTAGTAATAAGATTTACATGAGAAGCGAAAAGTAGTTTGTGATCAAAAGTGACTCATTAACACGTGAAATTGAAGTATTATTAATTTTATAGTTAAAAAAGATTGTTTCCAGCTTTCTAGAAAAGGTTTCGATTTATCTACATATATTAAGATCAAGATAGTTTTCCTTACACCAACCTTCGAGCTTAACAATATTATCTTGCATGCATTTACAATCGTTTGCATCATAAATTACTCTAAAAAATTTAGCGTCGTTAGCATAAAGCAAGGAAGGCGGAGTAATATCAATAGGCAACACATTTATGTAAATAAGAAAGATGAAAGGACCAAGTATTGTACCCTGAGGAACGCCAGAGGTTTGTTCAAAAAGGTTAGATTTGGATCCATTAAAAACCACGACACTATTTGTTCCCTCCAGGTAGGAAGGAACCAAAGAAGAGTCTCCATGTTGAAAACAATTTTCAACATCTTTAAAAGACAATGCTGGTGACGAATCCTTACAAAAATCAGTGTGGATGGAGTCCACTTTCCTGTTTTCATCAAGAACAGAGGCGATGGTGTCGGTAAATAGAGCGAAATTTGTATCTGTTTAACGTCCAGGAAGGAAACTATTTTGGTGGTCACATATATAAGGTAAAGTTAGATGGAAAAGCTGATTGTACACAAGTCTTTCAAAGATTAAAGTCAGCGCATTAGATATAGGTACGGGACGATAATTTGTCTTTTTTATTCCCGATTTTATTAGTAGCCAATAAATTTTTTAAATTTCTGCCATTAAAAAATGCTGGTTTGATACTTTCTTTCCTTAAAGGTAGTAAAAAATCAAGTGGAGTCTATAAGATAAGCTGTGAGGACTGTCGGGTATATATATAGGGAAGACTAAGCGTTCTTTGAAACAGCGTTTTGGAGAGCATATCAGCTCTGCCAGATTAAATAAACCTACATCTGGTTTGGCAAAACACTTGATCGACACAGGACACAAGTGCAAGGTAGATGACTTGGAATTGTTGCATAGATTGCGCGCCGGACATGTACTAGATAAGTACGAAATTTATGAAATTAAGAAATCAAAACTTAACGGCGGGATCTTGTTGAACGATCAAATAGATTTCACAAATAAAAGTCCTTTACTTGAACCAGATCTTATGAAATTGTAATTGTGTATTTTGCTATGTATTAGTTCATTTATTATTTATTTAAACATTTGATTGTTAGCGTACAGTAATTTGTTACTTGTTACATACATACATGTTTTTTGTTCTTTATTTAGGCATTTACGTATATATCTATTTATTTGCTTATTTAATTCTATACGTCAGTTCGTTAGTTTGTAACTTACATACACGTTTTTACTTTGTTACGTTCCATTACGGTAGTTTTTAGTACACAGCTGATATTTCCTTATGTAGTTTGCACATAGACTCAGTTTATATAAAGATGTGTTTATATAGAGATCTGACCTACCTCACAAACCGTCTTTCATCAAAAAATGTGTGGATGACATAATAACAGTGTTACCTAGGCATGCCATAGATGAAACTCTAAGAATTTTTAATAACAAGCATGACCGCATAAAATTCATTGTTGAAGAAGAAAATCCCACCTCACAAAGCAATCCTTTCTTGTATATGATGCTATGCAGAGTAAACAATAGAATCCTAACAGATTGGTACAGTAAACCTGTGGATCGGGGCGACTATTAAATTTCTTATCGGCCCACCCCCACAGAATGAAATCTAACGTGCCACTTTCTTTTGCTAAAAGGGTAATATCTCTGAGTAATGCAAATTACCACAATAACAACTATAGCCGTATCCATCGGATTTTGTCCTCCAACAACTATCCCAATAGCATCATTAATAAAATCATTAAACATGTCAAATACGCTCAAAGTAACATTAACAACACAACCAAAACCCTCGACAATACTTCACAAGCCATGAAACAGACTACCTCCCTACCACATGCGAGGCCCAACGCAGTCCTTACATTCTAAAATATTTGTAGTGTTCTAATGTAAAATAGACAAAAGTTTGATTTGAATAGCTCCTCTGCCCTAAACTTCTATTCTGTTAATCTTAAGCTTGCTTTCTTATCTTCCGAACCGTAATAAAATTGTCATACCTTTCCTAACAAAATTATTTAAAAAAACTTATGTTAACCAAATGACTACGATTCCTCAAGCAAAAATTCTCAGCTGACTAATCATTGTAATGTCGCTGTGCCGTATGGCATGCGGTGGGCTGATGATATCGAATGTAGCTGCCTACAGATTCGGACTACGGCTGCACATACACACATGCAATTAGCAATCAGCTGAGAGGTATTGAGCGTAAAATGGTAAGGTTACTTTGTAATCAAAACTATTTTATTATTTTGTTAAGTAAGGTATATAGGAAGTGTAGCCTTTGGGAAGGTAAGGAACCAAGCTTTAAATTAATATAAGACTTTTTTCCTGTATGGAAAGTAGTTTAGGCTCTATGGCATATATAAAGCCAATGTTAAGCACTTTTCCAAAAGTATCAATATAGAACAATTTAGAAAACGGACTAAGCACACACACATATAGATTTCTGTTTCATGGCTTGGGAAGTATTCTCGAGGGTTTTGACACAACCGACAATACACATAACCGAAATACACAAATACCTATATACAAAAAACTTACATACATACCACACATAAGCAATAAAATCATCCCCACTCTACAAAATAACAATACCAACATTAGAGTGGGGCTCCACCCTCAAAACGAATTAAGACTAACCTTCTACGCAGATACTAAAACAAAAATTGCAAAACCAATAAAGGGTGCTATATATGTGGCCAAGGGCCAAACAAACAATTGCAGCAAGGACTACATTGGAGAGACAGGGAGAGACACAAAAATACGCATGCGGGAACATTTAAATGATTATAATAGGACATCTAAGCTCACACGAAATGACAGTCCCAACAAAAAGATGAACGTAACTACAACACAGCCTGATTAGCGCATGCAATTAAAAACACACACACGTTCGACTTTGAAAATCCAAAAATCCTAGATAAAGAGTAAAACTGGACGAAAAGGAAAAACATAGAACCCTCTACATACAATCAAATAAGCCCAATGCAACAAATTTCAAGATCGATACGCAATACATTCCACCCGCAATACAAAAATTTAATTAATTCATGCGCACACTCAACATGATAACGATTCTTTTTCCACTAGCGGGACGTACTTAATACTGTTTCCAACACGAAAAACGATCACAACTTAAAATTGTTAGTTTCTCTCAGTCCTCAGTCTTTAGTTCCTAATCGTTATTTATTTTTATCGTCAATTGTACCTCATAAAATGTGTGACATCAATGTTACTTACTGTGATATTTCCTTTTTTTGGAGTGCGTATTTTTACCTTTTTTTACTTTTTTGATCGTTCTAGTCAACTAACAGGATTGTTAATAACAAATATATAAATAGATATACAATTTATGGGATTAATATAGAGCAAAAAGTTAGAATAACTTAACTTCAAAACAGTGGCACACTTATTTAGTTTAAATATATCTAGCAATCGTATTAATGAAGGCTTATATAAATTGTCGGGCCAGAGATCCACACACACTAGAAAACACACTTATTGAGACCGATTTTTGATGCAAGATTTTCAAAATTAGATGGATTGAGTTTAAACTCAATATATAACTTTTGGGTGAGATATCTTTGTATCACACTGAAAATATACTTATTGGCAAAAAATTATGTAAGTACGTCAAGGCAATGATATAAATATATATATATATATATATACCTATATATGTAAAATAAATATAGAATGAAGGAAACTGTGATGTTTGATAGATATGTATACGAAGTGTATAGTATGTAGATATATATATATATATGAGTAAATGTATTATAATATAGATATATAAATAAAAATTAACATGTTACAAGTGGCTGGTACTCACTGATCTAAGACTTCGCTCTTGAGGAATTGTAGAATAGTTCCTGCACGCAATACTCGCGCTGCATCCCGCGCTCATCCTATTACCCTTCAAATTACCTTCGGCCGTACACTAAATTCCGTGATGCTTTCTTATCCCGAACTGTGCGGCATACAACCTGCGAAAGTTTAAGGGCGACATACATCGGCACCTCCGCCGCTCTCCTCATATCCCTTAATCCTTTCCCTATCTCCTTCCTGCCACGCTGTGCTTTGCATCATAGGGTATCCCCTGAGCTTGGCTTAAATAATATAAAAAAAAAGAAGTAATGTTAAGCCCTTTGTTCTTGTTTAGAACAATTCTTTATTTCCATCGAGATCAGAAATAAAGTGTTGATGTTAGTAATATTATCTCAGTCGACAGCCGAGATTAATAATCTTTAAATCGGTCGAGACCCGGCGTATAGTGTTATCTTAACTTCAGTCGAGACCCGAAGTGAGATTCTTTATTTCCGTCGAGACCAGAAATAAAAGATTTGTTAGTAAACAATTGTCTGAGTCCAGACCCGAGAAAATATTCTTTAAGTTAGTCGAGACCCGGTTTAAAGTGTTTTCTTACCTTCAGTCGAGACCCGCAGTAAGATATGTTAATGTACGTGGAGATCAGAAATACATGATAATTAGTAATTAGTATACCAGTCGATACCCGATATAAATGCTGGTCCTTAACAAGCCAAAAGCAAGCTACCCCAAGCAATGCCAAGTGCAAAAAGAGATCGAGATCAGTCAGCTTGTCGTTTATATAGCACCCTTGCTTGCACACTACACACTGATGGAGTAGCAGAGGCGAATTGATTACAAGGAATTGGCAGTGCAGCTGTGATCTTACGGTACTAGTGGCACAAAATGCATAACCACGAACTAACATGCATAGCAACAAGGATTTTAGAGCAACCCATGCTGCTGTGTAAAGTGAATTGTATTTGCAAAAAATGTTATCCCTTTCACGTAGAGAAGAATTTCCCGTTCGATGGTACTTGTAATGATGATATAGTTGCAAATTGATCTACTTGATCTGATCGTATTTCTGCCATGCATTTTATGCTACATGACAACACATGCTTTTGTTAGATGTCGTACCTATTTTTGGGAAAATTGTAATTAGATTGAATTCATTTTTTTTTTTCAAAGCTCAATTTTAGGTGTTTTTTAATATGTTCCCTTTTCAGGAATTGTGTCTAGCACATATGATAATGATTTTAATTTAGTCTACTCGATGAGGCTATACCTTTGTATTGTAATTGTGCAATATGTTTTATAGATAACAAATACATGGCTTTGTTGGGTGTGTACCTCTTTTTTGATTAAGAGTAATCAAATTAGATTTAATTTTACTAAAAATTTTGATGCTTTGTTTTCAGGATATTTTCTTTTCAGAAGTTGTCTGTTAACAAAATATATTCGAATCGATTTGGTTCGAACAATGTACGTATGCAAACCCTTCTGTGCATATTAGTAAGTATATAAGTATTAAGTAAAATTTATTTTACTTTTAACATGTAGTCCCAGTCAGTGGGGGTTTTTGCCCTACAAAAGGTGATATAGTTGAGATTTTTATATAAGTTGACTTAGTTCTGGGCCTGATGAAAAATCCAAGTTTTCACCCTTGGAGGACTCCGCGCGGCCCACTTTCTTGGGAGAAAATGTTTTTTTCAAAATAATTCCTCAACGGTTGATTCTACGACAAAAATGCCTCATACAAATTTGAAGAAGAATAAATTCCCTAGATTTTTTGTATAAACCCTTTTTTGTATGTCAGGTGTAACGAGTTAAGGCGGCAGAAACGTAAACATTCTTCGCAAAAATGTACACCCTTATACAGGGTGTTTCGTCCATGGTGGTTTATAATCATAGCAGGTAGTCAAACAAAAAATTATATGGCAAGGGGGGGAGCGGCATCTCGACCATTTTGGAGTAACGTGGTGTAAGGAAATATGCAAATATTTCACAAAATACCGTGTATCGTAAAAATTTCAAGGTATACGGTCATGGAGGTTATTATATGCAGAACTTCATGGCTTTTCAAAAGATTTCCTGACCAGCACCGTATTCCTCTTCTCGCAGAAGTTTATGGTGTCGGCTCGATGTGAGCTTCAGGGCGATGCTCCAATCGTGGTACTGGACTAGTTGTGAAATGAATGAGTCTTGATTTTTGTTTTTTAATTGCTTTGTTCTCATGATATTATCTCCAAGAATCTGACGTTGTTATACTTGGTAGAGCTTCTCTGTTCTTTTTCTTTTTAGGGGTTCCAAATCGGGAAAAACACAGCATTTTTGAAAGGACTTGGAACCTTTAAACGGCGGTTTGCCATAGATTTGGTGGTGTTTCAAGAGAGGTGGTTTGCGCGGAGGTTGATGGTACTGCTTTTGATGTTGACGGCGCATCCACGCTCCAATCCACTAAAACTATACTCTGCATAGATGTGTCTCTAGAATAGGGATTATTCGATGATTCTTTTGAAGGTTCCCTCTCTTCCGTGCTTTCGGTGGTATCTGTAAATGCTTCACTTATAATTATTACAGCGGTGAATTATTCGTCGATTCTTCTCCAATTAGAGCGGCGGCGGGGATGGAAGATAAGGACCACGTCTTCTATGTTACTTGTCCAGGAATCTGATGCCTTGAACATGTGCAGTTTTTCTCACCTAACCACATCTTCCAAGACTTCTAAGGCAACTGTTGCTTTTTCGGAGTCTGTTTCTGTTCCTTCTGTTGTTGATATAGTCTCTGTGGAAACATTGACGCCCGCAAATTTTACTGGTTGTTTATTCTAAGGGCTAATCCACGAGCTGTAAAACAGTTTCGAGTTTACCCTTGGATTTGTATCATCAAGAGCTTCCTTCCATTTTTCCTTAAGCGGTTTAAAAACTGCCACTTCCATAGGCTGGATAAGATTTGTTGAGTTTGGATGAAGTGCTATAAGGATTACCCCGTTATCGTTGCAAAATCTAACTGGTTTGATGTGATAAAACAATAAAACTACTGGAAATTGAATATTGTTTTGGAAAAGCCAAGGATGAAAATCGTTTCCAGCAAATTCGTAAAACAGAGCGGACTTTACCCAACCTATCTCAGATTTCCCGATTCCCCAGGTAGAAGGAACACTTTTAGCAATATCGGCGGGTATTCTCTCGTTTCTGAAAATAACTAACGGAGGAGCCATCACTCCATCGTCATTGGCAATTACAAGCTCGGTAAATCGCTCCTTTTTCTCAATGTTACTTTCTGAAACACAGTTGTGTCCGCTTTAGGTACAGAAACCCTGGTTCCCTTTGGGTTGAGAAGAATGGCGGTTTCATCCGGATTGGAAGGATCTTCAAGTATGTCGTCATAATCGTTGTCTTGCAAATTCTCAAAAATTCTTTCAAACCATGCCTTCATTTCCTCTGCCGTTACCGATAGCTTATATGATGTAAGCTTTGATTTTTTTTTAATTTCTCTTCCAAAAACACCTTTCCTCATTTTCGACCTGTCCTTAACAAGGGCTTCAATCAGTTTTTTTCACAGCGTCAATAACTTGCTGCTCGGGTACAGGAAAACATGACCTATCTGACGTAGTTTTGCACTTAACCAGAAGTTCTGCTCCGGCCTCATTCAGAAATGGTGCTGGTGCCATTCGCCTTCCGATTTGTGTCTTCCTCTTTGCTTTTACCTTAAGCGTACTTCGTGGTACACCGTATTTCTTGGCGGCAGCAGCCACTGACGTACCGTTCTTAATGGACTCCAATGCATTTTCCATTTGAAGCTTCGAATACGTATAAGACTTTCTTTTTTATTTTTCTCATCCATGTTATCCTGCAAAATTAACACCGCACCAGAAGAAAAATATAACTCATTCCTTTAACGGGAATTTTTAACCTTTTAATTACAAACATACAGGAACACAATCTTGATTAACATCCAGACAAATGCGTATTTCAGCACTAAACTTAATGAGAACAGTAGGTGAGATATGCCTCTTATGAAAACCTGGCTGGTACTGGGTGCAATACATTAGGTTTGTTCGCGTACTTCTCGTGCAAAAACTTTCAGGGTAAAAACTTACTCGTGTGGTGGCGAAGAATGTAAAATGCATGAAAAAGTAAGAGAACGCCTTTCATCCAACTTCGTGAAAAACAAGAAGTGTGGCATAACATTTGCGAATGAGTATTGTTTTATTTTTTTAACTTGTTGCACTCTTGAAAAGTCCAATGGGAGCATTGAATGCTTAAACTGTCTTCATTCAACATTTTTGATTGCGCTTTAAAAACTGCAGAAAATTAAAAAAATTAAATTTTCCTATGACAGCTCTCAATTTTCCTTGCAAGAATTGTGCAGTAACTAAAAACTTCGGGTAAATTCATGCAAGAGGGGAAGCTGTTGTAATGGATATTTATTTTGGGGATAAAATTATTGAAACAAACCACCGAATAATGTAAAAACCACTACTTTATTTACTCTATATGTTTAGTTTATAAAATTTCGCCGCGTTCTTAACCTATCGTACTCAAAACTTGACATTTCCTCAAGCTCAGGCTGTCTCGAAACCTCCCCAATCATTTCGCGATACTGGCACTCACCTACTTTCATGGCATTTCCTTAATTAATTTTTGTTGATTTGTGATTTCAACAATTAGGCATCGATACATTACAAGTCGCTTCCTAGTGGCAACATAATTGTGTGACCATTATTTATCTAGGTTGCGTGTCTTGTTTTGTAATATTCGATTGACCTCTTAAACTGATTTACATTACACATTAATTTCGTACTTATTTCTTATACATTGTTTACATCACACTGTGACGTATGCAACACAAACTCGTGTAATTTTGTGTGCACGAGCAAGTACGGGAACGGAAATTGGGTAAGTTCATGCAAATTCATTGAAATGCATTGTCCCAAAATTGAGTACGCGAACAACCTATTTTGAGGTAGATTTTAGGTAGATTAGACATGTATAACATAGGACTGCTTCAATTTATATTTCATATGGATCAACATTTGTTTGGGGGTTTTAACAAGTATTGTATAGGGTGCGACCATTTCTACATTTCAAGTTTGATCTACTCTTTAATATTATATTACAAGTTCAATAAATTCCGAATACATTCGAAAATATTACCTTTGTTGGAATCCTATCTCCCCATGACATCAAATATTCCTTAGACTCATCAAGGAAAGAAAATTAAGCAATTTTTGTTTTGCCTAAACCTAAAAGTAGGTACGGGTGACAGTGAATAGATTACAAATCTCTATTCTATTTCTATTCCCTATATTCATGTGTTAAGTCCACTGTGGAAATAAAGTAGTTGGTTAACCAAAAGGTGACAGCTTACAGAAAAGTTATTTCAATAGCCTCAGCGGTCCATGTTATGTGTATGTGCATGTCAGTGGTTATTGCTTACAAATATATTCTCATCCTTCTAATCAATTAAATAATGTCTTGTGTTGAACTTTTACAATTTCAACGGTTTATGAATTAACCAAACTAACTAAGGAAAGCTTACAGTGCAATAGAAGTCACGTTATTGGGTCACAATGTCCTTGTGTTCATTGACGAATAGCCCTGGCGAATACTGTTTCCGGTGGTCCGATTGTAGTCAAAATCACATTTTTATAATTCTAAAGAAAATTTAATATTTTTATCAAAAACCGTTACACAGTTAACCAAAATGTTGGAAACACCAGTAGTTGCCAGGGGTAGCCACTACTGGTAAAATATGTAAAATGGGACCCAGTAGACGTCACCCTTTAAAAAATCGCTATACATATGTATTAAGATGAATTTAAGGACAACCCACCGAAACCACTTTCTACAGTTGATAAAAATGACATATATCGCCTTAGCAGCAATGTTAAACATAGTAAACAAAAAATATAGCAATAACAACAGACCTGTGTCGTTGTTCGATTCGGTAACGCATCTGCCATACAACTGCCGTTGAGCGCATTGCTTTTCTGATTCGCTTTCCCCACTCTGCTCTCAACGTTTGCAAGCAAACGCTTCACTTGACACGGAAGAGAAAGCTTTGAAAAAATGTAGAGTGCGAAAGCTCAAATTTTTGTTTGCTACTGAACGCTTATGTTAATACATTTGTAGCGAAAGTGATGATTACTAGTGCACATTTTTGGGGTTGCGGTTTCTGGTGCTTTTACATTAATCACAATTGTCTAATTGCAAATGCCCAAATTTTTCGATTGAATTTGAGTTGTAGCATTTCTTATTTTGCAAAAGAAACTTTTCTTGTTTATATCACTGAGAAAGAAAAAAATATTTTTTTTACTTTTTAGTGCAATTTATTTACGAAAGTTATTTATTTTAAAAGGTTTTTTTAATATATTTCCCATTTTTTCAATAAACACGCAATTTTTGCACCTACTATATTGATGTCAATATAATAAGAATGTCGTTGCCATTGGGTTAATTCGGCGTCATTTACGACGACAGCATCGTCGTAAAATCCATGTCGGCTTCATTGTATTTGGGCCCTAATGCTAATTCAAATATTTTTCGAATCATATCTTACATTGTCGGTCAGTATAGTGCATTAGAAACTGATGAAAAATTTCCTTGATAAGATAGGAGGATAGGGTATAAAAAGTGTCAAATATAATTGTTGTTAATTTTTCTGCATTTTTGCAGTTTACGAGCCTTGTCTAATACCCTAAACACAAGGCACGATCTACTGAATCATTAGGGCCAACTCAGACGGGAGGTTTTTATGGATGGAAGGAATTTCCTTCCCATTGGCTTAGACGTGCCAGCAGAATAACGTTGCTTCGCGTAGTTCCTCATATGACTACCGAAATTATTTGTGTGCATGTTCAATTTAGTCACAGTTTTTTATATAAACAATAACTGTATCACAAATTCGGAACACGTAATGATTATTAAATTATTATATTATCATCTCAAATCGCAATAAACATCTGTACAGCCGTCCGATTAGAAATTTCAGCAATTTTGTAATTTCAAAATGGCCGGCTTGCTGTAACATTGGTACTTCCGATCGAAACTTTGTAGCACGGACTTTTTCCTACCTCCGAATATTTCTCACCCGTAAAAAGTGCCAATAATCTTCCCTGTGTGGGCTATGGCTTAGTACTAACTATTCATTGAAATGCCGTGTGTCATATAGTATCCGTCGTTGTGGCTCGAAAGTTAGATCATAAAGAAGTACACTAATGAAGTTTTTTTCCTTCTGTATAGCTCTAATGAAGAAAAATGTGCTAAATTTTGGCATATAATATAAATCTGGAACTCCGCTGTGAATTGCCCATTGAAATATAAGAAGAAGAACTTCACGTTCTTGTCTTATGGACTGACGTATGTGCCATGATGTACGCACTCTACAACAATTAATCGAATTAGTTTTTCTTTTCAGAGTACTTTCGTTTATTATTTGGTTAAATTGCACAATCTAGCAAACTATTTTTATGCAAATCAAGTCTATGGTTTTTTAAATTTATTACCAACAAATTATGACAACATTATTCACTTTGGCGACATTTGATAACATGCGATGATGCAGGGCTGTTTTAACTGACGGAAGTGCTGCGCATGGTAATCTACTTAAATTTTCTTTGCTAATATTTAACTGCATATACTTGATAGTATTGTATTTTTTTAGAATTTCTAAAATTTCAAGAAGAAAGTCAGTTCAATTCAAGAAGCTCAGCGCTTACGGAGCGATTTAGAATCAAATTATTTCATTCTAGAAGATTGTTTTGAAATGGAAAATAAAGCTCCTCGTGAGGCTGAACTTGAAAGAGATCAAATTTTAATAAATTCACATATATTATTTATATTTGGCGGTTTTTCAATACAATGTATGAAATTTCTCATAGGAAAGAAAATAATTGCAGTTGTAGATTTGCTTAGGAATGAGCATGATATCCAAGAGGAAACGAAAAAACAAACTTACGTTTCTAAACTCTTATCCAAAAAAGAGGAAATGCCCATGAAGAAGAAAAGCTAGGAAAATAGATAAATTCGACTGGTGATACAATTAGCAAAATCGTTTAAATGCCGTTTCCATTCAAATTAAATGAAAAATTATCACTAGCATCCAAATATGTCTTTGAATCGGTCTTTAGATGACATTTCCTACACGCCGCGCCGTTGTGCGGCGGAAAAGGAGACTGTGAAGAACAGGGCAGCCAAGGTGAAAAGGTGTATAAGAGGAAATAATGAATACTGATGGAAGAAATTAGTTGATTGGAGAGAGATGAACACGAAGTTATTGGAGATCGCATTGGTATATCCTCCTTAAAAAAATTCTTAGGTACTGCAGTAACGTAGTATGATTGAAAAGATGTCATATGCGCGAACATAAGTGCTCAGACGGTGGGATAACTATATATATGTATATTAGTATTATGCCTCTGCGATATAAAATATGAGATTTTCAACTCTGTGGGTACTGTAGTAATGTATGGTGATGGCCGCCCCCGGTCATATACAAGAAGTGAAATGCTCATGCAAGTCAGAATAATAAAATCTCAAACATTAGCTCTATGGGCATGGACGTTATAGGTGATGGATAATGGAAGTCATGTACTCCTGATAGTAGTTCTTATATGGAAGTATGACAGTAGCTCTTAAATGGCAAGTATGCGTGGCACCTGTAGGATTACTGGTGTTAATCCCTAGCCCCTTTCAGACTCGAATACGGACATATCTTAACTTTCTTGTGGTCCCCGCTGACAGCGCCTATTAAAGGTTGTATTTGTGTGCATGTACAAGCTTTTTAGACGTTGCAAATAAGATCTTAGGCCCGAATGGAATCACCTGTCTCATTATTACAAGGATATCTGCATAAAGATACCACTGGTAGTAAGTATGACCTTATAATAAGGTCATGCATTATTGCTAGATTGTACCTCGGGGTTTAGGAGCACCAATAGTGCTGCTTTAGTAGTGCTATTCGCCTCAACACGGTAGGCCTCTTCATGAGAGAATCCACTTAGCTGTCGTAGCGCATATGCGGGCTGATAGATGGTCTCTGAATCTGCATGACTTAGGCGGAACTTCTTCTTTGAACAGAAGAGTATGTCCTTTGTATAATTGTATTACTGCGTCTGAGGATTTGAAGGATGGTCGCTTATTAATGCATGCTTGAATATTTGGCTTTCGGCTTTCGGATCTCTCTTCGACCAGTAAGTTCAAAGGCAAGCATGCACAGGCATAAGCTGGTAGTCATTGAGACATGATATACTCTGCCTCATGAGGGCGTTTTGATTGTCGCATTGATACTAATCCGTGCATTAAAACTGCCGTGGAATTAAAGCTATATAGCTAGGTGTCCACGTAAAACCCAAGGGCTTTCTGACCGTGTTGATGAGGAATTCCTGTATATGTATTATGTTCATATTTTGCAACTGCTTCAGACGTCTTACAGCTCCGAATTTTTGTTGTTGTTAAGCTCCGGTACTCTATTTTTATGAAATTTTACGTAACGCTACTACAAAATATTACAAATATAGAAAATATATTGTCATTTTGGTAATGGAATGCTATCAAATGGTCAAAACACGTACTTCATTTTTCTTATTCACATTTTTGTGTTTTATTTTTGCGTAGCAAATTTGCCTTTTATGCAGTGTAATAAAAAAATAGTTTGTATTCTCCTAGTCATTATTTAATATTTGTATATGTATTAAAAGTGCAAAAAACAAAGAGAAATTGAACTTTTCGATCCAGAGACCTTAAAGTCCTGAGCTATGCATATAATGTATCCATTCGTAATGGAAATATTTTTTTATATATGTAAACATACAAACTATGATGATTTTAGTCAAGGAGCAAAAAAACGTATGCAAAAGTTATTAAATAAATGGCACTAATATCAATAACCCTGTCCAGCCCGGCTCAAACGAAAACATTCCCATCGTGACGGAAATGTCCGTGAACAACCAAGGACGTCAATTTGTCATCTATGACATAATCCAACCTACTTAAACAAGAGCTTTTCAGTTACTTGGTTACAAAATATGATTAATTCAATATCTTTATCATTTATAGCGTCAAACATTCGCTAAATTGACGCTGGAAAGACATTATGATTGTTCATCGAAAATTACCTTTATCGACGAGAGATATTTTCACTGAGTAACTGCTAGTAATCAAGCGAAATTATTACATTTGGCGCTCCACCGGATTCATGAGCGACTAATGCACACTTCCAAATTAACTGCTTGGTGCGGCTTATGGATCAATAGCATCATGAGAGTGTACTTTTCATGGTCTTAATTAAATAATTGGTGCCAATCAGCTATGGTTTCAACAGGATGGAATCACATCCCACAGAAGCAGTGTTTTGTAATGTAGCTGTAATTGATAATCACAGCTGGATTACGACATTCAGGTGGACAGTGTAATGGTATGAAAATGATAAGATATGTGGGCTTGTGTTTACTGTTGCATTTATTGAAGATTATTCTAAGTACACTCAAAATTCAATCTATACAGTTAATTTAGTTCACTACACTTTATAATTCTACTTATATTAATTGCTCAATTGCGTGTGTAATTATTATGCCGAATATCGGCATATGTTTAATTAAATGCAATTTATAGCCCCTTCTAAATTTATTACGATTTAGGCACTTATTCTACTTCACTTCAATCTTAACTTAAATTAACTATGATGTTTCATTGCATATATTATTAAAATACCGAAAGTTGGCATGTGTTTAATTTTATGCAAGAAACCTTAAAAACACTATTAATTAGTATCCGCACTATACTTATCTTAATCACAAAATTCCTGTCCTTTTGCCAAAATCACTTGCACAAACTTATAGCATGTATAATAAGTACCTATGTACGTTTTATTGTATGCTTTGTTGCTGAAATGATAAAATATATTATTAAATATATTTAAAATCTTAAAAACTTTATATTTAAAATATTTTATTTCACCTTAAGTAAATATTTCATACAATATTGTCTGCAATACTTCTGAAATTTTCAGTGCAACGGTTGACCATCTACTGTGTGATTTGTCGCAGGCCATCTTTGATCACTGAAAGAAATTGTGTTCTCTACTCATGTCAGCTAAAACTGAACTTGCATGTGCCATCATTTTAAAAACCATTTTTCGATAGGGCTTAGCATAGGCGAGTAAGAAGGGAAAACTGACATAACATATCACGAACTTGTTGTGTATTGTGTATTCTCACATTATTCATAATTAAAACTGCGTCACTAAGCGATGGATTTGTTTGCAATTTTCAAAAAGTTCGCGCAGAAATAGAGAAAGCCTGTCGGAATTGCAACTAGAAATTGCAGTTCCTTTGTTACTTATCGCAAAAATAAGTTCGTTGTTTCAGCCACGTTTTGCTGGAATTATAACTCCAGTACGGGTGCCCCTTTTTGAGCGGGCTTAAGATCTTCTAAGATGAATATTAAAACCACCAATATAACACAAAACGTTTTCCCTCTTTACTCTACTCGCCTGTGTTAAACCCTATCGAAAAATCGTTTAGTTTTAGGTGACATGTGTAGAGAACATAATCTTCTTCCAGTGATCGAAGAAAGCCTTCTACAAATCACACCTAATGATTGGTCCAACTATATAATGGATTTTCTTTTACTTACTCCTAATGCAGTGGATGGTCAACCGTTGCCCTGAAAAAAATTGTATGAAATGCTTACTTAAGGTGAAATAAAATATTTTAAATATAAATTTGTTAAGAGTTCAAATATATTAGCTAAAATTTAAGTTTTTTTGTTAACAGTTGAAACTCATTCGTTAAGGGTTTAAAATATTTGTTAAGGGCTTAAAATCATTTGTTCAAGCTTTAAATTTATTTGTTAAGGGTTTAAAATCATTTGTTCAAGGTTTAAATTTATTGTTAAGGGTTTAAAATCATTTGTTCAGGGCTTAAACTTATTTGCTTAAAGTTTAAACTCATTTGTCAATGGTTTAAATATATCTGAGAATGCTATAGTTGGAACAATCATTAGGTGTGATTTGTTGCAGGCTATCTTCGATCACAGAAAGAAGATTATGTTCTCTACTCATGAACTCATTTGTTAACGGTTTAAATAAATTTGAGAATGCTATAATTAAAATTACTGGTAATGGTAATTGTATTTTAATGAATTGCATTACATATCACTTGAAACGCTGTTTGGAGGACCAAAAATTACCTACAGATATAAAAGGGATTTGTTGTGTGACATATCAACTTATAAAGCAGTAAGGAAGCCTTTGGAATGTCTTAAATTTGGTCAGCCCAATGAATATGAGTTCATTTCTGGTGAGTTTCATGTATATTTTCCATTGAGAAGATGGATTTCATTTCTTGTAAAATAATCTTTCGATTAAAAATCAAGTCAATATCGCTATATAAAACTCTGAGTTTCCCCTTTAAATACTTGAAAAATTGCAGTAATTCAATAATTAATTTGCCTGCATGCATATAGCTGCCTTTGATACCAAATAAAGAGAGTCCAACGTTTCAGAAGATTTATGTCATCTTATAAATTTACGCCTCATTCTCGTTGTCATTCCAGTCCTAGGCATTCCAAAAATTTTAATGTTGCTATATAGGATGGGAGTTCATGCTGAGAGTGCAAGTGGCAGGAAAAGGAATTTGCTACGGCTATTAAGAAGACCACAGTTATAGTCGTCCTTCTAATTTGCTAAGGATGAGCATGCATATATATATTGTAGGTATGCAATATAGTTTACTCTACCATTAGGGCTAGGCTCTTGAACATTTTATTGAAGAAGTCTTAATTACGCCATTTGGACTCGTCTGAAAATTATAAAAGGCTTGCCTGCACATTTGGAAAACTGCCAGCATTCTACGGTGTCTTGGTCAGTGATTTGATTTTGTAATGATACGATTATCTATGTGTATAGTCGAGCACATGTACATATATAGAAACTATTGGAAATATTTGAAAATTTATGTGGTTGAGTGCAATCTGTAAAAATTTTACATAAAAACAAAATTGTCTGCCTTGGAATATCAACTATATCGATATGGACTGAATGTCGAATTATGCGTTCGTTGGTTGTATTGCTACTGAAGCTTGAATAAGGATCATATGGGAGCCAAAAGTTGTCCGTATTGTCTATAGTGTCAACAGGATATTTAAGCTGTATATGGGTACTGATAATATTTCAACTTTAGGTGTGTTTACTAATGTAAGTCAATTACAATTGTAAATTAAAACGTTTCAGCAAGGAATCATCAGAGCAATAACCATATGGCCTTGCTCTCTAGAATTGGCAACGCTTGCAATCAGCCCGCATGTTACCACTTCGGATAGGACAAAAGACTCCCGTCTCAATAGTTGCGCTCAAAGCAGAAATAAAGCAATCTCGATTAAAAACCAAAAATTTGATATTAGAAACACAGACACCTTTCCACATACCCATGCTTCGCTCAAATCCACTACATCAAAGCATGTGTTAGTAGAGCCTGAAAGGATGAGTCACTTTAGAGAGGAGATCAGTATTAAGCAAAGTAGAGCAAGACTCCCTACATCAGTTTTTTTGATCCGATTAAGGAGCTGGGGCGAACACCTGAAATAATTTGATTGAAAATAGTATTATTAAGGGTGAAATTTTCGAAGAAAAAACTGTGTGAAATATGCGCTTAATAACAGGAACGTTTTAGTAAACCCTAAAGAAGTAGTAGTTTTGACAGCATATTACGATACGTTAAAAATATTTTTATCACTTTCGCTAATGGTGAAATAAGCTTCTTGTTTCCGTTAACTTTGAAGGCAGAATTACGTAATTTCAACTATGAGTAAAATCGCTAAATATGCCCATTTAGTCAAATTTGCTTGAGGATAACTTCCTTGGCAAATCGAACTTTGAGGGTGAACATAATCGAATCAGGGAATATATACGTTACCTCGCCTTGAATTAGAGAATAGATCAAACTTCAAAGTCTACACATTTTCATAAATTTGGCTTCCAAGTTAAGTAAAATTTAGGTAAAAACTATGAAAATTTTCCTCAGTTGTAGGAAACTCTCCTTATTTATTTACCTGTTTTGCTTTATTTCTATGAGATAAATTAAAAAGCATTTATTACGTTGTTTTTCCCTAATAATAAACTACAAAGTTAGGATTACTTTGAAGACCTAACTTAAGGAATTATTAAGAAATATTTCGCTCCTAATTTACCTCAAAGATTGGCCTGTCAGGTAAAATTCCTAAGTCTATTTTGCGCAATTTTGAGTCGATTGGTTTCCGAAAGGGAAGACAATCTCTTTCTTACATTCAAAAACGATACCCTATCCTACCTCATCAAAATCGTTAATCCAGTTTCCAATAGATATTTGTCGGTTCGGAACGGTTTCATACAAGGAATGAACGAGTCTATAATTAGTGGAGTTGTCCACCTGTACGTATGGTTAAACCAATTTATGCAAAAAAATTTACACATTACACTTTGCCTTTTCTGATTACTTATTTTAATATTTTATGAAAACAAGGGGAAACTTACGTGATGAATGATTGGCAACGTGTGTAAATGTCGATAGATCTGCATTCATAGAATAAATCGACTCCTTCATGAATTCTGCTAGCTGTCAAGCAAGTTCCAGTTTACTTTATTAATAATTAACAAGAATGTTCACGTTTCCTTTTTGTTAAACATTACTTCGTAATATATATATATATCTGCCTGACTCACTGATATGAGATTCAAACATTAATTATTTTACATAGTAAGGTACTGATGTACATAAAGAAACTGAGTAACGATGTCTAAATGACCCTAAATCTATCTCAAACGAAATAACATTAAAAAACAACGGCCATAGGGCCCGATAACCATGTAACAGGACAATATGGACGGGATTATTCATAAAAGTTATATACAAGTTATTGTTAAGGCTACTGATTATAATTACTTTACAGATACGAACCATGTAATAGTTCAGGTTTGATTGCAGTTTATCACATCGGTTGCACAAGGCGGAAATATGTTCCCTAGTGGGTGAGGAATACTATTAACCCCTTTAATTGGGTGATGACGCTTTAGTGTAGAGGATCTTTAGTTGGTTTGGAGAGCTAGGATAGAAGGAGTTGAAGGTGGACTATTGGAGAATATTTATCTGGGAGAGGTAGTAATTTTCATTCAAGGAGTCGTTTCTATTCTCTGTGAAGACGTTATTACCCAGTAGGTTTGGATAATGCTCGAGTTTGTTCAGGGGCTTTTCGGCTATACCTATCAAACAGATCATTAGGGTATTATGTTTGTTACGTTACAAATATATTTGTTAGAATGCCATTTGTAACTGTTTGGTCTACGGATTTTGCAAACGCAATGGCTAAAGATTCTTCTTTCAAAGGTTTCTAACTCGATAGCGACATTGGGTGTAATTTGCATCCATGGCATAAAACCATATCCTAATATGGGTCCAATTAGGGTCTTGTATAATAGAAATTTGGAATCTTTCGATGAATGTTTTGAGTGAAGCAGGGGTCTGATAATGGGGCAGTTTTTTTATGGTGTTCCTCTCATCGGGATTGGCGCGCAATCTATTATTGAAGTTGATGCCAAGATATGATATCTTTCTTTGAGTGAGATTCATCTATTGTTAATTTTCAGGTTGATTAACTTGCTCTCACGAACTGCCAGGGAATGACCTTTACCATTTGCATTTCTAAAGCAGATGATGCTGGATTTGGGTTCATTAATTTCAAAACCCCAATTGTTTTAGTATTCTAACAGCCTGGATGTAAACTGGTGTATAGTGCTAAGCGCCGAATGGGGTCTCCCGTCTTAGCTAGGATGATGGTGTCATCAGCACGAAGAATAACTGACGGTACATTGTTAATAGAGTTTCTGAGAGGGAAATCATATAGGAAAATATTGAATAAGAGTAGCCCCAATATTGATCCGTGAGGAACTCCGGAATGAACCAGTATAGAATCAGAAAACTGGTTAGCGATGGATATAAATACACATCTATCTTCTAGGAAACTATTAATAGTCCTGATTAAACAACTTGGGCAATTCATTTCCAGCAGTTTGAGCATAAGTGCCTTATACCAGACTCAGTCGAATGCTCTTTCTATATCGATGTCAAGTCCTATAATGCATGCTTTATTCCGCAGATTGTTTGTAATTTTGTTAGTTAGTGGCAGAATTGCTTGGACTATTGAGTGACCTCTTTTGAATTCAAATTGGTTGGAAGGGGGGAGTGTTCTTCGCAGAAAGATTATAATTTATCAGCAATTACTCTTTCAAGTTGCTGTCCCAGAGTGGGCTTAAAAGAGCTGCGCCTGAAGTCCTTAATATGCTTCGAGTTTCTCACTTTCGCGCTTGGGATCAACTTCGCTAACTTCGGGGAGGACAGGAAAATCCCGTTGTTGATGCAATCATTGAAAAGTGATATTAATTTAACACCTAGTAAACTAGGGCACGTACGGTTGATATAGCTGGAGATGTCGTCGTGGCCGGACGATTTCTTATCATTAATTTTTGCTCTATAAGTTCTAACCTGTTCCCTGGTTGTAAAGCAGTTTGAATCTAAGGTGGATCCACAGGCTAAATTGGATGAAGATAAATGAGTCAGGCTTCGACTCAGGTGTTCGTTTTGAAACGATTAATATTGTTTGCCACCTGCGAGAATAAATGACCATTATGTGTAGAAGTGTTTTCGAAGTAAATTTCAGAGTAGAAACTGTGAAAGGCTTCCAATTTCTCATCACTGGTTCCTGGCTCCTGATTTAGATAAGGGAGAGTGTTATTGGATATTCCTACCGGATATCTTGTCAATTTCTTCGAATGCGTGCGGGGAGGGAATAATATTTTAAAATCTGCCCTTAAACTCTACATTCAACTCCTTCTTCACCTTCTCCTTGATGATTTGGTTGAGGCACATATTTCTCGCATTCACTATATTCCACATTCACTCTATTAGAAAATCTGTGCGAAATACGTTTCTGCAGCTTCAGCGAGACTTCCCTGAACTTAGTTAGTTTTAAAGTTTGATATGTGTTCAAACTTAAGGTCCGTACCCGGAATAATTTTGGAATGTCCATCCATACAGTTTTTCATCTATACACTAGTATCCTCCAACAGCCCGTTAATATCACTATTTGATACGTTTGAATGCTCAGGTATTGTTACGGGCAACAGCATATGACGAAGATCTACGCTGAATACATCCCAGTCAGTTTCAGCAAAGCTAGGTGCTACAGGAACTGCTTGAAAGCCACTTATATCACAGTTAGCGTGCACCCCAAAGTGATCAGAGGGGAGTGGTATTGTGTGGCACGCAGCATCCTTGAACACGTCTGTCAATTGTGATGAACAAAGAAAGAAATCAAATTTAGAGGCTGATCTGGAAAAGGAGGACCCCGAGGGGTTAGGATGTCAAACGTGATGAAAGGATCTGTCCGGCGTTGAAGTCACCGCCTAACATGGTTAGATCAAAGCTGTTGGCTAAGGAGAAGAACCTACCTAGATCGTAATGTTTGAACTAGCATTGCATGGTATGTAGATGCTGCCAACTAAGAGTTTTTTCATGGTACCTTGAATATCTCTAAAGGGTACTGAAATCAAACAAGTAGAAAAAATTTCACTATTGAATGCGACTCTACCGAACTTTATTGAGTGATCAATGATCGTAGCGATTCATCTGTCACCATTGTTCCTTACTATATTAAATCCATTGAAAGAGACTCTATGTCTGTCATTGAGCCTGGTTTCCGAAATAAGACTAATATGAGGTTTAAAATCTTGCGTGTTGCGTGTTTTGTAAAGATAATCTCCTATTTAATGAGATTAAGGAATTCATATTGAGTGAAAGGATCTTTAAATCTGATTGCGTGCTCATCCTAGAACTGCAGCCATGAATTGCAGGTAAGCGACTGCTTTGTCATCTTCAGACTTTATTGACTTGTATTTAGGCAAAAACCTCTGATCTTCCTGATAAAGAAAAGGCAACTTAAATATTGCACTTCATTTAAGATGTTAATTTCGGATTCATTTTGGAACGCCCTATGCGCTGGCACTCCCATTTTAAGGACCTTTGCATATGAGGAATTAGTAGGTTGTTGACATCCTTATTTACCAGTCCCTTTCGAATAACCGTTTTTTCTTCAATTTAAATTTATAGAGTCTCCCTTTTGTTTTTGCACCTATGGTATTCGGGACAACCACTAGTTTTTGCACCTATGGTATTCGGGACAACCACTATAACTCGCTGGGAGACTCAAGGCCAAACAGTTAACACATTTAGGAAGAGGTGATTTTCTCTTTCGATATTGAAGCAAATTTAAGAAGCGTGATTTTGTCCACAAATGACACATCTCCCGTCATACCCACAATAATCGCCCGTATGTCCATACCTTTGACACCTGAGCATCTAGTTATGTTCTTTGACCTCTTCTTTTCACACCTGCATTATTACAAATCTTAAGCTCACCAGCCTTCTCGTGTCGCCAATTGAATCAGTCTGATTGACGATAATATTCAATGGCACGTCTATTTTCCGAGAGTTATAGGTCGAAATCGATATATTTTATTAACTATAATGTCCGGCATCCATTTGGCATTGACGGCCTCATCCAAACCCATTAGCAGCACAGAGGGCTTGTTAGTATCTTTACGGCGACCAAATCCTTGTGCAAACAGACGTGATTCAAAAAGATCTTTGATTTTAAATATTCAATGTTAACAAAATAGATATCCAATTTACTTAGCTCTAGCTCATCTATTCTACTCTAAATCGTAGATGTAAGTAATTTAGAATTACCTACCCAGAAAAAAAAATTTGTCTAGCAAAAGCTTTTACCCTTTGTTATTTTATTATTTACACTAATGTTAGTCTTATTTCGATCGATTTCAGTCTCCATGTTGTCTAATGGTGAGAAACTATTGTGGTAGATTCCCCTTATCTCTTCTTCTATGACATCCGTCTTTGTTACAATTCGCCTTCTCTTCTTACCGGTAACCGTTATGAAGCCATTAACAGCTAAACTGAGGTTCTGAGTATTATGTTACTAAACGCCATATAAATCTTCAAATGGAATACTAAGTTAACTCATGGGCACTTATCTTAATGTACATAATTATAGCGAATGCGCTGACATTTGCCGATGGCAACTCACATTCTCTTAGACAAAGAGCCGCCACATAGCAACGGTTTCCCTTAAATCTTTCACGTACTTAGTTTAAGGATTAGAAATAAATATATTAATTTCTGGACTAGAAGAAGTGATTATTTATTTGAGACTGTACGTACAAGAAGGGCCTGGATATACAACACTTAATAGAAAATAACAAGACATTATTTAATTTATTCTTACTACCTGACGTAGGATCATACAAGGCCCGGAAGGGCTTGAATGATTCAAAGGTTGTTGTTTTGATCATTCTCCTTTCTTAGTGAAAAAAACGAGGCAGCGGATGCCCTGGTCAGGAAGGGTTCCGCTATGAATATGTGTCTAGCAGAGAAACCCCTAGTTAGCCCCTAGAATCAGTGAAGAGGATTTCAAATGTACTGGCCTGTAAACACAAATCACAGATTGGGAGCACTGACCTCATGCGTGACTTCAAGACAACTCTGCCCAAGATTTGTCCTGTGAAGACTGAATCTCTACTGAAGAAGAACCGTAACGATGTGAGTAATCTTACCGCAGTTATTACGGGACACTGCCTCTTTGGAAAACATGCAGAGTGCATGCAAGCTCCATACAATGACTTCTGCAGAAGCTATATGGAGGAGGCAGAGGTTGAGAGCGTTAAACACCTGCTGTCGGAATGCCTTAACTTTGCTAAGCGTAGGAGGAATACGCTTGGTAGTTACTTCTTCTGCGAACTGGGAGAATTAGCAGACAAAGAGCTGGGGGACCTCGTAAGATTAATTAGATCTTGTGGCTGGTTTCATCGCACCCCCTAGCTCTCAATATATCTTTTCCAGGCAGGGTTCCAATATAGTGGCATCACAATAGACCATAGACGGTTTAAGTGTGGCTGATCGTACACCTTTTAACGATGGTCGCCACTCTAACCTAACCTAACCCTAGTCAAAGTTGTATTGAAAACTGACCAGTCCCAGAGGTTTCTTTTATTTTATGTTGGGAGACACCTTTGTGTTAAAATTTTGTTGTCTATGTGAAACAGTTTGAGAATCGGCCTCTGTTGCTGTTCTTTTATGTTGTTGGGTTACGCCATTTGCATTAACATTCCCAGACGCCATTTGCAAACTGCACTTATTTTGAATTCTGAGCTCAGAATTAGCTGAGAGAGGGCTTGCTGCAATCACAGAGAGTTTTCCCGAAAAAACTCCTTCTGCATGTATAGCTCCAGGCTGTGAAGCTTCAAAACCGAGAGATGAAACTTGCTGTTGAGAGGCGCCCATCACAACGGTGCCAAAAGCGACACCTACCATGCGTCCTATTCATGTTCCACTTTATTATTTGTAACAACTATACTTTCCTCTGTAATCATGTTGGAAGGTATGCAAAATCCTGCTGAAAATCCATCACTGCTCGTCCTAATTAGTCCTAGCGCTCACTAAATACCAATCAGAAAAAACACTTGCCACCCGGGGCGAAGCACGCTTGCCCCGGTCTGAATACCAGAATATTTTCGCTTACGAGAACTCTAAGTCAACTCCTTCCCACGGAAAAAAATAATTTAATTCATAATTTAATTCGCTCGAACACTTTATAGAGGCTTACTACGTCTTTAATATAATTTTAATCCAAAAATTTTATCAAATACGACAGAGTGAAAATAACCTCGACCTACACCGTTTGTCATTTTTCTTCCACTTTATACCCGCAAGTTCCAATGTTCTTTGACACTAGCAAATCTGAGCCCAACATAATTTAGCTAATGTGCACAACGGAAGGTAAAAGTGCGAAGCGCATCTATCATCAGCTTTATCAATTGTGTAAAAACAATTTAAAAATTTCTGGAGACTGTTTTTTTTTTATTTGTTGGCGAAACTGAAGCGCGTTGCTTTTACGTTTAATTTCTGTTATAATTAGTAAAAATGATGCTCTGTATACGAACAATTTCTGTCCCACGTGAAAGATTTTGTCCAAAGCGTGTTCAAGTACTTACGTACTGTTAAAAGGAATCGAAAATTTCGTATGTTTAATTGGAAGCTACGTTGTTTGTTCTTAATAATAAAATCAGCTGAACTCACAACATCTTTCTTTGATTTAAATTACAACAGGAACGATGGAACGGGTCCGCGAAATTGGGTCCAAATTAGATGATCCGGCTCCGAATCTGGCTCCCAAAATTCCTCGAAATGACATATCTCTAGTTTCCAACATAAAATTCACATAGATCGTATATCAGAAATCACTATCAAACTAAAGATACTTTAGTATACGAGTATACTTGGTATGTGTGTTTCTAGAACATAACTTTCATTTGATATAGCCGTAGACGTATTGCAGATATATTTTATTTACTTTTCTTTGCTTATAAAATTATATAAATATTTTATATAACAAGGTTAAAATCCTTTCTAATATAAATTCAGTTACTTATTTATTCGATTTAGAAAAAAAAACTGAGATAAATAAATGTTTTTCCTCTGCATCCAAATGAATTTTCGTTAAATGCACAAAAATAAATAATCAAGTCTATAACTTCGATAATCTTCCCTTATCCAAAGATACCATATTTGTTTGCATTAAAAATGACTTCTTATGTTTTGCGTCTTTAGCAGAAAGACGATTATCCTTACAATTACACGGTTCGGTGGAAAGAAGAGGCTAAAAATTCGTTCGTGGAATTGAGTGAGACACACATGAGAGATTACCAAAAATAATGGAAAAATATGCTAAGAAGATGTTATCCTTGCATATGCATACATACATATGTGAGTAACACCTGTAGACTTATTATAATAAATGTACAAAGTATCATTAAATTATGGATGGACACACATTACATTTTTTGGGATAAAAACAAAAAAGAATGGTAAGAAGAGAACTAATCGCTACTTACATATGTGTATGTATATCGTTTCGTTATGTTTGTATGTATGTATTTTGGAAAGTTTTAAAATACATATTTAGGGATTTAGATCATGCCTATTCCTTAATGCACATAGGTTTACAATTATTGAGTATACAATAATAAAGAAAAATTATCCCGACGGAATTGTTTGTCTTCTCCTTGAATAATGTACATCCTATCCTACAGTGAATTTTCCCTTAAAATATTCCATCTGCACTTTGAGTTTCATATCTTGCTTCTTATTTTAAAGTGAATGCAATTTATAAATTGGGAAAAAGAGATGAATCTGAAAGAGAATTTCCCTCTAAGAGTCGTGGTGTTCAAAGAGGATACCTAACATAAAAGTTTGGGCAACCCAAACTATAATCACAATTGCTAACTGCAACTCATACCCAACATTTTATGAATGCACTTGAAAAGCTATAAATTTACACAAATTATTGTTAAGAGTTCAAATATTTAGAGTGAAACGAGATAATATAATTTTAAAATTTTGTTAATACATTTAATTTTAAGATTTGATCTGAGTGCCAACTTTTTTTATTTTGCAATGAAACTCTTCTTGTGTATATCAATGAGAAAGAAAAAAAAATTATTTTAGACTTATCATTGCATTTTATTTATAAAAGTAATTTTTGCAAAAGTTGGTTTTTTATATATTTCATTTTTTACTTTTAAGTCATAAATACAAATAATTAAGAAATTTTTAAGTTGATCAATTCTAAAATGCAGGAGGTAATTTTCTCATACGCTCCATTTCTTCAAGAGCATAAGTCTTGTATGGTTTTTTGCCTGCTACTTGTAGTAGATTTATATTTTCAATTTTTAATCCATCTAAACATCTAAATATTCTCATTACTTTTCGCGAAAACTCATATAACGGCACATAATCTATCTGACAAATGCATATTAATTCGCATCTACGTTCGTTCTCTTGCGAACTTGTGGTGTAATTTGTTTTACTCTGCGGTAAGTAGTCGAGAAGATTATCGCACTTTAATGTAAGTACTTCAAAGCGTTTAAAATAAAAATCAGCCGCACCAATCTACACCCCTCTGTACACATATTAAAAATCGCGCATTTCAACGATGTTTTAGTGAAAAGTCTATTATGAAGCTTCTTACAAAAGAAAAGAAAATATGCCATTTAATAGGACTTAGCAATAGCTTTAATTTGATATCAGACAAGATGGTAGTTACCTCCCGCCCCCCGCCACAAACCTTACAAAACGTATTTGTTTACCCCATCGAAAAGCTCCCCATTCACTCATTTTAAATCGCAGAACTCCTTGTAAACCCTTCCACTTTACTACACTGCTTCTAAAATTCTTCCCAAAATTTCACACTTGCGTCAAGAAAGTCAGAGGTTTGTGAGTGGATAAAAGTTATTTATAAAGGATATTGATGACGTATTTTACGAGAAAATTATTGGATAAATTTTCAAAACGATGTCAAAAATTCCGATATTTCAAATTTATTCATATGTATAAGGCGCTATAATTCGGTCATGAGGAGAGTGAGAAGTGCACTAATAGTTCTGACATTTGCGAACGGTTAACACGTTATCAGAGTAATTCGAAAATTACGTTAATATTTAGTTTTACAGGCAGTCGATAAAAACTGCAAAACAAGTGCCATACATGTTCCCGAAATCGTTAGAGTTGGCCAACCTCCTGCTATACAATTTTTATTTATGGCTAGGTAAGTAATATTACTGGTTTCAGTATTTCTGTTTAAATTCGAAGCACCATGTAATAAAATTGTTTGGCTGGTGCAGATGGGATCTTTGTATCCGACTTTTGGTTAGATCATATTTTTATCTCATTTAAACTATTATAATGTCCACAGTTTTTAGGTTTTGTAAAACCAACTCATACTAATCAGTTTGTCTTTAAAAATAAAAAGGTCAGAGTAAAAAAAAAGGGTAAGTAAATCCGAACTTTTTATCTTAGAGCGCCATAACTCGTGAGAAAAGAGGAGTTCGAGGCTCTAGACGGTGGTACTGTACTCCTTTTTAGATGCAATGTGTTTTATAACCCCGAAACTTTTGAGATTTCCGTCACCCTGCCATGCATATTTTTTGCTTTACTAGATGAGTACTATCACCTCCTGCCCTATGGACCACCATGCCGGAAATACCCTGTATAGCAAGACGTATCGGCAAAGCTAGGCAGTATTGATTTAATGATTGAATTACTCTATAATCTCAATTGTTTGGAATTGTAAGTGTCGTGTCCCAAAATTAATCAATCAACAAAACCCACGAAACCATAAAATAAATGTGAACGACTTAAATAATTACGGTGAACCTTCTTCAAATAAGAATAACGCTCAAATTACTTTAAAACATAATTCTTTATTACGCCAGAACTGACTTGTCTTAATACAACAATACGAGTTACTTTGAAATAATTATTCATTGGCGGAACTGACCGAACTTAACCTCTGTAACTTGATCCGAAGCAAAACATGCAGCGCGATGACTCAAAACTAAATGGCCACTCTCCAGACCAGTCATTGGTCTTTTGTGCCCCCATATTCGGAAGCAAACTTTGCTCACAATGCGGATATGTAAACAAACGTCACAGCTTTGTCGTTTGCTTTACCAGTTGCAGCACGTGAGACGCTTAGTAGTAAACAATAATTACCATACGAGGTTAATTATTGTTGCAATCATCGATTGCTCCACTAAGCGCTCATCGCACCCAGCTATTGGGATAATCAGCAAAATAACCGACGGCTGCAGAACAATTCCATGCGAGGTAAACGTTTAGCAATCGCTGGGTATTTTACCAGAATATGCCCTTAGTTGCTGGAAGAATCTTCCGTATATTGGGCCATAACTTAAGTTATACTCTTCATTGCTCAATACCTCAGTAATAGACTTCAGAAATTTTTCAATTTCATTACAAGGAATTTTACATTGTAATTGAAATTGTAAAATTCCCCACTAATGTATTTGAAATATTTGTCAAATCCAGAACCAGAAATCGTATACTTGTAATGGAGAACGATTATTCAAAAGAATAAAAACAAGTGAAAAAGCTAGAATTGGTCTAAGACCAATTCTTATGATACCCTAGATGAATGCACGTATGAAATTTCGTATGGTCACCCATTTGAGCAATTTTGATTTTTTGCATTGGTTTCTCGCATTTATTTCTAGAACAGCTCGTCGGACAGAAAAAATGATTATAACCAATTTTATGGGATTTCTTATTCTGAAGAAGTTTTTACTACAATAAAAATGTCTAGGACTAATCGTTTTCAAAGTATATGTACAGAACCAAAATTATTATATGGCAACACCAAGAAGGGGTTGCCCGATTTAGCCCATTTTTGAAATTTTATTTGCTATTAGTATGAAAACACAGTGTACCAAATTTCTACGTCGACGTGTTCTCAGGTAGTGTCCAAATATATCGTGGAAAACGAAATTTATGTATGGCAACCCCACGAAGGAGTTGCCCGACTTGTCTCATTTTCGAACCTAATTTTAATTTTTTTTTTAATGTCCGTGTACAAAAGTTCAGCTTTCTAGGTGAACGCGTTCTCGAGTTATCGTGCGCACAGACAGACATACAGACGGATGGACGGACGGACGGACGGACATGCAAAAATTAAAATAACTTTTAATATTATGCGTGGGTGTCCAATTCATTTTGCTCTACCATCATTATTTCGAGGTGTTACAAACGGAATGACAAACTTAGTATACCCCTATATATTTCATCTAGGGTATAAAAATACTTGAAAAAAATGGATTTTTTTTTTTACTCAGATGAAGTAGTTTTTCCTGTTTTTTAAGAATATTTAGCACAGCGTGCGTAGGTTGGATTTCCAACTGGTAACGACAACTCTGTTGAATTGTTTCCGCAGATTTGGGTCCCCTCGAGTTTTTTAGCCACAAATTATTAAATTTGCAAATACTTGGAGAAATATTAAAAAACAAAAATCTAAATTCTATTAAATTAATAATTTGTGAACATCTGTGAAGCATGGACAATGGTTTAAGTCCATTACTGGAAAATTCTGCATTTTTAATTATAAAGTGCAATTCTTTGTAATAGCATTGAAATATTTCTCAAGTTCATTGCTAAGGGACTGAGCATATCAATTATACATATTAAAAATCGATGAAATTGAATTTGGCATTATAATGTATAATCGGCTTCGCCTCAAACTAATCAAAGATTACATATGTCGGTCACATGAAAAATCGAGGAAATACATATCTCTGCGTGGTCTAGAAGCAACCAGGGGCCGGATTCTGTAGCACGGAGAATTTGGGAATTTGGGAGATGAGAATTTCGTTTTCTTGGAATTCTTAATTCCCTAATTCTCCATTCCCAATTCACTAACATGGTTGGAGAATTAGGGAAAACGTAAGCAATGTGAAAAAGTGCGAATCGCTTGGGACGATTAAGGGTATCCATTTTTGTTGTAGAGGGTTAGATTTTTTTTTCATATTTGAGGTACATCTGTCTATTACCTTCTACTGTCGAAATAAATAGAAATTTCTGTTTCGTAGGGATAGTTTTTGAGGGATGTAGGAGGGTAGGTTTTCTCGAGTTTTTCCGGGATAACGAGAGAATGGAGAGTAGAAGGAGAATGTATGTAGTATCAAAAAAAATGGGAGCTCAGGGCAAACAAGATAGGAAATGTGGCGGGAAGAGTGCGGGGTAGAAATGGGGGCTGATTAACGGAAATTTAAAAAAAAATTAAGACAATATCAGGAGCTGTAATAGTTCGCTGGGGTAAGGTTAAGCGTAATATTAAGGGTTTAAAGTACAAAAATATAGGTGTACAATTTTGTAGGCAAGGTGTTTTGGGGGTCGGGGGTCGTACCACCCCTCATAAGTCTCAACATTTATTCCAAGTCCTTATGATAAAAGCAATTGTGTAAATCCGACTTGCCCATCTTCGTGATTCTTATATTTATAGACATCTTCTACTTCTTCTATGTGAGATTAATTTTGGGTATAGGGGAATGTCTTTCACATCCTGTTTCAAGTTTCGGAAATTAACTGAAAGATTTATGTTTTCACGATTTGTAATAATCTGCCAATTGTTCCTTGGAGAGCTGTTGAGACTGGGGTTTACATTTATTAAGCAGCACAGTGAGAGTTATCTAAGCATAAGTATTTGTGTAACAGCATATCAGAATAACATATGTATAATGAAAAGGGAGTAAGTTTGTACAATGGATATACACTATATATGGATTTATGTGTACTGTTACTGACGCAGATCGTAAAGTTCCCATTAAGAACGTAAGGGAAAGTGGACGTAATCTTATCAACGAAATTTGTTCCATTACAGCCGCTTCATAATAGGCAGTACAAATATCAAATCCTGCAAACTCGCTAAAATGTCGCGAAGGAAAAAAGTTTTAAAATATTTCCATTTCTTTTCGACAATCTATTGAGTTAAAGTAAATTTTGCATCTCTACCTGGAAACAGTCATGGAAGAGAAGTATATTCATGATCGGGACTATATTATCCTAGAGAAAAAGTTGATGTGAGCTTGTTGGAATTGAAATATTAATAGTTATTTAGTCACAGAATACATATTACAGAAAATAATTGTAAGCCAGTACTTAAAATAATACAATTGTATTTCTCCGATATTAACTGAAATGATTTAGAATATGCAAAGTGCCTAAATGACTGTCTTGTAGAATACTAGGGCTATTCTTAATTTCGGCAGAATATGAATCCCACCTTCTGGCTGACAAATATTTCACAAACGGATATGGTAAGCTTATGAGAAAGAGTTTGGTAATTGAATCTTGTGAGGCTGGATATTAAACAAAACTATTTTTATTAGTTTTCTTGAAATTGAGAATTCACCCTTAAATTGTGAGTCACTAATATTCCTCATATTCTACCTTAGAAAATTAGTAATTAGTCTACTAAGAAAGAATAAACTAATAATACTAATATATATAAAAAGGAACTATATAAATAACAAAATATAGTATTAAACGTAGAATAACTAAATTTTAAACGTAAATAAATAAATGTCCAATACGAATAAATAAATAAATATATAATAAAAGAACGTAAAGAAATAATTAAAACGGCGCAATAGCCAAACGTATTAAGATTGTTACGCACTCTTGCTGCACACAATCGCTACCCCGGCTAGTGATGGGGAAAGGGTGGGACTTGAACACCTTTGGGCGCCACGTGGTTATTAGAGTCCAAGAACTCGAGAATAGGATAAGAAAATAGAAAAATTCTTTTTCACTAACAAGAAAAACGTTATAATTCGTACAAAGATTAAAAAAATATATCCAACAACAGCTTTTGCCGGCAAGGCACGGTAGCGCGAAACCACGAAACTGATATATTTCATACATAAATATATTTAATTCAACAATAAATTAAATGGGGTAGGTACTTATATTCGCTATTAAGAGAACTGCTTTTTTTTTTGTTTACATGCAGACGATATTCTATGCGAATTGATCCCAGCTTAATCTTCCCTGAGCACGTTCTTCCATTTAATTGCAGCTGCCTTTTCCTTACCCAAGCCTTTCCTCTGATTCTCTTTTGCTATCTTTAATCTTTTAATCTCCTTTTATTTTAACTACCAAATTTTTAACTATTATCTTCATTAACTCTTATTTTCTTCCACACTGATCTTCTTTATCAACATCAGTGTATTTCGACTTCAAAATTAATTACATACGATTTCTTAAATTATTGCAGAGCTTAATTATTTGTACATGTTATGAGCTAATAAGTATTGCTCAAAAGAATTTCACTTTTAGTTTTATTTTTAATTTTCATACAGACGAGCAAGAGTCGTATAACTAAATGGCACTGGCACTAAGCTTTGGCTTAATAAAGCTCACACTTGCAACCGGTATGACTAGTTTACAATGGCGAGACATTTAATGTCAGAAAACTTACTAGCTAGGGGAATACACACGACAAGTAACCCAGCTCCTAATATAATTTTGACTTTTTGGGACTGAATGTATGTATTCTATCACGGGGTAAGATTACATAGTTCTCTTATTTAATGTTATAATTATATATATATACATTTTTTTCTTTTTTTTTTATTTTATTATGTTATTTAGCTTTGGATATAGATATAGTTTCCTAGGAGAGAATTCTATCTTATTTACGTTTATAATTTTAGATGAAGAGAATTTATCCTCTGTTTTGATTAGCAATTGAGGCTGATTTATAATATTTAGGAATTTTGTGATTTATGTTAAAATCTTGAAGTAGCTCTTGGGATTCCTCGTTGATTAGGCTTACAGGTGAAGGATAATAGTTGTCCGCAAGTCTTGATTGAATGTTTTAATTATATATTTCCTTTATAAGGATATTATCGAGGTTGGGAAGGTTGTTCAGGAATTTCGTACTAAGGGAGAGCATGTATCTCATCAAAGGTGTAAGTGGCTATTCTGTAAATATAATTATTTGAGAATTTTTTTGATCTGGATTGGTAGTGTTTTCTTGAACAAAGTCTGAGAATTTTCCTCTCGAAGATTTCGATTTGTAGTGCTAATGTGGGTGAAATTGTAAACCAATTAATTAATTTAATTAATTGATTAATTGTTTGTACATAAGCAGTTTAGTGCTGGGTGTTAGGCTGCTATGCTTTAGTAGGGGCATCAGTATCCTAGAGGCCTTTGAGCCTCTGTTTAGGGCATACCGCCCCTGATTGTTAGCTTTGAGGAGATTGTTGAGAGTTAAGCCCAGATATTTGATATTATCTTTTACAGTTATTACATGCGCTCCCATGTTGATTTTTAGGTTTTTACTTTTTTCAACTGTTCCTGATGCGCTTCTACCAGATGCGTTTCGAAAGCATATCAGATCGGATTTTCCGGCATTTATTGTAATTCCCCATGACTTGTAGAATTCCTCAATTTCATCGAGATGTTTTTTTATTGTTTCAGTAGCGGTTTCAGGATTTTTATTTTGGACAAAAATTAGCGTGTCGTCTGCATATAGAATTGCTTGCGACTGTGTGTTTCCGTGTTGGTCCATTCGTATATGAGGAAAGTCGATTAGAAATAAGTTGTATAATTTAGGGCCCGATATAGAACCTTGGGGTACCCCTGAGTATATTTCAAAAACGTTAGAGATTTCTTCATCTATTGCAACTTGTAGGCTTCTGTTTGTCAGGAAACTATAAAAGAGTTTTATCAGGAATGTGGGTACACCGTATAGGATTAATTTGTGAAGTAGGCCAATAGTCCACACGCTGTCGAAGGCTTTTTCCAAGTCAAGTGCGCACGTTACCGTGCATTTTCTTTGTCTTAGGCCCCAAGTTACGTCATTGTGTAATTTAAGTATGGCATGGTTTGTGGAATGACCTTTCTTGAAGCCAAATTGATAAGGAGGAATGATATTTTCGCTTTCGCAGAAGTTATCCAAGTGGTCCGATGTAACTCTTTCTAGTAGCTTGCCAATGTTTGAGAGCATTTGAATCGGCCTAAAATTGCTCACGTCATAAGATTTTTTATTTTTTAAGATTGGGATAAGTTTTGCTTTTTTTCATTCGGTTGGAAAGTAGCTGTTATTTAGACAGTGATTGAAAATAATAGTTATGTATTCTATTGCCTCGTACGGTAATTTTTTGATAAGAAAGTTAGAGATGCCATCAAAACCACAGGATTTTTTATTATTGATTCTTGTCTTAATTATTTCTTGGATCTTGTTAGCATTAATGAAGGGTAATTGGTTATTGTTTAGGGAGTTGTTAATGTTATCGAAATTTACCCACTGTGTGGGTGTCTCTTGGTTGTTGGAGTGTGGGGTAATAAAGTTATGTACTGAGTTAGTGGTTTCTTGGAGTAGTTGTGCATTATGTGACGGTAGCTTTTCCTTGTATAAGATCTTATAGAAGTCTTCAAATGCATTTAGTTTTTCGGGTGTTGACGATAATTCTTGATTATTAGTACTGACTTTTTCGGGTGTCGTTTTTTCTTTTTCCCTATTATTCTAAAGATTTCTTTAAATGCCGCAGGGCCCTGTGTAATTGCCGATAAGCGGTCTTGGAAGCGTAAATTCATGTGTAAACGGACTTCTTCCTCAATGATTTTTTTGAGACAGTTTATTCTAGCTGAGAGCTGTTGGTATTCTAGTGAGTTTCTTTTATAGTTTCTATGGAAGATTCTTTTTAGCTCGCTGCTCCAGATTTGTTTGTAATAATGAGTGCACACAAGTCAAGTCAAAGCAACAGACAGAGCACTGAAGGCTCACAGATCACTCATACCTATAGGAATAGGGAGTGGTCATCTTCATTATAATCCACAGCGTTGGTGATGACTCAAGGAGCGAACGGAAAGCTATAAACATTGCGATGTCTCACCGATTCTGGATCAGAGTGTTCATTCATAACATAGTCTGCATGCCAAAGTTAGTTACCAAACTATAACCTTCTCTTAGGTTCACGTGTACCATGCTGGACCAATAAAATTAAGGACAAAGTTACGAAATACCAATTTGCAAAGGGTTTATTTTTGTATTTTAATTTGTATGGTAACCAAGCCTATACATATTGAGCTGGTATCTAGCATGAAAGTAGATGCTTTCATAGCAGCTCTAAAAGGATTTGTCAACAGAAGAGGTTTGTGCCCGGAATTCTATTCAGATTGTGGTACAAAATTTGTCGGCGGCATATCAATTCTAGACAAGGAATTACAACAAGCAATTAAACAAACTTGGCCAGCTGCTGCTGAATACTTGTCAAACAAATCAAATTCATGGCACATGAATCCAGCAGCGGCTCCTCATTTTGGAGGATTGTGGGAATCGAGTAATAAATCTATCAAACACCACTTACGGACATCCATTGGCAACTCCAGCCTCACATTCGAAGAATACGCAACGATACTCTCACAAGTACAAACCTGCTTAAATTCAAGGCCGTTATGCCAAGTCAGCAATGATTCAAGTGATCAATTGGTTTTGACTCCTAGACATTTTCTGATACGACAATCGTTAAACGCCATTCCAGAGCCAAATCTTACTATTGATAACGTAACCCACTCCAGTCGACGGAAAAATGTTCAACATATGGTACAAAGGTTCTGGAATCATTGGTCTAAACATTATTTAAACCAACTTCAGAATAGACCCAAACGGTTTCAACCAGAGGCTAACATCAGTAAAGCAGATGTGGTGTTATTGAAGATTGAGAATGCTGAACCAACAACGTGTCCATTAGGTGTTATTGAAGAAGGCCACCCAGGACCTGATGGACTAGTTCGTGTCATCAGAATCAAGACACAGACAAGTACATTTGTCAGACCAATCAATAAGATTTGTCTGTTACCAGTACTCTTATTAACATATATGTGTGAAACTAACACATTTGTTAAATGTTGTGTTGTCTCCCTAAACCAAAGCAACATTTACTTATTAGTTTTTATTTACAGATGTCTGAATATACAGTCAGCCAAGACATTTTGGGTAGATATGATGACCTCAATTTAAATTTTTCATTGCCTGGAAGTCCAAACAACGTTCCTGCATACGACCTAAGCAAGTTTAATAGCTAATGGTCCGACATCGTGGAGGTCACTGCAGATTCCTAACCAGATGCTCACGGAACAGCTGCGTCATCGACGACTGGCGACCAGAACCTATCCAGAACGGCTAAACCATACATGCCTTTGGAAGCAGATACTCCGCAGACGAGACCAGCCACGAACAGGCGTCCAATCATTAACGGAGCTCAGGTCAACGACTCCTGCTCACTACCACTATCAAAGAAGTTGAGATGAAAATTGAGAACTCTTTCCAGCGGTTTAGAATCCGAGAAAAGGCAGACATCTTCCTGCCGAAAGAAGTGATTAAGAGAATTAGTTTCTACGATATTCAAAAATGTCGAAATGAAGAGAAGGCAATTATCCTACCAGATCGCTACCAGGTACGCCGACGAGTACGTGCTGATGGCAAGCTACTATCCTTCTAGTACCATAAACAAGGTATAACACAAATTAAAACACGGTTAAACATGGATGTTCAACAGGGGGAGAATATTCGACCAACCTAAAAATCAAAGAAAAATTAGATTGAAATCAAATAGAAAAATCAGCATCTGGAGAATCAACAGTTGCAAATGATCCCCGACGGCCTGAAATGAACAAAATGAATTAGACATGAAATCCAAAGATAATATAGTTAAAAGAATACATGAAATAAAGAAATAAATGAATAATCACTACAACAAAATTGTGTTTACATAGCACCATATAGGCAGCATGCAAACTCAATAAACTTTATGTTCTACAACATAATGTTTTACAAATAATAATGTATAAGGTACGAATACATAATCTAATTTCCATTTACAAGGAATGCATAGATACCTTAGGTGAAATTTTCCAAAATAGATTCACCTTGACAGGTATTTATGCCATTTGTAAAAAGCAGAAAATTAAACACTATTAATACATAAAAGAAATAAATGTATGTACCAACCTGTGTGAAGATTATTAATTGAAGGGTTCCCCATAGCATAGAATACAAGGCTTGGGTGGATTCTTTTCGGAGAAAAAACCGCACTACAAAATCACGTGGACAAAAAATGTTTTTCGCATTTGCAACAAACAGTGCAGATGATTCAGCACAATTGAATCAGCAAGTGCGGAACTTTTGGGAATGGGAAGACCTGAATTCTTTACTGAGAATTATAAACGCCGCGATGATGGCAGTTATGTAGTAAAACTGAAGTTCAAATCAGGCAAAAGTCCCGAGCTTTGGGAGTCTAAGCCAATGGCAGTAAAAAGATTCGCTCAACTCTAGAGGAAATTTGACCGAGCTGCCGACCTACGAGCAGAATACCATAAATGTATTCAAGAATACATAAATCTGGCGCATATGTGTAAGATAAATAAAAATGCACAAAATAAAATGCAACCACCCAGAGGTATTATTTACCCCACCAGACCTGAATAATATCAGCAGCTATTCATGGTGTGACTCAAAAATCGTGTTAGCCTGGATATCAGGTCATCCAAGTAGACGGAAGACTTATGTAGCAAACAGAGTTACCGAGATACAGGAAGGCACCCTGAGTAATACGTGGGGATATGTGCCTACAAAAGATAATCCTGCCGATATGGCATCACGAGGTCTAATGCCAATGAGCATTCGAGATTGTGAGCCATGGTCGACAGGACCAAATTGGTTATGGCAGCCCAGCCAAGACTGGCCACAAGATAAGAATCTGTGCTAAGAAGCTTCATATGAATTGAAGACAGTAAGGGATCTTGCATTGCAAAGAAGCGAAAGGCTTAGAGCAATTATTGAACCATTCTCATCATATAAACAATTATTGCATGTCACTGCATAATGTATCCGATTTATTCACAATTTTAGACATAGAAATCAAAGGAATATTGGCAGATTGACACCGGATTATATAGAAATAGCCAAAGCAAAGTTAATTCGGCAAGCAGAGCAGAAAGAATTTGCAAATGAATTCAAAGCTGAAAGCTGACAAAAATTTATTCAAAAATAGCAAAATTATAAGGCTTTGCCCATTTTTAGATATAGATTCAGCCTTTAGATTAGGTGGCAGGTTGCACAATTCAAACCTGCCAATCTCAACATGACAGCCAGCTATTTTACCCAAAGATTATCATTTCACCGACTTAGTGATTGATCATTTAAAAAAAAACTTTGCATGGCGGACCAAAATTGGTCCTAAACAGCATACGAAGCCAGTTTTGGATCATCAATGCATAACATGTGTAAGATATTGCGCTGCAATACAACAGCAGCTCATGGGCAGTCTACCCAGTCCTCGAGTTTCCGACTTAAGGTCTGAAACAAATCTCCCAGTATTTAAGAGATTTATCGCAAAACGAGGTTTATGTGTTAACTTATACTCCGACAACGGAACATATTTTAGTGGGACAGAGAAAAAACACTTCAGCAAGGTTACAAAAAGGCAAAAACTGAGACAAATGAATTAGCAGCACATAATGCTGCAGCCATGGGATCAAATGGCATTTTATACCTCCTGCAGCTCCACATCAAGGTGGACTTTGGGAGGCAGGTGTAGAAAGTATTATGCACCATCTGCGTCGAATTTATAGCTTCATTGATACTAACATTAGAAGAACTAAATATATTAGTTATTCAAATAGAAAGATGTCTCAATTCCAGACCACTGTACGCTATCACTGCTGATGCAGAACAGCTGGCAACAGCAGGTCACTTTCTATTTAGGAGCTCGCTACTAGCTGTACCAGAACCCATTCGAAAAGAGACCAATCTCCACTTTCTGAAACGATGGATGCTGATTCAGCAGATACGTCAACAATTCTGGAAAAATGGTCAACAGAATACTTGAGCGAAATGCAAAAAAGACAAAAGTGGAATACACCAGAAAATAACATCAATATTGGTCAAGCTGCCATCATTGAAGATGAAAAACAACCAACAACAAAATGGTAGTTATGCCTCATTAAATAAGTACACCCTGGTAAGGTTAGCAGAGTTTGAGTGGTATCCGTAAAAACATCAACAAATACTTTTCAGAGACCCATTCAAAAAAATTTGCCCCTTACCAGTTAAGCTATAATAAATAGCTATTAAGAACTTTGTTGTGATGTCCGTTAATGCTTGTGTACGTCAAGTGTGTTGCATGTATGGGTCCCGGCCATATATACACAATTTACTTATAAAAATAATCACTACATAAAATTCTTCTCAAGTAAATAACATAGGTCCGAAGCATGGAAATGGAAGACATCCTAGAGGTAATGTACGATGTACACTGCGATAATCGAATGGGCAATATCACCATTGCCTCCAACACCACCGCTGTCAAGCATGCCGGAACTCAACACGCCTCCTAGAGAGGCAGAGTTTCAGTTTAAAATGCCTCTGGCTCCTAAGCAGCTAAGGTCCAGCAGTCCCGAACATGTGTACAAGGTGATTAAGGACATCAACGAATTGAAAACATCATCAAAATCTACAGCACAGCTACCGCCTCGAAAACAGAAGACCATTAAAACGTTGAACGAGAAAAGATACGACATTTTCACAGTAGACATACATAGTAGATATACATATGTTCACATATACCTCTGAGTGACAGAATTTTGTCCACCAGTGGTAACACTTCTTGTAAGGAGTGTATCCAAATTCCACAGTCAAGCAACTTGTTCATCATAGCAGCCAGGCTGCTGAACATCAACAACTTTCACCATAAAGTTGCAAGGTGTTCCAGGTCTTACTGCATCTTTGGACACGATAATATGCGTATGCGCACCAAAGTCTTCGAAATTGAATGGAAAGATTTCAATAATATAAGACTTGACCTTAAACGGAACACCTGGTGAAATTGGATGTATTTTATACTCCAACAAGCAAAGAAAGCACAGAAAAAAACCGCTTTTCGTTCTGTTCTTGTAGGGACTTGCTTTCAACACCACATAGCTAAAATATAGTTAGCACTTTAAAATTTTTGTTAAAAGTAACAATAGTCCGCAATCACAAATACGAAATTTTTTGTGGTACAAAGAATCAACGAAATACTAATCTTTACATCTGCAATATCCAGTGCAGGGTTCTTCTTCACGACATATATGTCCTCACAAAACAAACACATAATGTAAATAGTGGCGCCCCGTCATTTGAAAATTGTAAGGTTTACAGCGCCATGGTGAACTAAGCAAAGGCAAGAACAATAGCCAACAACTAAGCGAAGCCAAAGAACAAAAGACGGCAGCTGACCTCGACCATATAAAAAGGGGGCAATTTCAGCAGAAAAATCACTTCTTACTCGGTGTTTCACCAGTAAAGGTCAGTTAACTGGAACATTGCTGCTAGCATTTTTTCCTCTCACATCCTCAATTAAATGTGTTGGGTCATTCCCACAAATAAGATCATTCAATTTGCGAGATAAGCAAAGGCATTAAGGGAAAAAAAATTTTTTTTGGGACATTACCAAAAATCTTTTTTTTCCTTTACTTTAAATTTATTATACTGAAATTTAGAATAAATTTCGAAGATTTGGGATATTACCAAGCTAAGAATAAAATTCTATAATTTCAGGTTAGTTTTTCTTCATATAAAAAAGGAGATTTTTTTGGGAGATTACCAGAAAGATCTCATTATAACCTTCTAAAGTCACAAATTTAGTTTTGTTTTACTTCATTATACGAAGAGATTCTTCTGGGATATTACCGGGAAATCTCTTAGTTATCATTTAAAATCATTATACTGAAATAGGAAATTAATTCGAGGTTTTGAGAAATCACCAAACTGAGAATAAAGTTCATAATTTCAGTTTTTTTTTGTCCTTTGGTGATATTTGTTGGGTGTTGGGCGATTTCCATACTTAAACAAAAATTCAATTCTGAGCTGGATTGGCAATAGAACTTTTGGGACATTTTCAGGGGTTTATTCTCGATATGGCTTAGAACTAATTTTTTGAATCGCAAAGCAATACGGTATCATTCTTAAGGCAAGAGTTTCAAAAATATAAAAAATGGAAAGTTAACTTAGGTGAAAACAAGTGAAAAAGCTAGAATTGGTCTAAGACCAATTCTTATGATACCCTAGATGAATCCACGTATGAAATTTCGTATGGTCACCCATTTAAGCAATTTTGATTTTTTGCATTGGTTTCTCGCATATATTTATAGAACGGCTCGTCGGACAGAAAAAATGATTATTACCAATTTTATAGGATTTCTTATTCTGAAGAAGTTTTTAGTACAATAAAAATGTCTAGGATTGATCGTTTTCAAAGTATATGTAAAAAACCAAAATTTTTATATGGCAACACCAAGAAAGGGTTGCCCGATTTAGTTCATTTTTGAAATTTTATTTGCTATTAGTATGAAAACACAACGTACAAAATTTCAGCTTTCTATGTCGACGTGTTCTCAGGTAGGGTCCAAATATAACGTGGAAAACGACATTTTTCTATGGCAACCCCACGAAGGAGTTGCCCGATTTGTCTCATTTTCGAACTTAATTTTACTTTTTTTTTTAATGTCCGTGCACAAAATTTCAGCTTTCTAAGTGAACGCGTTCTCGAGTTATCGTGCGCACGGACGGACGGACGGACGGACATACCCTAGATGATATCTATAGGGTATACTAAGTTTTCCATTCCGTTTGTAACGCACAGAAATAATGATGGTAGAGCAAAATGGATTGGACACCCCCGCATAAAGTTAAAAGTTATTTTGATTTTTGCATGTCCGTCTGTCCGTCCGTCCGTGCGCACGATAACTCGAGAACGCGTTCACTCAGAAAGCTGAAACTTTGTACACGGACATTAAAAAAAAAAGTAAAATTAAGTTCGAAAATGAGACAAATCTGGTAACTCCTTCGTGGGGTTGCCATACAAAAATTTCGTTTTCCACGATATATTTGGACACTACCTGAGAACACGTCGACATAGAAAGCTGAAATTTGGTACATTGGGTTTTCATACCAATAGCAAATAAAATTTCAAAAATGAACTAAATCGGGCAACCCATTCTTGGTGTTGCCATATAAATTTTTTGGTTTTTTACATATACTTTGAAAACGATCAGTCCTAGACATATTTATTGTACTAAAAACTTCTTCAGAATAAAAAATCCTATAAAATTGGTGATAATCATTTTTTCTGTCCGACGAGCCGTTCTAGAAATATATGCTAGAAACCAATGCAAAAAATTAAAATTGTTGAAATGGGTGACCATACGAAATTTCATACGTGCATTCATCTAGGGTATCATAAGAATTGGTCTTAGACCAACTCTAGCTTTTTCACTTGTTTATATTTTGTTTGTGGTTCATGAAGTGCCTTGTTAGTCTTATTTTTTATTTATTTAGCAAGTATGTAATAAGAAATTCCTTTTTTTTATAATAATTTTTGGATGAAATGCCTTGTTAAATTTATTTAGCAAGTATGTAATAAGGAGTTCGGTTTTTTATAATAAGGGGTCGATGAAGTGCCATGTTAGTTTTTTATTTTATTTATTTAGTTTCAAAACTCCCTGAAAGTATAGAAATGTGTTCAAGTATGTGATGAAAATGCAATAACAGCTATTTTTAAATAAATACAATATTTTTATTAAATTTCCAATATTTCGAAGACAACAGTTATACGACATGTCAATAAGCATAAAGCTTCCGGGAGATCGCAATTCATTTATGAGAGCAATATCGCACACAAGCAAATATTTACAATAGAAGAAGAAAATTCTCTCAGATTATATTACAACTGCTTCAAAATTACATTATGGATTAACTAGACTCGAGCTAATGAAGTTAGCTTTTCAGTTTGGCCACAGAAACAATAAGGTTTTACCAGAAACATGGCATCAGAATAGTGCGGCTGGTATAAATTGGTTAAATGGTTTCTTTAAGCGGCACAAATCATTATCTCTCCGCATACCAGAAGCGACAAGTTTGTCACGAGCGACTAGCTTCAATAAAAGCAATATTGAGGTTTTTCTAAAAATCTTAAAGAGTGTATGTTACGATATTCTTTTGCGCCAGATGGAATATATAACTTAGATGAAACCGGTAATTCTACGGTTCATGTTCAACGAAAAGGACCAAAGGGCGAAAAGCAGGTTGGTAGTATTACATCTGGAGAAAGAGGGTTAAATGTTACAATGATGGTCATATTCCCGAGAGTCAATTTTAAGGATCATATGCTACATGGAGCTCCACCGGAACTATTGGCGGTGCAAATCCCAGTGGATGGTCGAATGAGGATTTGTTCTTGAGGTATCTCAAACACTTCATTTCCTTTGTAAAACCGTCTGAGGAAAACAAAGTCCTCTTGATAATGGATAACCACGATACACACATTTCTATCCCGACTATTATTGAAGCGAAAAATAATAATGTCGTTCTTCTAACACTGCCACCTCATACATCGCACAAGCTGCAACCTTTGGATCGAACAGTTTTTGGTGCGCTCAAGACATATTATAAGCAGGCAGCAAACGAGTGGATGCTCAATAATCCCGGCAAGCTTGTGACAATTTATGATATTGCAGAGATTATTGGGAAGGCATATCCTATGGCATTCTCTACTCAAAATATTGTCAAAAGATTCGAGGTGTCTGGAATTTATCCAGTCAACGAAAATGTTTTCACAGAGGACGAATTTTTATCCGCATACGTGACTGATAGACCTATAGTTAGTGAACCAGTAAAACAAGATCTACAAGGACCATCGCTCCCAATAGCTTCAACATCGGTTCAGCCAGAAATTGTTTTTCCCGAGGCAATTCGACCGTTTCCCAAGGCTGCACCGAGGAAAGCCACTAATAGAAGTCAACGAAAAATTGGGAAGAGCAGGATTCTTACCGATACACCAGAGAAGGCAGGATTGGAACTTGCGGCGATGACCAGAAAGAAAACTACTCGACCAAGAACTACAAAATCTGCAAAGCGTAAAGTTCTAAATTTTTAAATAATTCCACGTCCTCAGATGAATAGAATATTTTATCAAAACCACGTACATTAGCCCCTAGAATCGTAAAGGAGAAAGCAAAATCATTTATTGCAAATAAAGCGGAAACACCAGATGGAGATTTTGAGGGTGACGACAGCGATACCTATTCGCTTTCCAGTCTACTTTTGGAAGCTAATATTACAATTTAAGTTTGTCTACCTATTATTATTTAAGTTTGTCTGTATGCATATATCATATATTAATATCATTTATGAAAAGGTGTTTTTCTTCTTTTTTAAAAAAAATTAATACTTAGGACCAAGATACAAATCATGATGGACCAAGGTACAAGACAGAATTGTGCCTTGGTCCGAAAAACGCATATGGACAAAATCTACGGTTAGTCAGAAATAGTAAACATTAGTAGAACAATAAATAATAAAATTTGTAACAGACATTTCAGGCTCCAATTTGTGTAAGACGAATTTTATGCATATGTTTTGTGTTATGAATTACAGCATGATTTGTGAAATTTGGACCGAGGTACGATACCTTCCCCTACATATAAAAAGTTTATTTTTTTAAGTATAAAATTAACTATAGATTACTGTATAGATAATCGCACAATTTGTTTCGAAACTGAAATACACCTTTTTTTGCATTATTGGATGAAATCAGATGAACGCTTTCTAAAGGGGTAGTTTCTGACCGCCACAATCCCAGTAACATCATCACCAACGTATCTGTCTCCATAATTATCAGGGCAATAGTTATGGTCATTTAACTTAAGAAAGTTTTGTCCACGTTTTCCGGTGCACAGTGAATGTCATTACGTATCACTTCCCATCTAGCAGCCATAATCCCGAAAGTGTTTTCGATTGTCACACGAACTTTACAAGTTCTTTTATTAAAATTTACTAATTTTGGTGATAAGTTCTTTCCTGAAAAGGATCTCTTAATATATCATTGATTTTTTAGTGTGTCAATAATACCTGGATATGGTCTCATTAAGAATCATCTTAGAGGAAATTCCGCATCACCAGCGAAGTAAAAAAGAAGCTTTATAGGGTTATTTGGATGTTCAGCGTCAGTTGGTATTTTAAGCATCCCGTCCATCAGCAACCTTCCAAAGCCACTATGTCTGAATATTCCCCCGTCGCGTCGTTTTGACTACCGTAGGCGGCGATATCAACAGCAGTGAAAGTATACTGCGCATCTCATAATGCCATAAGAACAACTCTGTGATGACCTTTGTAGCAATAATATTGTGACGCTCCTCCGTTAGCACAAACAATAAAAACATGTTTGCCGTCTATTCCTCTAAAACAGTTTACGAGTCCCCGCCGGGATTTATACTCCTCCGCTATTTGACACCATTCCCCCGGGGTAGGAAAGCAACGTAAATTTTCCACAATTCATAAAATGTTTCATAAAATCTAAATTTGTCTCCCTGTTCATAGATTTCGCGTACCCACCACCCCCTTTTTTTTCTTTTTTTTTTTAAACTGGCATAACCGCGTATAAGCTTTATATGCAATTATACTTGTTCTTGAAATAAGTAAACAAATTTCCGTAGACATGAAAGAAATGCGACGAATTGTCGCATTCATTGTATCACACTATCACCTCTGTGACAGACGACGACGCCAATTGGCGCCGACAAATGCGTGTTGCATTCACTGTATTTCAGCTTTTATTCCCACAACTAGACACTGTTCTCTCACATTGCAAGGTAGGCAAAAAATATTAAAACAGAGAATTATTTTGGGATATTACCAGAAAATTTTCAGTAACTTAAATATTATACTGAAGTTTAGAATAAATTCAAAGTTGTAGGATATTACCAAACTGAGAATAGATTTCTATAATTTCACATCATTTTTCCTTCTTCAACCAAAAAAAATGGGAAATATTTTGGGTGTTTAATGTATGAAGTTTCTGGTTGAGTATGTGAGGGTCTAAGGATTTATAATCGAAGAAAAAACTATAATTCTGAGCTTAGTACAAATTTTATTCTAATTTAAGTAACTCGGATATCGAATGAAATGTCATACTGACTAAAAATAAATGATGATCATGATAAGAAAGAAAAGTTAACTGTTACATAGATTCTAAGCATTAGGCAATTCAATAATAACCAAAGTAAAGCAGACGCATTACTGTAATTATGACTATGCAATATAATAGTTCATTAGTATAGTTAGGTCAATATATAAATGTAGCCTATGCAGCTGTGATTATCATGATGGTGATGATTGATCTTTAACACTGGATATTACCAGAAAATTGCTCACATAATTTTTTTTCCCTATATACTGAGATTGGAGAATAAATTATAAGCTAAGAATAAAATTCTATAATCTCAAGTTTTTTCGGTCTCCTCCTTTATTCTACTAATTACTATTCAATAAGTTAGTTTGAGAGATATCCAATAAGCTGACGTAAAAGTAGGGTTTTAGTGGATACTCAGCTATTATGTCGAAAGTACCAACCATTTGTTTTACGTTGTAAGTTGCTGTGGCTTGACGTGGAGGTTCTGGTTAGATTATGCCTTGAATTGTAGTATAGAAGTATTTGACGTAACGTTGACGGTCAGTAACTCAGATATCAACTCATCCGGTTAATAAGAGGAGCTGGATAAGTCGACCAGAAGGAATCACTGCAAGTAGATTTCATCTAGCAGGTGGAAGTCGTATGACCCATTGTAGCGCTCCCATAGAGCTGTCCGCCTGCCGGTCGTTATCGTTGCAGCCGCGGGGCGCTGATACCAATTCCTAAAACTCTAATATGAAGGCTTGCACTTGATATGGAATGAGGCAGAATGTTCGAGGACTCGGATATCTTCTTGACAAGACCTCAACCACCTCAACAAATAGTATCAATGTTCCTTACATCAGGTTCTTGTAGGAAGGAAATATTTTTTCTTGAATACACTTTTTGACGGACAATGTTAAACTCAGTTCCTCATTAAATTCACTCACAAAAATCTGTGTAGTATGGAAGAGTAAAAACATACATAGTTTAGAGAAAATTTTGTAATTTTATAAGAAATTGTAAATTTGAAATAGACACTTACTTGATTATTCTTGAATTACTGCATAAATGTTATAAATAACAAGTAACATATAAAAACGCTAGAATTTGTCTAAGCCCAATTCATATGATACTCTAGTTAATGCCCGTATGAAATTTCGTAGGGTCACCCATATTTTAAAGTGGTTTTTCGCATATATTTCTAGAACGGTTCGTCGGACAGAAAAAATTATTATAACCAATTTTATAGGATCTCGTATTCTAAAGAAGTTTTAGTACAATAAAAACTAATAATTTTATAAAAAAAATTGTGTACAAAATTTCATCTCTCTACGTTGCTACGTTCTGACAGTGTCCAAATATCCGACAGACGGATATGCAAATTCAAAATAAGCTTTAATATTATGCGTGGGTGTCCAATCCATATTGCTCTACCATAATTATTTCCACGAGTTACAAACGGAATGATAAACTGAGGGCTTGCACGAATCCAAGGCTTCGTCTTCGTCTTGTTATTACAACTAGTGATGTAACATCGAGTCAAGCTTTATCAGAACCCATGTCTATGGCACCAAGCTTTCCTAGTTTGTATAACAGTTTACACATCTGGTTAGCTTGGTCATCGAGCCAAGGTTAGAGTTGACTATTTTAAATAGACAATATATTTTCCGGCTATGTTTATTCGCTGCCTGTCGAGATCAAGCTAAGCAAACGAATTCGGACAGGTTAGCTTCGCCCTGAGCTTCATGGAAAAATGGCGAACGCTGATAAAATAAAGTATAAATTTTGCGCAGGCTAATAAAGTTAATATTTATTTTTTGCAGTAAAGCTTATCGTAGTAAGTAGATACATAAATCATGACTGCTATGTAAATATAACTCTAACCAACTCAGCATTTCAAAGACAAGGGAGCTTGCTTTAAAGTTGATTAATGACGGCGGGAGGTATAGGTACAAGCATAGAGTAAAACAGAACATGCTTTTAATAAAACGTCAAATAATGAGCTAAGCAAACGAATTCGGACGTGCCTTCGTCCTGGTCTAAATATTATAATAGCTGAGCTTGTTGTGTTACGTCACTAGCTATAATAACAAGAAGAGGATGAAGACCTGGATTCGGACAGGCCCTTAGTATACCCTATTAATTTCATCTAGGATATAAAACGAAGTAAGAGCGAAGGAAATATGAATTCACATTGCTCCTTTTTAGCATAAGATGCAAAAAATTTCCACAGTGCCATACTTATTAGAGACTTTTTAACTGAGAATATTCTAGTGTGTTAATGCGCTACCTTAATGGAGCGTAAATTTTGCTGAGTTTAACAAACAAAAATTAAACAATGGCGGCAATCTAACAATGCAATCTCATAATGAATTGCGTCATTACAGATGTACCTTTCGAAAAGATGTCCGCCTGCATTAATCTAAAAAAAAAAACAAGTAAAAAACTAGAATTGGTCTAAGACCAATTCTTATGGTACCCTAGAATCTAGATGAAGGCCCGTATGAAATTTCGTATTGTCACCATTCTGTGCAAGTTGGATTTTTGAAGTGGTTTTTCGCATATATTTCTAGAACGGTTTGTCGGATAGAAAAAATGATTATAACCAATTGCCGTATTCTGAAGAAATTTGTAGTACAATAAAAATGTCTTGGAATGATAGTTTTCACAATTTACGTAAAAAATCTAAATTTTTATATGGCAACACCAACAAAGAGTTGCCCGATTTAGTCCATTTTTGAAATTTTATTTGCTAGTAGGTACAATGAAAACACCATGTACCAAATTTCAGCTCTCTCCATCTATAGATCTCTATAGATTTCATCTAGGGTATAAAAATGCGTCAGTTTTAACAAAAGTGATTATTTTCTAACTAAAACCAAAAGCTACAACGCCGACTTTATTGAAATTTTTCAATTCATCACGAAGTCGAATGGAAATAACTTTTATGCTTTTTTCCCCGTTAATATATGATAGTACAATTTTCATCGTAAATATGAGTATTTTTCCTTCGCGCACCATCAATTTTTCATTATGAAACAGAATTTTTATATTCAGATGTATATTAATTTTATTATAAGCTATCTAATTTTGCTGTTAGTTTACACTACACAATCCTACAGTGTTTCTATTCCCTAGGAAATATCTAAAAAAAATTATGTTGTATTTTCGCATACAAATCCGTATATTCATATTACGTAACGTTGGAAATTTAATACGATTAATATTGGAGGCTTTTGTGTCAAGGTTTTTCATTGTAAATTACTTATACATCACCATACACATATATGCAATTCCATAGAATTCACACTTGACTGCAACACTATTGTATAATTAATATAATTGTTGGTTATTGGTGTCAGTCTTTTATGGATTCCAGCAAATATTGATTGTATTGTATCAAATCGAGAATTTGAAGCAGATTGGTTTAAAGACGCGTTAATAGCAAAAAAAAGGCCACAAAAGGACAAGGAGAAATCGCACAGAATATTAAATTGTAGTTAAGGCATTTCTTTTTAAATTTCGCGATGTTGGAATACCACACAGTTATGACACGAAGAGGGAAGTCCAACTCGTAGGTTCTTTATACAAACTCCCGCGCAAGAAACGTATCATTGTTTCTAATTCGAGCACATAACTAACTAAATGACTATGTCAGACGACAAATATATTTCATATTTCTTAATACTAGTGAATTTTTACATATGTAAACGCTATACAGATTTTGTGAACTGCAATTACTTACCTTCTTCTTCCCTTAGTATGTAATTACCAAGGCACAAAAGGTCAGGAACCAATTTTATGATACAAAAATAAAAATTCGTTTAGAAATCACATGACTTATATTTAATATGACTTACCCCCTTTTTATGCGTTAGTAACAGCATACACATATTAATTAATACTTGCAGAGAAAACAAAATAGCAACATTTCTCTTTCTATTCGTAGAAAAAGTCATAGTATCCAGCTCCAAAGAAAATAATGTTACCAGCGTGGCCTTAGTTCGTTATTTAAAACACAATATTTTAGATATCATTCACAAGTTCCTCATTTATTTAACTTTACTATTTACTTTTTTAACATTCACAAACAATTATCAAATTAACTCCTTAGTTAACGCTAGTATTGCACTTTTAATTATCGCAATTCAAATAGCTTATTACGTTCACTTCACTGTCTGAAATAAGATTCGGCTCCTGGCGGTGAGAAATGCCCTATTTAAACTCCACAAATTCTCGTAGAACCTTCCCGATTATTGCGTTCTCTAAACATCAATACTCCGAACATAAAGATGTCACTTGCCCTATCTGTGATAAGATTCTCCGAAAGTTGTTTATGTCCGTACATAATTTCACACCAAGTATGTAAATAATATCAACGAAAGAAAATTGGAAATAGAATTTTTTTGTTTACATAACTCAAACATTTATTAATATAAATACAATATGAAAATGCAGCTATAAAGTACCTACACCTCAATCCGTTCAGAAATCACTAGATGGATTGCTTTCTTCTATTGTCAAGTCCCATAAATGATTTGAGTACATAAGTTGAAAACATTAACTAACTTCAGCACACAACACACTGCTTACATAATCTCCAATAATTCATTTCTATATTATTTTCCGCAAAAATGCTGTAAAAACGTAGCACATTTTTAGAATCTATGAAGAAGAAAATACATACGTAAATTTTTATATGAGTAAAGAAAAGTATTAAAATTAAAACCTACTTCAGTGAATTTCTCTAAAGACAAATTAAGAAACCCTTTGATGACAAATCGCTGATTTTGCTGGGCATTTAATAGCATAAGGAGGACCATTTTTCGATTTGAAATGTCTCTCAATTCATACCAAATACTGTCATAGATTGCCTTAACGAGTTCCTCACTTTTTGTAATTATCATTTGTCCAAATATTGAGTAAATTAATATTTGCACAAAGACAATTGCAACCGTAATTAAAGGACTGAATTGAATGTCCTAGAATAAAAATTTATTGATTTCGTATCATGGGTGGATGTGAAAATATCAATTTAAATAAAAAATATTAAAGATAAATCCAGACTAAATTAATATAAAAGAGTTCTTTCTATTTAGCGTGGTTGCAATTTAAATCTAGCGGTTGTTTCCTTATTATAATTTTGTATATTTACAGCAAATGTCTAATTTTGAATTTTGAAATATTTATGGGCGTGCGGATCTTAGAATTCTTAATTGAAATATAGCCTTTCGATTTCACTATTAACTGGTATCTTGAGAATTGCTGGAAAAGAAATTCACGACAAAACAATTACTCCCAAAAGAAATTAAAAAAATCATCTGATTAGCTCTAGCTAGAACAGCGATATTATGGCGGCTCATTCATCTGAGAATTTAATTTTTCAAATCGTGTTATTGTATTCGAAATGTCAAGACCGTCATTGTTTAATCGCAGTCCAGTATCGAGACATCGTTTCATGATACTAACGCAAAATACTATTTAAGTCGCAGTGTATTCTTTCCCAGTACACAAAGTTTAAGCATAAGTTTAACATGAGAAGGAAAGGCCGTAGCAAGGAAATGAATATATAGAGCAAATACAAAGCTGAATAAATAGAAATATTGTAATTCTGGTATAGGTCAAGCGGCAAAACCAATTAATATCGCTTGGATTGGGGAAGGTGGTACCAGAGATAACTTAATACTCCGTATAAAGATGCGACAGCTAGAATAAAAATACCAAACTCATTTCGCATCTACAGAGCTCTGAGTTTGCGTCCACTTTAGCAACAAGCAACATATTAAAGTTTCCAGCTACACTACGATGCGAACTTTACTTCTCAGCTATGGTCCGCAACACATGAGATGCGGTGAGTTTATGAATCGGGATGCTGAAGTTATTGGGGGGCAAGGAAACAAACTGCAAACAGAATATTTTTCGCAACATTGTCATCGTTTGCTTTATGGCTGCTGTTGATGACTGGGAACTTTTGGCTCTAGCGAAGTACATTGAAGAATTGTACTCGAATTTTTTGTTTAATCATTCCTCAGAACATTCCGAACATTTTGCATTGTTCCTTTTATTGTTTTGTATTTCGGTATTAAGTTATTAAATCAATCAAGACAGATTTTGGATATAATTAAGGTTATTATTTTTAATTTTGTTTTTTTTTTTTATTTGAATTTTTGTTTTTGGTTTTGCATATATATATTTTAGGTATCGATTTATAATCTAATTTTGTAAAGAATATCAAAAAGTCGAACCTTGTTGTGACTCAGGTACCTATCGCCCCGAATCACAACCATATAGTCAATACATCAATATATTGTCCTATACAATATATTGATGTATTGCAAATTCGACCCTGAAAACGAAACATCATTTAAATTTTTCATTTGCATTCAGAAATTTCAAATGCATTTTCATGTCATAACAAAATGCAATTTAGCATAAATTGCATTTCGTTATCAGTAATGTACTCACTCCACTCACACGGTATACCTACCAACATGCCTTGTAATCGGATCATTTTCGTCGCGCAAATTGAATGCCTTGAAATAATTCACATATCGATCCTCGAAGAGTTCTTTTAAAAAACGTCGAACAAGGCAGTCCGGGAGTAGACGATTGCGGAGTTAAGATTATCGAAAAAAGTTTCAAACTATCTACCTATGTGTGTTTAAAAAAAATTGATACCATATGGTATTAAACGATTTTAAGTACATTACCGGGAAAAGTGTGAAAAAATTAACTCTGTAATTACATCAAACAATTTTCATAAATTATTGAAGGAATAGTGTTAAGAATTAATACTACGGTGTTTTAAACAAATTTTTGCTGATGTTAGTTACAAAAAAAGAAATTATTTAATAAAAACCAGTAAATTTTAAAACCAAAAAGTGATTTTTTCTATCAAAGCCTCAAATCGATCAGTGGATGAAAGGTTGAGTACTCTTCACCCCGAGCACGACGCTGAAACCTCAACAACCTGAAGGATGGTTTGCATCAAAGTTGCAAAGCGCATAGGCGTACTGAACCAGATCTGAAATTCTGATGATAAATAAGCGTCCCCGCCAAAATAAAAAATGCATGTCTGTTATAAATAATCAAAAAATTCAAAATCTATGATAATCTGTCAATATATCAATTTTTTAGGGAAAACTTATGAAAGACGATTGTCAGTCTCGGATGTGCAATTGCAGGATTTATCCATTTTAGAGCCCCCTTATCAACAATTAAACAATGTTTGGAAAGAGAAGAAAAGAGTATGTTACTACCGCAAACGATTTTCTAGTTTGTTGAGGAAATATAAAGAGTTGAAAGGAAAAATCGGGACAGTTTGTAATAAAAAATACGGTCGAAAATCGTCAGTAATAAACCAAACAAAATCAGTGCGTGAGAATGTTTTGTTTTTTTTTAATATACATTTTTTTATTTTCTTTGAAAAGTCCCATTTATACCATTAATTTGAAATATCGCACAAAAGAATCGAGTAAATAATTAGCAAATGAAAAAAACAGGAGCACTGTGAAAACATTAAAATTTGAGTCCCCTGTATCCCAACCTGAAGTCGGCAGGCTAAACAAAAAAAGACGGGTCCAATAATTTATTATACTTAACTCATTCGTAAAGTTTCATAGAAATCGAATGGGTCGCGTCCAATAGGTGATCGGTTTGGTGTGGAATTGCTGTATAGTAATACTATTTTTTAATTATATTTAGTTTTGAATGTGAAGATTTGCTGGCATTACTCAGATTTTTTGTACTCCACAAACAATTTTTGTTCAATGCACATCAACAAATTTGAATGAAAACAGGAATGTTATGTAGAAAAAAACAGAAACAAAAACAACAATGTGTGATCAGTTTGTTTCTTCTATGCCTTTATGCTAATGATATGTAGTGTTTTCTTAAATATGTGTTTAAAAACTGCTAGATGTATTTAAGATATTTCAAAAAAATCGTCTGTGGGCGCCACAAATCATGTACCCAGCAAAATATCGCAGCGAAAGACCTTTAGAGTTAGTATAATCTTCCTTTATTTTTGGATCTACATTATCAACAATGAAATCATCTTAATGCATTTCCAATTCTTCATTTTCTCGCTTAACTTCTTCACTTTTATTTAGTGCATTCCAGGGAGAAATATATTTATTGTTTGCTTCAATTTCGTTCACAACATCCACAATGATAATCTCTTCATTGTCGTCCTCACAATTTTTCAATTTATTGCTACAAATAGGATTTAACATTTTATTTGAAATTATTCGGACCAATATGTGTACAAACAATTTCATTAGCTGATGAGTTTTTATTTGAGCCACCTCTATTTCGAATTAAACCAAACAAATCTTATATTACGTATTGGTTCAGTTAAGTAAAAAAAAGTTTATGCTATCGTACATATTAAATGTATATTTTGAAAGGTCATTAAACCATTAAAACAATAATTTTTTTGTTTTCCTTCTAGGGCTATTGACGTTATATATTCATTTCTTCGAGGAATTGCTTTACAAGCACTTCGCTTCTTAATCCGGCCATAAAAATATTTTTGGAATGTTCCACTGGTGCATAATATCAGTTTTCAAAAAGGTATTCCTAATTGATTTAATTACATGAGGATATCATATAATGCATAATAGAGTTTTCATTGAAATTAAAATATGGCTTAAATATTGTTACACCTAATCGGGAGAAACAAATTCTAAAATTTCATCCGATATTAGAACAGCATTCAAGAATTTCTTTTACTTTATGTGATGAAATTTCCCCAATAATCTTGTTTCTGTAACGTAGTATGACGATTTTACAGTTGGATAAGATTCCTCTTGGCACAAAGAGACAAATTTCTTTTCCAACCGCGTTGCGCAGTTCATCATGTCCTAAATTTTCAAAACCAACAATTTGATCCAATTTAGAATTATAAGTTTGATTCCGCTTTATAGCGATTTCATATAAAATCAAAACAGATTCTCTGCTATCAGCAGACCATTCTAATACATGTTTCCGAAAGGTTTCAATAATATTTTCATTTTTACCAGGCGAAATGCATTCAATAGGCAGCCATCTTTATATTGCCCGTGTAGAGGGCAACTTAAACTTTAACGAAACTCTCATATATTCACCCTAAAAAATTTTAGTGTAAATTTACTAATAAGATAATAGGAAATTAGTTAAATTGTATTATTGTAGTAAATTTACACCAAAAAGTGAAGTACTTTACAGACTTAGTCAATTATACTACATTGAACAAGTAAATTTTCATAAAATTTTACTCTACAAATGTAGTAAATTTTACTACGTTGAGTAATTAACTATGTTAAACTGTTCTAACTCTTCTAAAAGTAAATTTATTACTAAAGACTTTCAAGCAATTAAACTACAAAAAATTTAGTAAAAGTTACTCTTAAGATTGTAAAATATTTACATAAATTTTTTAGAGCGTTTGTAAGAAGGAGACGATACAAAATGTATGCGTTGTCCTAGTAGCAGTTTCTCTTTTTCATTCCATACAGTATATCATTTTAAAATCATTTTCTTTGCTTTCTTCGGAAACAAAGGGCGTTTATCGATAATGATAATTGAGTGATCTCTTACACATTATCCTTAAGCGCTCCATTTTGATTTTCTTTACCTTGATTTTTAGTTTCAACTCATTATATTTCCTCAACAAACCAGAATATCGTTTGCGGTAGTAACATTCTGTTTTTCGATTTCCAAGAATTGTTTGCAGAATATCTTTGCAGGCTCATTATTTAATTGTTGATAAGAGGGCTCAAGAACGGATAAATCCTGTAATTCCACATCCGAGACTGACGTCCTTCTTTCATAAGTTTTCCCTGAAAAATTTGCAAGAAGCCTTCCCTCATTTTCATTAAGAGAAGAATTTACAAGTTTCAAGATATTAAACCTATTTTTAATTTGTTTTTTTTTTTCCAAAATAATTACGATCGAAAAGTTTTGAGCAGACGTATGCATTTTTTATTATTGGAGAAAATGCGGTTATCTATTTGTCAAAAGCAGTTGTTCCAGGTTTTGGAAACCGAAAGGTTTTCAGATCTGGTTCAATACGTTTATGCACTCTTCAACTTTGAATGACGCAACCATTAACATTTTTTACAAATTTAGAATATAAATAAGAACTAAGGTCGGAAATCTAAAACGGATTCCGAAAACAATGCCCAAAAGCTTCACGTATCCAAAGTCCAATTTTAAAATCAGTGTCCAGAAATCGATACCTAAAATATACCTATGCAAAGATAAAATACAACATTTAAAGCCAGTAGCAAATATTCAAATAATAAAAAAAAAAAAAAACAAATGTTCTGAGGAATGATTAAACAAAAAATTCCACTAGAGCCAAAAGTTCCAATTCATTAATAGCAGCCATAAAGCAGACGATGACAATGTTGCGAAAAATATTCTGTTTGCAGTTTGTTTCCTTGCCCCCGCAAAAACTTCAGCTTCCCGATCAACAAACTCACCGCATCTCATGTGCTGTGGACCATAGCTGAGAAGTAAAGTTCGCATCGTAGTGCAGCTGGAAACTTTAATACGTTACTTGTTGCTAAAGTGGGGGCAAACTCAGACCTCTGCAGATGCGAAATGAGTTTGGGATTTTTATTCTAGCTGTCGGATCTTTATACGGAGTATTAAGTTATTTCTGGTGGTACCATTTTTGTAATAGTCTTTTTTTTTACAAATCTAATGACACTAATTTTAAGCAACCGATAATTATAGATTGCCTTATCCACAACCATTCCAATAATAATCGCATATGCAGTTAAAAATTTATATTTCAGGATATATGATAGGAAATATGAAGGTCCTGATTGCTGTCCAACGGACAACATGTTGCTGTACCATGGACAGTGGGATATTGTTCCATGAACATTTGTAATTTACTAAGAAGAAATGATGGTATATTAACAGAGTTAAATTAAATAACACTCTTTATTTAACCAAGAATAATAATATTCGCAAAGCAGGTTACTAAACAGTAATTTGTTATAGATAGACATATTTCATTTATTATTTATGTAAGGGCCGGGCTATGGCTTTTTTGAACATGTCCGTGGTACAAATGTTTGAAGTGTCCAAGCTACATATCATTGAAAAAGAAACACAACCGCCTGTTAAAAAATTTTAAGGCGCACAATTCACCACATGATGGACGATTTATAATAATACATATAAGCAAGTTTTACTTGCTGGAATCCAAAAATATAGGAAGAATTGAACTCAAACTATTTCAATTCTTTACCACTAGAAAATGTTTACTTTTTTTTCACGACTTTTCTTTCAAGTGCAATAACTGACATCTTTTGATTATTAAAATAGGATAAAAGTGCGTTTATGCAGGTAGTACTTATAGTCCGTGTGGAAAATGAAATGATCAAGGTACACACATGTCCAAGATACAGCACCTTGCCCTATGTATTGTCGGGCATCAACATTTTAACAAAATTCTTAAGCCAGTTTTTAAGAAAAAAAAAAAAACAATAGTAAATATTGGAGAAACGATGAATGCTTTTCTAGGGTCATAAAAATTGTGAGGAATTCATACTTATATCGATTTCGAAATAAGAAATCACTGGTTAACTGTTAATGCATAAAGCTAGGGCATATATTTTTTTATGGTATACGTACTACCTTGTACTCATTTGATTTATAAGCAGGGCTTATAAACTCAACTCTGGGGAAACAACAATCGTGGATAGATAGATAGATAGTTACAAGCAAAAACCGTCCATAAATGCCTTTGGATAAGCCTTTATAGCTTTTCCAATCCAAGCCATTTATAATACAGAGTACAAAACGATAAGATATTAACTTTTTTCTTTTAACTACATTCAATACAATATACGTACTCTTAAAATTTGAAAGAGAGCCTGGGAAAGCAATCTTGTTAATGTTAGCATATGTACTAATATGAAATTCTCGAAGATAGTTTTAAACTGATTCAGAAAACTTATAGCATCCGACTGCATTTTAATCAGCGATTTTAGGAGTTCTTTTTTTTATACTCAGTATCGTACTCGCCAGTTTTGTAACCTATGAAAATGCAGTAACTTTTGCAGAGCTCCAACCGTGAGACTGTGAAAAGGCAATATGAAATAAAAGACAAGTCAAAACCAAGAAGTGCCGGAACATGTACAATAAACTGAAGTACTTGAATGACCAAATTAATTGCGTATCCTAGATAGTTGTGGTACCTACAAAAACAAACTCTGTTACAAATATTAAATATTGGAAAGAATAATATTTTTGGTAATATTAAGGAATCCCGATAATGCTCATCTCTAATGGTAGCTTCCAACCATTTTTTGTTTCTATTAAGGATATTATGGTGTGGGTAGTAGTTCCCCATATGTACAAAATCAAGTTGAGTGCCGCGATTTTGCTTAAAATGTAATAATTTTTTTATTAATTTCAAATTTTATTTTATATCTTCCATATAATATAAAGAATCCCTATACGTTGATACTTGGTTTTGACAATACTACGCCAGTTTTAAGTAAAAAAAAAAAATAAAAAAAAAATAAAGAAAACGCATACATTCAAGCCAATCGGTTCTTAAGTTTGCTTTAAGAAAAAGATTTGATATTATTTGTGGTTTTATTTAATATTTCATTAAAACATTCACTGTTTTGGATGGACAAAAGCTCGTAAGTGTCAAAAGTGTTAATAAAAGCATTTCCGGACTTGCGGTTGAATCGAAGGATATCTAAGCTTTTTTTTAATTGAAGACTACTTATAAAATTACTGACAAAATTATAAATCTTAGTACCTGTGTCTGCACTACTCCAAAGTTAAGAAATGGATAAAACTTTTCAACTTCAAGCCCAATGGCAAAAAACACTTTATAAAACTGTACAGAGTGTGCCAAACGAACTCCGCAATATTGAAACCGGTGAAAGTTGAAGTGATTTCCAGTCGAAAATCCTATAATAAACGTTTCATGTGAAGTTGTCAAATTTGAAATAAGTGGTATTTTTCCCGAAAACGAGCTAAATGATCTGCTGTTTAAATATTTGAAGAAATATCCTCATCATCCTTTTTATTATCTACTTCTTTTTAGGTCTGGGGAAGCTGGAAAGTAAGGCGTTCAGATAAATCCTGAGATTCCTAAAAGAAGCAAGATAGATCTAGAGCAGTTTCAAAAGTAATCGCGTGAGGTCAAGGGGCATAGACCCACTGGACGTCTAAGTGAAGCAGACTAGTCAATTTTAGCTGCACCCGTCTTATCTAACCTAACCTAAACTTTTTATTAATATATTGCTTTTAAAAACACGTTGCGACTGCTTAAATTAGGATGTAATGAATTTTTGGAAATTTCTGTGCTGCGTGAAACAGAAATGAAATTGCTCTATATCTAAGCTTAGTATTAGTATATGTATGTGTGAAACTAATACCAATTTCTTAGTCGATAAATTATTTTATGTATAACTATCATATAAGCGTAGGTATAATAATAATTTCTCACCCCGTATAAGAAGAGTATCGCAGCGGGTTTGTAATAAATTGTAGGCAATCAAAATGTAATGTAATATTAAGTAGTATTAATACAAACCTTGATAAGCTGCAATATTTCTGACTGATTATCTGATAACGATCATTCGCTACATCTGTCGACGATGTCATGATTAATACTCTGCGGGATAATTTTATACGTTCATCTTTCAATAGCCATAGAAAGAAGAATTTAATTAGAATCTGAAAGTACGAAGGAAATATTTCATATTATCGTTAAACTTAATTTCTCATTAAATTCAGTCGCAAAAATTTGCGATGATGGTAGGTATACATCCTGTAGAGAAATTTTGTAAAAATTTTACAAGTACATAATTGTAAATTAACAATAGACATATTTACTTGATTATTCTTGAAATACTTCATAAATGTTACAAATAACAAGTACAAACGTAACAGCGAAGGAAATATGTATTTCAACCTTATCTAAAAATTTATTAAAAATATTCCACTGTATTAAGGTATCTTATGAAGTTTAAATTTACTTCGTTTAACACACAAAGATTAATCAACTGTGGTAATGCAACAATGCAATGTCAACATGAATTGAATCATTACAGATGTACCTTTCGACTGGAAAAAATCTCAGGCTGCATTGATGTAAAAAAATAGCGTTATTTTTAAGACAAGTGATCATTTTCTGACTAAAAACAAGAAGCTACAGGACCGATTTTAATGAACTTTTTTCATTACTCTTATTGGTGTAAATCTTACATGAAATCCACCAAAAATTGCTAATACAGCATCAAAACGAGTATTTTTGCAGCTTGGTTTAAAGATGCATTAATAGCAAAAATTGGCCACAAAAGCACAAGGAGAAATCTCACAGAATAATTAATTGTAGTCAAGACGCTTTTTTTTAAATTTCGCGATGTTGGAAAACCGCACACAGATATGACTTCATCAATAAAAATGAAGAGTGACGCCCAACCCGTAGGTTCTTTATACAAACTTCCGCGCAAGAAACGTATCATCGTTTATAATTCGAGCACATAACTAACTAAATGACTATGTCAGAGGACAAATATATTTTGTATTTCTTATTACTAGTTAATTTATATATATATATATATAGCGCTTTATAGATATTTACTGCTTTCCTTTTGTGCGCTGCAATTACTTACATCCTTCTTCCCTTAGAATGTAATTACGAAGAGAAATAAGGTCAAAAACCAGCTTTACGTAGAACACGCTACTTCGGTCGAAAAAATCAATAAATATTCGTCACAAACAAACATGCTTAATATTTAATATACCATTACTCCTTGTTTGGTCTTAATTCCAATTATCAAATAATAACAAGATGTTATTATGTTATTTCATGGACAAGCAAAGCGCCTTGGGCAACACCCCTTTGACACGATCAAAAGTTAACCGACGATAGAAGCATCGAAACCTGTATCGTCAGATGAATTGGCAATATGTTGGGAAAAGGCTGCATAATATCTAACTCGAGCGGTGAATCCACAACTATCATAGCCAATAGAGGTTTCCCAAAAGCGGAGTTTTATCACCACTACTATGGCTCTTAGTTGTAGAGGAACTATTAAATCTACTCCAAGAAGCCGGCTTTAAGTATTAAGGACACGCCGATGACCTGGAATCGCCACCGTAAAATTAAAACCAAAAAAGTGATGTTGGCATACAGTTCATGCGAAAAGCTGTGCGGGGAAAAGAGGGATATGTACCCTTAAGTTAACTTAAGGATCTTCTTGGCCATAATCAGACCCATACTCTCCTACTTAGCAAAAGTATTTGGTGGCCTTAAACGGTGAAAACAGCCACCAAGAGAACCCTTGATAAAATGCAAAGGATGGCTTGTTTACTGCTAAACGAGCATTTGCAGCCATTCTTGACTTACATCTCAACATCCTCGAGCAGGTCAACTTCTCTTTAAGTTAACACAAAAATAAAATAACAAATATTTTATATTACAGACTGAGGAACTTCTTGCCAGTTTTTATAGAAAAGTAAAAAAATAAGAACCGCTATTCCGAGTAGAGTAGAAAAGTACACTATTCACTCAAAACTACAATCTCAATATACGATTTATTTATTGTCGCTGGAACTCATCCAAAAATATTATAAAATGTCGAAATTTCAAAAGACATATCTAACTTCACGAAAAAAGTTACGTGAGTGGGCGCATGGGGTCACACTTCACTATATGTAGTACAAAAGCATGCGTAGGTTGCAATGGCTCGAGTACGACGATTTTCAATATAGTGTTCTAAGATCAGAAGCATCTGGAAGACACAAGGCCGTGAGTGAATGCGTTCTACATTTTGTTCACGGTTAAAATTATTCTGACCCCATGTGCCTACTTAAGGGTTGAAATCCAACACAAAATTGAATAAAATCTTACGAAAATATTTCTATTACAAAATCAATAGATTCATTAATTATATATAAATACTTACGAATGTTTGAATATCCTCAAATTCACTAAATAACATACATTCGTTCGTAAATAATTACTATCGGAGCTAATTGCAGTCCACAAACAACGCAGTTGGTTTGTGGACTGCAATCACCTGCGATAGTAATTACTTACGTACGAATGTATGCAAACAGGAAACTAGAGGATATAGAAAGTTAAATTAATGGTTATTTTGGGCATCGACATTTTGTGTGAAACCACATAATAATTAATATTTAATAAAGAAAATGGGAAGTTTAGTTGAAGGACATAAATGAAAGAGGTGATAGGTTGAATTGGTAGGAACAGAAACTTGAATTGGTGGTGTGGTAGGGGATACGAAATTTAACAGTGTTTTATATCGGATTTGGGACAGCAATTCAATTGATCTAGATGAGGTACTTATTTAATATATTAATATTCATGTAATATATATACATTTTTCTCTTAGTGTCTTACAATTGTTGGAATCTTTTCACTTGTAGCGTGTTTCTCTTACATTGATGTCTAGATTCTTTTATATAATGTACATATAAGATTTCCAAGTCAAAACAAATGTCGTTGATGATTGTTATATGCTGTAATTTGCTTGGGGTTGATTTGCCTTTTCAACATCTTAAAAGCCCACACCAAAAATGTTTGCCGATTTCTGTCTGGAAAAGTATGATGTAGGTAAAATTTTAAAGTCGTTCTTGAAACGTAATTTTAGCATAAATTTAAGATCTGTTACAATAATGTGATTCTATTTTTAAATAGGTATACATATTATGCTTTAATATTCTGTTACTGCATATGTATTTACTCGGTAATATTGTTTCGTTAAGTGTGGTGTGATAACCGTCTTTTATTCAGCTATCTTCTTGGTCTGGTGTACTGACTTCATCAGGGCAGCCTAAAGGTATTAACCCTAGATTGAAGATTCCCAACAGCACGAAATTGATAAATATAGGAACGGCTTATCAGAGCTCTAAGTCCTACCTGGATGATGGGAGTAGCTAAACACCCGAACTCCTTAGTGAAAACTACGTTTAGGTCTTGTACCTTACTACATATTCTGAACTTGTACTTCAACTTCTGTTTATTTTGTTTCTTCAGTCTATATATTGTTACGAGTGTGGCCTTAGTTCGTTACTTAAAACACAATATTTCAGATATCATTAACAAGTTCTATCTTTATTTAACTTTACTGTTTACTCTCACAAATTCACAGACAATCAAATCAACTCTTTATTTATCGCTAGTACTGTACTTCTAATTATAACAATCCGCTCACTTCACTGTCTGAAATTAGACTCCGTCTCCTGGATTTGAGTAGCGCGGTATTTATGCTCTACAAATTATACTAGAAGCTTCCTGAATATTCCATTTTCCGAACCCAAGGATTACTAAGATGTCACTAGCCTAAAGTTTCTTCCATTTCCAACAGATGTCGCTTGTGTCACTTTGTGGCACGTAAGAATATATATAAATCTATGCTTAATCTATATAATTATTATTTGTAAATATAATTCACTTACACTGCATTCTTGTTTTACTATCAACGCACGACCCATATATGCACATTTTTTATGCGAGCCTAATGTTTCTGGCCGCACTTGCGTGGGTCGAAAATGATAAATTGCACATTGTTATAATTGTGAGCTTGGCGTCACCTCAGGCTATTGTAAGATATTGTCCCCATCTGAAATGCTTGACCCATATCATTAATTGTTTGTGGAAATGGTGCGTTGCAATCTTGTGTGTGGCAGGATATTCGTAGATCTTAAATCTAGTTTCGGACGTGGGAGGTAGTGCCGGTTTTTAAAGAATAACTCAGTCGTTTAGAATTAATTTCAAATATACAATTTTATTCAATAAAATGTGTAATTTTATTCGCTTAACCTAATATCACAATAAATTCCATAAAAGTTCTAAATAATAAAAAAACTTCAAACAGGTAAAAAAAAATTAAAGTTCAATTTAAAAATTCAGTGACGTGTGTGTCTTCTTGCTTCCTTCGTTCCTGCAGTTCCGCAAAAATAAGAAGAACACTAGAATTAATTACATCTATCAACAGAATAAAGGCAAAAATGCTGATGCCGCTATTGCGTGTGAGCAGCAGGGTAGCAGAACTAGTCCTTGCTAGTACATGAGAGCATAAGGATAGCAAAATGCTTCCTGCCAGTTCGTGAGAGCACAACGGTAGCAAAATGCCCTTTGCCAGTGCGTGACAGTACAAGGGTGGCAAAATGCCCTTTGCTAGTGCGTGACAGCACAAGGGTAGCAAAATCCGCTTTTTGCTAGTGAATGAGAGCACAAGGTTAGCAAAATACTTGTATAGAAAGAATAGGACACTCAGATAAGCTCTGACCAGAATTATCTTCTGTATCAAAGGATGGGAAGCCCAGACCCCAGACCAGATTTATCCACTGTATGATAGGATATAAAGCTCAGGTTAAGAATTATCTTCTGTATGACAGAAAGGCCAGTTTATCGCTTTCCAAAATTATCTTCTGTAAAAAAGGTCGGAAACACGATTTTTTATACTCAGATCAGTTGATGCAGATCAACTCTGCCAAAAGAATGGTGCCATCTGCTGAATTTCGTCGGCTTTATATAGCCGCTTTAGCTGTTGTGCCTCTTGGTGTTGCCCTAGCGGTGTTTGCCTGAATTTTATTTGAGGCGAAAACAGCTGGCTGACGTAATGTTAGTGTGGTGTGGTATATTTTGTGGAGTTTTTTTGGTATTTGTTTAAACTTATTTTGATTGAATAAGTTATGAGGAGGATAAACCACAGTCACAACATATGTGGGTGAACTTCTGAACTTCACTTCCAGCGGAAAACCATTGATTGGATCAACAAGAAGTTTTTAGATAAGTATTATGCAGTTTAATTATTTAAAGCTTGACACTTTGTGGATATTTTCTTTGCCTTTTGAGAGTTATTATTTTGAGCAGGTGGAGCTGCACTAGATGACTGGGATTCTGCCTGCTGAGTCAAAACACCTGCATCAGGCAGTGGCAAATTCGTCGTATGTAAGTGGACTGAACAGTAGGTAATTGCTAGGGATATTATACATTCCTCCTTTAGGGAAAAAGAAGTTTTGTTTACAAACAAATTGTTTCTTTACAAATTTTTTGTTTACGTATTCTTAATTGATTTGTTTTGTTTCCAAATTTTGCTTGGTTAATATATTGTTTATGTTTGCGATAGAGGTGTATGTATTGACATATTTAGTTGCTCGATAGGCAGTAAGTAATTTTACGTAATTGTTATCTCCAATTTATTTGATATATAGATAAGTTATTTCTATTTTCTTTTTGTTTGAAATGAGTTTTATGTTAAATTTTATTATTTTATCTTACTTAATCTATTTTTATGGATTGTAATAGTATTGTAACATAATTTTTATATAAGTTAATAAAATTGCTCCGGGCGAGCGGCAGCGAGGGAGTAATTCTATTGGAGTTTCAGTTAATCTAATATCGAGCTGGAAATTTTGGGAATTCCGCTTACTATGAGGACCACCTATCCGCCACTAGGACGAAGTCCAGTGAGTAGCCCGATTCTATCTCACCACAGATATCTCTACTACAAGCTTCGCGTGCGCGATGCGGAATGACGGCTTTCGCCCTTCACTTTCTTTTCGTGAAGGCTTCTGGGGTGGAGTACGCAACTAAAAAACGATGAACACTCTTTCTCGTTTACTTCGGCACAGACTAGGATAGTTCGTATGCGAACCCCAAGATTGCAAACGACAAGTAGTTTAGAAAACACTCATAAGTTGACGAGAGAGTTCCTCGTCAGCTTAATGAAAGGTCGACGGCACCGCTGACAGTGAAATTTATATATTCTTAGAAATTTCTTAGAAAGTCGGGCTCGGGGATCTCTTCTTGATAGCCTGTAGTTGGGATTCGGGTTGTCTGTTGAGATCTATATTGAACCCCTCCTAAAATCTCTTCTAAAAGTGTGATTTGGCCGCTGAAACCCTCATACAATCGTGAAAGTTCTTTTTAGGCTGTGTTTTGGTTCCTGATTTCTTTCTTTTTATTGGAAATTGTCCCTTTTCTGGGTACAGCAAGACAAGAAGTAGAGGAGGTGATGGAGTTTTTCATGTTTGTGGGAAATAATTCACATGAGTACCCGTTCGCGGCTTGGTAATCTAGCCACGGGAGAGGATACAGAATTGTTGCCGAAATTCTGGTGGCTTTCTTGTTATTTCATTAGTGTAATTTGATCATTAAAATTGAAAGGCCGATCCACGTTCATTAGTTTGTTAGTTGGTTAAATTATGATTGCATACAGCAGCACGTGAATGCGTGAATATAAGGAGGTCTGCGTGTCGTCACTGATTCGAAGATGTAGGTTCCCAGGTACCGGGGTGTGTTCTTGTGGTAAGACAAAGGGAGACGAATAATACGTTGGAGCCCCACCGATTGTAATCAGTATAACCTTTTACTGATTTGCGTTACGGATGTTGCTCTATACAAGCTGTTGCTGTGGGACCTTTATAGGGACGTAAACGAAGAGCACTTTTATCTAAGCTAGAGATATAGGTTTTAGATTTATTTTAGAATTCTGAACAAAAATAGGAGTTTGACTAAGCGTCAGTATTGGCCTCGACAACCAGTTGCTTTGTGGATTATGCGTTTGTAATTAGTTGACCCTTGGGATATCTCCTGCTGGACTGGATTCCTCTTCAGCAATCAGTCAGCCGACGGGTTTCATGAATTAAATCAATTAAAAAGTGAAGGAAAATAGATAGTTGTTTTAAGGTTAGCTCCGCAATTTCGATGAGCGTTATAAGTATAAAGATAGTTCCACTCAATTAATTATTATTTCCAGAAAATAAATAACTGTGATTCCAGAAAGAAGATTTCAACTAGTTAGCGGTATTTATCTGGAATGTTCATTTTTCCTCTTTTTTTTTGTTCTGTTTTTGATTTTTTTTTACAGAAACTCGCATCGATAAAGAGAAACTCGAATAGAATTACACCCTCGATATCGCTAGCCCGGAGCAATTTTGTTAACTTATATAAAAATGTGTTACACTTTGTGTAAGGTGTGGGTCCGGAATTCGCTGCATCAGGGGAAGCCGCTCCATCTCTTAGATTTTGCTGCTTCGCTTTCTTCATCAGTGTACTAGCGTACGCTTGAGGTATCAGCAGAATATATCTACATCGCGGGGGAAATCTAGAGATTTTGTAACAGTATTATCGCTAGTGTCTCTAATAACACAATTTACATTATCCGTTCAATTGGCCACGTGCAGAGGATCCAGTTTTTTTTTATTTTGTACCGTGGTTAGTACTTACACACACACATATTTTGATGGGTAATAAGGGATTACAATCATTATCATCGATTATTTTCTCTTTTGATTTTTAATGCGTGGATTATTCTTTTTGTTTGTGTTTGTTTTTTTTTTATTTATTTTTTATTTTGTTTTTGTGTTTTACATGTTCTTAATATTTTATTTCCTAACGTATAACATTTTAATTTATTTATTATGTGTACAGGGTGCCCCGTAAGTCGACGTCAAGCCAGAATCGAGTGACAGACTAAATTATAGCAGTTCTTTTATCAAAATAATTGAAGTTTTTGTTGGCACTCGATGGAACTTGTTAATAGTATTCATGTTTAAAAAAACAATGGAAAAATAAAACACTTGTTTCCGTTCCACAAAAATGTTTCTTTAATTTTATTGAATTATTAGTGTTATGAGACGCGTTTCGCCCTATTTAGGCATCCTCAAGCGATGGAAAATATTGTTCATCAATCGAAATATAAGAGTGAAAGTTAAATCTAGGCAATATAAGAAAGCTATCTTCACAGCAAAAATAATATGGTTAAAGGCTGAAATAAAGAAACATTACCATATATGAGACAACATCAGCATACATTTAAAAGTTACACACAGTGAGCCCGCCTACCGTTTACATCCAGTTGAATTCGATACCGTATGGAGAGGAGGTCATGAAAGAGCCGATACATTATCTGGAATCCAGTTTGAACGTCAGTACAATAAACTAACTAGATGGACACAATTCCAGCTGACGAAGTTTACTTTATCAAATCCAAACGACACTCAATTTCATCCTAGGGTAAATAATTGTTCTTCAATACATTTTTCATTACCAGAAAATAAATTACTTGACAAAGGTCTAGGCTATGCCCCACATTTAGGCGCTAATAATAAAAATTTTAGAAGACTTAGCTATTCATGAAGATGCGGCTCTCCCAGATGATGGTTTAGAAGGTAAAGTAGAGTGTTCTAGGTTAATAAAAGAAAATAGTTTACCTCAACCGAGTAGCTCTAATGAAAAAATAATTTTGCGAGTTTTAAAACAGAAGATTAGTGACAATAATTTAATTGTAATGAAAGCTGATAAGGGTAATTCAATTTGCATATTAGAAAAGAAAATATACCTAGAAAAAATGGAAGATAATTTATCAAAAATGAGCCTGATAGAAATTAAAGAAGATCCAACAAAAAAATATAATAGACATGCAACTTCAGTAATTAATAAAAGTAAATTAATTTTAAATGAAACAGATAGATATCAACTTAAGGTTAGTAATCCAACAATCCCGATATTATACGGCTTACTGAAGTTACATAAAAGTGGCTCTCCAGTTAGATCAGTTTCTTCTGCTTTCAATGCACCGACACAAAAACTGGGAAAAAAATTAAATGAGATACTACCACAACTAATAGAATTTAATAGTAAACACTCCATTAAAATACAATTGACCTAGTAAAAAAAATTAATTGCATTGAGTTACCACCTAATGCTAACCTGGTCTCATTTGATGTTTGTAACCTATTTCCTTCGATCCCAGTTAATAAGTTAAAATCAATTTTGTATAGTCGAATTAGTGAAAAAATTTTAAATAAAAAAAAAGTTTCTCAACTTATAGAATGTCTGATCACAATTACTTTTTCTTTAATGACAAGTTCTATATCCAAACAGAAGGCTTAGCCATGGGTGCTTCTCTGTCGCCATTTTTGGCTGATTTCTACATGGACTTCATAGAACATAACATTTTTAATAATAACTCTGATTTGGTTAATAAGATTTTATGCTGGTATCGTTATGTTGATGATTTGTTCTGTGTGGACGGGCTCTGAGCGACAACTTAATGTTTTTTTAAACAGTATTTTAAATAAATTAGATGATAACATAAAATTTACACTTGAATATGGAGGTACAAAATTAAACTTCCTAGATATCACGATTTCAATAAAAAATAAAAAATTTGTCTATGAAATATATCGCAAACCAACTTTTACGGATACTGTAATTCCTTCTTCATCTAATCATCCTCATAACATAAAGAGTTCTGCCTTTCATTCTATGATTGATCGATTGATTAATATTCCTCTAAGTAGGTTCAACTTCAAGAAAGAGCTTAATATAGTTTTTAAAATCGCAACCGGTATGGTTATTCAAAAAGTTTCATCAATAAGTTATTAAAACAAAAATCTAGATCTTCTGTTCTTAGATTAGCATTCCATACGACCCGAAACAGAAGTAATAAAATTTGGAGAAAGATCCCGTATGTTGGTGGAGTTTCAGACAAAATGCACAAAACATTATCATCTCGCAATGTTCAGCCGGCTTATTTCACTAATAGAACACTGGGTAAATTATTAATAAATAATAAAATAAAGCCTATAGTTCAGGATATTTAAAGAAGTGGCGTGTATAGTATAAGGTGTAACGATTGCGATGCGATTTACATAGGAAAAACTAAGAGATCACTAAAAACCAGCTTTTTAGAACACGTTTCTGCAGCCAGAAATAATAGAACAACGTCTGGTTTATGTAAGCATTTAATTGACCTAGGCCACACTACATCAATTGATAACGTAAAATTATTACGTAATTTATATGGAGGCAAAGTTCTAGACAAATATGAAATCCTAGAAATTAAAAAAAGAGAAAAATAAAGGCTCATTTTTGGTGAATGATCAGTTAGACATTCGTAATAACAGTCCTTTAATTAAAACAAATTTCACAAAGTTATAAAAATTATGGTTCTTACTTATACTGTATTAAAAAGAGACATTGTAACACCTCTTATGTATGTATTAATGATTACTGGTTGATTTGTTGAATTTGCTACTGAGTCAGTCTCACATTATTTTCCATCGCTTGTGGATGCCTAAATAGGGCGAAACGCGTCGCATAATTTTAATAATTCAATAAAATTAAAGAAACATTTTTTGTGGAATGGAAACAAGTGTTTTATTTTTCCATTGTTTTTTTAAACATGAATACTTATAACAGTTACCAGAAAAATATAAAAAAAATGTATGTCATGTATTTTTCAAATTATAGACATTCCTTTTGTTTTCGAGAAAATGTACACCCTGTGATGGTTTTTTAGCTCCTGTTGCTACAAATCTTTACTTTTTTCAATTTTGTTTTTCTTGTGTAATCCCGAGTAGTGCTCATGTAACCTGTTGCTTTAAATTCTAAACCAACTGTTCCAGCTTGGAAGAAAATGTCACATTTTGCCGAGCCAAGAATATAAAATTACTATTTCACCCAACTTTAACTGACTGTAATGAAAAAAAAAAATGTACTACGCCAGTTTGGCAAGTAACTTTAAAAGTTGACGCATTTAATAAGGATTAGAAAATGATATAACACTTGCTACAATATTTCTTAGATTACGGGAGAAAAAAAATGTTTCTTCAAGAAACCCTGTTTCGAAAAATGTCTTTTCACCTACTAAAAATGATTCTAGTGTACCCAAAGTTTGCCGTAAGACCGTAACTTTAAGAATCTAGTTTGAGTGAGACGGAGAGTCATTGCATGAAATGCGAGTGAGCAAGATAATCTTCTTGCTTCCAGCTTTTAAGTTTTGGCTATAATTTGGGTAAATTTGTTACTTTCTTTGAAGGTGGTACTTCCGAGACATGCAGTTGGCCGCTCTGCGTAGTTACAGGAGTACCATCCATTGGGGCGTTCTTTATTTTCATTTTTGGTTTCATTGTTGGATGTTCATTTTCGGTAATTAATTTATATCTTGACGTAGGTATAAGGCGTACGGTTCAGGGGTTTTTCTTTATCTGGAAACCAAGTTGCTTCCAGTTCTTTTTCGATAGTATGTAGACTTATTTTTCACGCTATTTGGTCGTTTAGATCCATTAAGATTGTAGGTTAGTAAACTAAAAATTTATCATTTTAGTAATTTAAGCTGAGTTATTTATATGATTTTAATTTAACTAATTGAATTATATTTAGTGGCGGCTCGTATTAAAATAAACAAGTGGGGCCAGAAAAAAAAATATTTTGGAGACTACTACTTCATAGCAAGATTTTTTTTTACGAAATCTAATGTAAATAGATCCAATGTAACGAAGTATGTAAAATGTAAACAAAAAAAAATAATTTTATCACATACCAGATGTGTCTATGAATTGATTATGCTATCACGAAAGGCCGTCTCTTCTTATGTCCTTTAACGACTTGTAAGGAGCGACGATTTTTCGTTCCTTGCTCACTTGCTCACAATTGTACGTATTCCTTGGTGGTTCAGCTTGTTGTTTTGCATAAAGGTCCAGCTAAAGGCCAGTTGAGCGATGTTGCTGAAATCCATGCGTACATTATACCTAGTAACTACTGGTAGAATTTCCATTAATTTCCCGTGCTGAATCATTTACTGTATATGAATCAAATTCATCTCGATCTAATATCTCGCGCTTGAGTTATGTTGAACAGTGTATCTGCGTGTTTGAAAACTTTATAGAAAAAACTTGTTTTAAACACGGCTCAATTATCTAAATGCAATTAAAACAACGACAGTTAACAAGATAATAACGGAATTGTAACAAAACTTACCATATCCCACGTATATTTACAATAGATAATGTCAATAAGTGTCATTACATCAGCCAGGTGCTTTCGCCTCAAATAAAAATCAAGTACAAGACATAACGACGAAATTCAGTAGATGGCACCATTCTTTTGGCAGAGTTGATCTGTATCAGAGCTGATCTGAGTTTGAAGAATCCTACCTTTTTTACAGAAGATAATTCTGGACAGGGATAACCTGCATATCCTATCCTATCATATACTGAAGATAATTCTGGTTCGAGATATGCTGATTGTCCCAGTTTTTCTATACAAGCATTTCTTCTACCCTTGTGCAGTCACACACTAGCACCGAGCATTTTGCTACCCTTGGGTTGTCGCGCACTAGCACCGAACATTTTGCTACGCTTGTGCTGTCACGCACTGGCAAAGGGTTTTTTGTTTTACCCTTCTGTTTTTACGCAGTAGCAGTGTCATTACTATCAACTGAAATTTATTTTGTTGACAGATGCTCAATTCTGTTCTTCTTCTTCTTTCTTTTTCAGAAGTAAAGGAATCATTACAGACGCAACATTACTGAACTTAAATTAATTTTTTTTATTTTTATTATTATTTTTAATATTATTTTTTTTTAAAGTTTGTTATTGTATGTCTGTATGGAATTTTTTGATCTCAGGTTAAGCTAATTGAAATCATTAATAAAATTTTATATTTGAAATACTAAACGAACTGAGTTGTCCTTCATACCGGCTCTGCTCCCTCACGATCGAGACTAGTTCTCACATTGGTCCTTCAAAGCCTTCAATGCACAAACTATAGAAGGAATGCGCTTATCTTGAGGCCTATCTCACCTACACCAACAGAAAGTACATCATACGACAACACTGCTTTCTATTATCTCCCGCGTCATGCGATGCTCAAAGAGAGTAGCACCACAAAACTCGGGGCTCTTTTTAATGCCTCGTACGTCAAATGGCAAATCATTATATGAGCAGTTATTAGTTGGTCCTACGATTCAGCCAATGCTATGGACCACGCTTCTAAGATGGCGCCTGTATAAGTTTGCATTTACAGCAGACATAGAAAAGATATACAGAATGATTCAAATGAAGCTGTAAATCAGAAGTTCTTTTACTCTGATGGAATGTAGATGAGCCCACGATACCTGTACCGTGAACGAAGTTGTTGGAGCTGTGTCCGGTTCTTGTACCGACCCAGCAAGTAATTTATTGTTCGTCGCAGTGAAGATGGTGGTAACAATGATGATGCTAACGATGCTTGTATCGTAAGTTACTTGTTGATTGTTTTCGGTTCTTGTACCAAGACAATCTTAATCGCCTGGTGACCGGCGAGCCTTTTTCTTCGGGGACGAGTATGTGTCTGGTGACTGATAATTGCCATCGGTATGCTTTGAAGTCGATATAGTTTGCTGTTGTCGTTTATGGGTACTTGTCAATTTGTAGTGATCTAGATTCTTCAATTTAGTACTGTGCTTGTTTTTGACGTTGGACAACAGTTCTGTGGCTTCGTCTAAATCGTAGTCCCTTTCGATTGGTAATGGCGCATGGTTATGTATGGGCCGACGTAACACTCCACTGGAGGTTCTAATATCAGCTACTCGAACCAGACCATCATTTCCATTGTGGATTTTAATTATTCGACCTAACGGCCATTTTAATGCCGGTATATTGTCTTCTTTTATAAGTGCCATAGTGCCAGATTGAATATTTTGGCAGCGTTCCTTCCATTTATATCTATGTTGCAACTGATTCAAATATTCGCCAGACCACCTTCTCCAAAACTCATTTTTGATATGTGTAACAAGTTTCCATCGTGTAATAAGGTTTACATTAAGTGGTTTAGTGTCGGCATCTATCATACAAACAAGGGGTTATCCGATGAGGAAGTGTCCTAGAGTCAAGGCGTTGAGATCGTTTGGGTCAGAGGACATTGGTGTGATTTGTCTGGGATTTAAGACTGCCTCAATTTCGACAATAGCTGTTTCGAGTTCTTCATATGTTAAAGAAGCGGCTGCTAACGTGCGTTGGAGAAGAGGTTTAGCTGACTTTACCGCAGCTTCCCAGAGCCCTCCAAAATGCGGTGCTAGAGGGGGAATGAAGTGAAAATCGATGTTCTTCGTACTACATATTCTTGTTATCTTTACTATTGCAGTTTCAGATCCAATCATGTCCTTTACTTCTTCTAACTGGTTTTTGGCACACACAAAGTTTGTCGCATTATCACAGTAAATGTTTGCGCAGTGACCTCGTCTACCCATAAAGCGTTTAAGGGCCCCACCTTGTGTTGTTAAATCGGTGACTAGTTCAAGGTGAGTTGCCTTGGTAGAAAAACAACCTATTTCCTTCGATCCCAGTTAATAAGTTAAAATCAATTTTGTATAGTCGAATTAGTGAAAAAATTTTAAATAAAAAAAAAGTTTCTCAACTTATAGAATGTCTGATCACAATTACTTTTTCTTTAATGACAAGTTCTATATCCAAACAGAAGGCTTAGCCATGGGTGCTTCTCTGTCGCCATTTTTGGCTGATTTCTACATGGACTTCATAGAACATAACATTTTTAATAATAACTCTGATTTGGTTAATAAGATTTTATGCTGGTATCGTTATGTTGATGATTTGTTCTGTGTGGACGGGCTCTGAGCGACAACTTAATGTTTTTTTAAACAGTATTTTAAATAAATTAGATGATAACATAAAATTTACACTTGAATATGGAGGTACAAAATTAAACTTCCTAGATATCACGATTTCAATAAAAAATAAAAAATTTGTCTATGAAATATATCGCAAACCAACTTTTACGGATACTGTAATTCCTTCTTCATCTAATCATCCTCATAACATAAAGAGTTCTGCCTTTCATTCTATGATTGATCGATTGATTAATATTCCTCTAAGTAGGTTCAACTTCAAGAAAGAGCTTAATATAGTTTTTAAAATCGCAACCGGTATGGTTATTCAAAAAGTTTCATCAATAAGTTATTAAAACAAAAATCTAGATCTTCTGTTCTTAGATTAGCATTCCATACGACCCGAAACAGAAGTAATAAAATTTGGAGAAAGATCCCGTATGTTGGTGGAGTTTCAGACAAAATGCACAAAACATTATCATCTCGCAATGTTCAGCCGGCTTATTTCACTAATAGAACACTGGGTAAATTATTAATAAATAATAAAATAAAGCCTATAGTTCAGGATATTTAAAGAAGTGGCGTGTATAGTATAAGGTGTAACGATTGCGATGCGATTTACATAGGAAAAACTAAGAGATCACTAAAAACCAGCTTTTTAGAACACGTTTCTGCAGCCAGAAATAATAGAACAACGTCTGGTTTATGTAAGCATTTAATTGACCTAGGCCACACTACATCAATTGATAACGTAAAATTATTACGTAATTTATATGGAGGCAAAGTTCTAGACAAATATGAAATCCTAGAAATTAAAAAAAGAGAAAAATAAAGGCTCATTTTTGGTGAATGATCAGTTAGACATTCGTAATAACAGTCCTTTAATTAAAACAAATTTCACAAAGTTATAAAAATTATGGTTCTTACTTATACTGTATTAAAAAGAGACATTGTAACACCTCTTATGTATGTATTAATGATTACTGGTTGATTTGTTGAATTTGCTACTGAGTCAGTCTCACATTATTTTCCATCGCTTGTGGATGCCTAAATAGGGCGAAACGCGTCGCATAATTTTAATAATTCAATAAAATTAAAGAAACATTTTTTGTGGAATGGAAACAAGTGTTTTATTTTTCCATTGTTTTTTTAAACATGAATACTTATAACAGTTACCAGAAAAATATAAAAAAAATGTATGTCATGTATTTTTCAAATTATAGACATTCCTTTTGTTTTCGAGAAAATGTACACCCTGTGATGGTTTTTTAGCTCCTGTTGCTACAAATCTTTACTTTTTTCAATTTTGTTTTTCTTGTGTAATCCCGAGTAGTGCTCATGTAACCTGTTGCTTTAAATTCTAAACCAACTGTTCCAGCTTGGAAGAAAATGTCACATTTTGCCGAGCCAAGAATATAAAATTACTATTTCACCCAACTTTAACTGACTGTAATGAAAAAAAAAATGTACTACGCCAGTTTGGCAAGTAACTTTAAAAGTTGACGCATTTAATAAGGATTAGAAAATGATATAACACTTGCTACAATATTTCTTAGATTACGGGAGAAAAAAAATGTTTCTTCAAGAAACCCTGTTTCGAAAAATGTCTTTTCACCTACTAAAAATGATTCTAGTGTACCCAAAGTTTGCCGTAAGACCGTAACTTTAAGAATCTAGTTTGAGTGAGACGGAGAGTCATTGCATGAAATGCGAGTGAGCAAGATAATCTTCTTGCTTCCAGCTTTTAAGTTTTGGCTATAATTTGGGTAAATTTGTTACTTTCTTTGAAGGTGGTACTTCCGAGACATGCAGTTGGCCGCTCTGCGTAGTTACAGGAGTACCATCCATTGGGGCGTTCTTTATTTTCATTTTTGGTTTCATTGTTGGATGTTCATTTTCGGTAATTAATTTATATCTTGACGTAGGTATAAGGCGTACGGTTCAGGGGTTTTTCTTTATCTGGAAACCAAGTTGCTTCCAGTTCTTTTTCGATAGTATGTAGACTTATTTTTCACGCTATTTGGTCGTTTAGATCCATTAAGATTGTAGGTTAGTAAACTAAAAATTTATCATTTTAGTAATTTAAGCTGAGTTATTTATATGATTTTAATTTAACTAATTGAATTATATTTAGTGGCGGCTCGTATTAAAATAAACAAGTGGGGCCAGAAAAAAAAATATTTTGGAGACTACTACTTCATAGCAAGATTTTTTTTTACGAAATCTAATGTAAATAGATCCAATGTAACGAAGTATGTAAAATGTAAACAAAAAAAAATAATTTTATCACATACCAGATGTGTCTATGAATTGATTATGCTATCACGAAAGGCCGTCTCTTCTTATGTCCTTTAACGACTTGTAAGGAGCGACGATTTTTCGTTCCTTGCTCACTTGCTCACAATTGTACGTATTCCTTGGTGGTTCAGCTTGTTGTTTTGCATAAAGGTCCAGCTAAAGGCCAGTTGAGCGATGTTGCTGAAATCCATGCGTACATTATACCTAGTAACTACTGGTAGAATTTCCATTAATTTCCCGTGCTGAATCATTTACTGTATATGAATCAAATTCATCTCGATCTAATATCTCGCGCTTGAGTTATGTTGAACAGTGTATCTGCGTGTTTGAAAACTTTATAGAAAAAACTTGTTTTAAACACGGCTCAATTATCTAAATGCAATTAAAACAACGACAGTTAACAAGATAATAACGGAATTGTAACAAAACTTACCATATCCCACGTATATTTACAATAGATAATGTCAATAAGTGTCATTACATCAGCCAGGTGCTTTCGCCTCAAATAAAAATCAAGTACAAGACATAACGACGAAATTCAGTAGATGGCACCATTCTTTTGGCAGAGTTGATCTGTATCAGAGCTGATCTGAGTTTGAAGAATCCTACCTTTTTTACAGAAGATAATTCTGGACAGGGATAACCTGCATATCCTATCCTATCATATACTGAAGATAATTCTGGTTCGAGATATGCTGATTGTCCCAGTTTTTCTATACAAGCATTTCTTCTACCCTTGTGCAGTCACACACTAGCACCGAGCATTTTGCTACCCTTGGGTTGTCGCGCACTAGCACCGAACATTTTGCTACGCTTGTGCTGTCACGCACTGGCAAAGGGTTTTTTGTTTTACCCTTCTGTTTTTACGCAGTAGCAGTGTCATTACTATCAACTGAAATTTATTTTGTTGACAGATGCTCAATTCTGTTCTTCTTCTTCTTTCTTTTTCAGAAGTAAAGGAATCATTACAGACGCAACATTACTGAACTTAAATTAATTTTTTTTATTTTTATTATTATTTTTAATATTATTTTTTTTTAAAGTTTGTTATTGTATGTCTGTATGGAATTTTTTGATCTCAGGTTAAGCTAATTGAAATCATTAATAAAATTTTATATTTGAAATACTAAACGAACTGAGTTGTCCTTCATACCGGCTCTGCTCCCTCACGATCGAGACTAGTTCTCACATTGGTCCTTCAAAGCCTTCAATGCACAAACTATAGAAGGAATGCGCTTATCTTGAGGCCTATCTCACCTACACCAACAGAAAGTACATCATACGACAACACTGCTTTCTATTATCTCCCGCGTCATGCGATGCTCAAAGAGAGTAGCACCACAAAACTCGGGGCTCTTTTTAATGCCTCGTACGTCAAATGGCAAATCATTATATGAGCAGTTATTAGTTGGTCCTACGATTCAGCCAATGCTATGGACCACGCTTCTAAGATGGCGCCTGTATAAGTTTGCATTTACAGCAGACATAGAAAAGATATACAGAATGATTCAAATGAAGCTGTAAATCAGAAGTTCTTTTACTCTGATGGAATGTAGATGAGCCCACGATACCTGTACCGTGAACGAAGTTGTTGGAGCTGTGTCCGGTTCTTGTACCGACCCAGCAAGTAATTTATTGTTCGTCGCAGTGAAGATGGTGGTAACAATGATGATGCTAACGATGCTTGTATCGTAAGTTACTTGTTGATTGTTTTCGGTTCTTGTACCAAGACAATCTTAATCGCCTGGTGACCGGCGAGCCTTTTTCTTCGGGGACGAGTATGTGTCTGGTGACTGATAATTGCCATCGGTATGCTTTGAAGTCGATATAGTTTGCTGTTGTCGTTTATGGGTACTTGTCAATTTGTAGTGATCTAGATTCTTCAATTTAGTACTGTGCTTGTTTTTGACGTTGGACAACAGTTCTGTGGCTTCGTCTAAATCGTAGTCCCTTTCGATTGGTAATGGCGCATGGTTATGTATGGGCCGACGTAACACTCCACTGGAGGTTCTAATATCAGCTACTCGAACCAGACCATCATTTCCATTGTGGATTTTAATTATTCGACCTAACGGCCATTTTAATGCCGGTATATTGTCTTCTTTTATAAGTGCCATAGTGCCAGATTGAATATTTTGGCAGCGTTCCTTCCATTTATATCTATGTTGCAACTGATTCAAATATTCGCCAGACCACCTTCTCCAAAACTCATTTTTGATATGTGTAACAAGTTTCCATCGTGTAATAAGGTTTACATTAAGTGGTTTAGTGTCGGCATCTATCATACAAACAAGGGGTTATCCGATGAGGAAGTGTCCTAGAGTCAAGGCGTTGAGATCGTTTGGGTCAGAGGACATTGGTGTGATTTGTCTGGGATTTAAGACTGCCTCAATTTCGACAATAGCTGTTTCGAGTTCTTCATATGTTAAAGAAGCGGCTGCTAACGTGCGTTGGAGAAGAGGTTTAGCTGACTTTACCGCAGCTTCCCAGAGCCCTCCAAAATGCGGTGCTAGAGGGGGAATGAAGTGAAAATCGATGTTCTTCGTACTACATATTCTTGTTATCTTTACTATTGCAGTTTCAGATCCAATCATGTCCTTTACTTCTTCTAACTGGTTTTTGGCACACACAAAGTTTGTCGCATTATCACAGTAAATGTTTGCGCAGTGACCTCGTCTACCCATAAAGCGTTTAAGGGCCCCACCTTGTGTTGTTAAATCGGTGACTAGTTCAAGGTGAGTTGCCTTGGTAGAAAAACAACAGAATACTGCTATGTAAGACTTCTGTGGCCTTTTTCCTCTGATCTTGTAGTGGGTCCATACTGGTCCGCCAAAATCTCCTCCTGAATTGACGAACGGTCTTGCTGGCTGAACTCTATCTGCAGGCAAATTGCCCATTAACTGTGAAAGTAGTTTGGGCTCTACCTTTGCACATCGTACACAATTCTATACTATGGATCGCACCAGAGTTTTGCCTTTTATTGGCCAAAAATTTTGTCTCGCGATTGACAACAGCGCCTGAGGTCCCACATGATAGTTATCTTTATGCAACTCGCTTAGCAGTAATTTTGTGAAAGGATGTGTGTAAGGCAACAATTTTTGATGTTTGGCGTCATATGAAAGATTTGAGGCTTCAAGTCGGCCTCCAACTCTGATGAGTCCTCGAGTGTCTATGAATGGGGTGAGACTGCTAAGAGAGCTGTTTTTGTTAACTTCTGTAAAGTGTTTTAGATGGAAGAGATCATCTTTGAACTCTTGCTCTGTCTCATTCGTAAGTCCCTTTGGATGCGATTAGCCAGTTCCGCTGCCAATTTAGTTGCACAAAGCTCTAGTCGAGGTAATGTGGTTTGTTTCATTGGAGCTTTCCTAGATGTAGCGCATAATAGGCGCACTACAATAATGTTGTCCTTATCTATGGATCTTATATATGCAGCTGCACCGTATGCGTTCTCTGAAGCATCTGCGAAGACATGAATTTGCACTACTTTGGGGATTCTATGAGAAAATACATGCCTTGGAAAATTTATGTTGCTCAGTAACTTTAGACCTGATCGAAATTTAATCCATGACGTATGTAATTCTTAGGGTAACGCCGCATTCCAATCAACTTTGAGTGTCCACAGCCTTTGAAGAAATAATTTAGCATTCACCAGAACTGGAGCCATAATACCTAATGGGTCGTATAGGTGAGCAATATCCGAATACGTTGTTCGCTTTGTCACCTTACATGATTCAATTTGTGCAGTCTTTACACGGAAAGAGTCAGTTTTAGGAAGCCAGATCAGACCGACCGTTTTAATGTGCTTGTCTAATTTATTGTTGAAATCTAGTTGGAGCTCTTGATCTGTTGGATGTATGCTCTGCAGCAGGCGCTGGCGATTTGCACACCACTTTCTTAATTTAAAGCCAGATGTGCTAAGTATCGATTGGAGCTGAGTTTGGATGTCAAGAGCTGCTGATGAGGTGTCTGCACCGGTGAGAACATCATCCATGTAGAAGTCACGTTTCAGTACTTGCGACTCCACAGGATAAGTCTGAGCTTGATCCTCTGCCAATCTTTGAAGACATTTAGTGGCTAGGTATGGCGCACACGTCGTTCCGTATGTTACTGTTGACAGTTGGTAGACCTTAAGCGATTCACTTGTATCAGGCCTTCACCAAATTAGTTGATATTTACTATCGGATTCTTCAATTTCTATTTGCCGATACATTTTCTCGATATCAGCAGTAAATACGAATCGTGGTAATCGAAAATGTAAAAGAATGGAAAAGACGTCATTCTGTATAGTTGGACACGTGCATAGTATGTCATTTAAGGATATGTTCTTCGATGTTTTTGCTGAAGCGTCGAATACCACTCTAAGTTTTGTGGTGCTGCTATCCGGCTCCATGACACAATGATGAGGCAAGAAATAGTATGGTGCCTTAATTATGTTGATGTTGACTTTCCGCATATGACCCAAGCGAAGATACTCCTCCATAAATTCCACATATTGTGTTTTAACCATCTCATTATTGGCTAACTTTCGTTCCAATGATCTAAATCTTTGCAAAGCAATGTCTTTCGATTCCCCTAACCTAGTAGGCTGAACTAGAAATGGGAGACTTACGATAAAACGTCTACTTAAACTTCTTCTTGTGTTTTGATTGAGGTGCATCTCACACCGTTTCTCTGCCGTGGTAAAATTCGTGGAAGACCCTTCAAACTCTTCCAGCTTCGAAAATCGCTCAATTTGCTCATCTAATCTTTCATCTTTGCTCCATATTCCACAGATTGCGTCAGATTGAGACATATTATTGATCTTTCCTGCCACAGTTCAACCAAAAACAGTGTTTTGAAGTGTTGGTAATATTTTCCCCAACTTTATCTGGCCAATTGACAAGAGTGAATAGTAAATCTCTGCACCAATCAACAGATCAATAGACCCAGGTCGATCGAATGTTGGATCAATTAACGCGACGTTTTGAGGTAGCGGCCAAGCTGAAGTATCTATTGACTTAGTGGGTTGAACTGAAATGATTTTTGATAGCACATGGGTTTCGAGTCTTGTAGTAACATTATTTATTCTAGATTGCAGCAGTACGTTCACTCGACTATGGGATTGTTGTCTCCGCTGACCAATGCCCTCAATGTGTAATTGCTCTGGAATTTCTGTTAACTCTAATTGTTTCGCCATCTTCTCGGTCATGAAGTTCAACTGAGAGCCTGAGTCTAAGATGGCTCTACATTCCACTTTTTTACCTCTGTTGTTAATTAGATTAACGACTGCTGTGCTGAGGAGAACATATCCCTTCAATGACTGAGCTGTTTTCGTTGTCAACGATATTGATTGCTCGTGTGCCTGATTGAAATGTGTTGATGATGATTTGTTGCTTGCTGGGTGTGCAGCAGTAACTTAACTCTGAAGATTTTTGCTTTGCGTATATGATGATCCGGATATGGAAAAGGCATTATCAGTATGCTATACAGTATTATGTCTTTTTGAACACTTGGTGCATGCTCGGGCTGTACAAGTATCGACACGATGACCTGCATTGAGACAGTTGAAGCACACGTTGACTCCTTTCACATGAGCAATGCGCTTGAGTGGAGTTAATTCTTAAAATCTCCTACATGCAAACAGCTGATGATTACCTCTGTACATTGTGCAAACTGATCCGTTGGTCACTATTGAAGTAAAAGCCCTTGAGACACCTATTCTACGGCTATAATCTTCAGTGGGTTTACCTTTGTTTCCTAGGGTCTCTAATGACTGGAAGCGCGTTTCTAAAAACACTAAGAAGCTCTTCATAGATTGCAGTGTCTCTTTATTAATAGATGATGTAAAAGTGGATCCCAATGGCTGATGTTTATTCCCAAGTTTTCTAAGCCGAGTAGGCATTCCTAGGTTGTGTCATGCAGGGCCTTTATGGCAGAAGAACTTTCGTTGGTTATACTGGTCTGCGACAGCAGTCTATTTAGTAGTGCAGTTACCAATAACCTAGGGTTCTCGTACCTTTCGGTGATAATCTTCCACGCAGCAGAGTAATTTGTATCAGAAACAGCAAGATGTCGCACTAATTTCTCGGCTTCGCCTGATAAGCTGCTTTTGAGATACCACATCTTTTGGCACTCGGACATTGTCTGCTTGTGCAGTACTTCAGTGAAAAGATCATGAAATTGCCGCCATTTCAAGTAATCGCCATCAAAACGTTGCAGAACAATTTTAGGCAGTTTCATCACAGAATTGTATAGTTGTGCCAAAGTATTTTGAACTTCTTCAACTAAACTGAAGTATTGCTCTGCATCATAACTTATTATTGTGGGATCATCGACACTATCCCAGATTTTGTAGTGGAGCCTTTGAACATCATGTAAGTATTGTTCTATTATTTTGATCTTAAGCTGGCAGAATTGCTCTGTATAATCTTCCTTGATTGCAGCTAATCCTGCTACTGTTTTACGCAATCAGTTAAAACAGATCGTTGTTTATGTAAAATTGATGAAATTGATGAAAAGATGCTTGCATCAAAATTCTCATTCTTATATTCTGTATGGGTGGATTGCGTTGTTGCTAGATTATCTTCACTATTAATGTCTTTCAATGTCTTATCCGCTTTATCGATTGGCTCACGCTTCTGTTCTAAGGGTTGAGTGAATTTTTTAATTGCCTCAAACTTTTCATTCATATCTTAGATAATCTGCTCATAGACCTTCTTTATCGCTTCATAATAACCAGTTGAGAGGTATGGATGATCTGATATGTCTCCCGATTGCTTCATAATGACTGCGTTCGTTGAAGAAAATTCATTCCAGCAAGAATTTAGGGCATTCGATCTTGACTTTAGATAATCTAAAGTTTTCTTGTCCGCGGGATCCGTCTTATAATTGGCGATTATCTTTCGAATTTCACCTCCAATCTTCTTCTGCGAAGTTATACGGTCTTCTAAACTCATGATCAAATCAAATGATCACGTCGGGGTCACCAATGTAAATCAGAAGTTCTTTTACTCTGATGGAATGTAGATGAGCTCACGATACCTGTATCGTGAACGAATTTGTTGGAGCTGTGTCCGGTTTTTGTACCGACACAGAAAGTTATTTCTTGTTCGTCGCAAGAAGATGGTGATAACAATGATGATGCTTACGATGCTTGTATCGTAAGTTACTTGTTGATTGTTTTCGGTTCTTGTACCAAGACAATCTTAATCGAGACTCGCAAAAGCGAAAGCTACTGGTAAAACAACACCTTGGATATGATAATGAAAACTGATATATTTAATTTATTTTGCACGATATTTATACAAACTTAAAGCTAGGGTCAATAATCATTACAGCACTAAATTATTGAAGTAAATGCATTGCTAACATACACAAAATTAGCGCATTTACAAATTACTAAAGCGAATGACCTTTGCTGGTTGCGCGTTCTTATTTTCGTGTTACAAGCCAATTTATGTGTTGTCAGCGAATGCCTTTATGCTTTCTAAGAGAAGGTCAATAATTTGTGAAATGCATGCAAATGAATTGATGAATTGTCTTTGTTGATTTAATTAAGCTTGAAAAAAACGACTTAAGATTAAACAGAAGCCACGACACCACAATTACCAGAGAATAATCTGGAGAGACAGTCCAAATGAAAAATTAAAAGATTATATTCTGACTACGGTCACATTTGGAACTACACCTACACCCTACAGCAATTAGCAAAAGACGAAGCGATTTATCATTCGCTAGCAGCTAAAAGCATCATGAGAGACTTCTACGTTGATGATTTGGTCTCAGGAGCACATACTTTGAATAAACCATAAAAATTACAACATGTAATCATTGCAGTCCTAGCAGAAGGGATATTCAACCTGCACAAATGGACAGCCAAGCACCATGATCTTTTAACAAATATACCATTAGACCACCTAGATTTCTCAGAACACGAGTCCATAAAATCTCTTGGCATCCGTTGGTATCCAACCACGGACTGTTTCTCATTCAAAGTTAATATTCCTGATCCAAAAACGTCATATATAAAGCGAATAATATTATCTGAAGTCTCATCTCCCTTCGATCCATTAGAATGGCTGGCTCCATCCATAAATACTGCAAAAATCTTAATTCAGAAACTTTGGCTCACAAAATTCGATTGGAATGACGATACATCCACAGAAATATCAAGTAAGTGGAATTATCTTAAAAATCAATTACATGCAATACAAAATATCTAGATTCCACGTTGGCTAGGCTACATGCCTAATTCAACAGATATGGAGCTCCATGATTTTTGTGACGCATCCAACAATGCTTATTCAGCAGTTCTGCATTTAAAAACACATTGAAATGAGGCCTCCATAGTACAATTAACCAATATCGCTCCAATCAAACCAGTCTCGATTCCACGCTTAGAGCTATGTAGGGCTCTTCTGCCTTCTCGACTGATTAGACAAGTAACCATCGCTTTGGAATTAGAAAGAGTTAAACTAATAGCATGGGCAGAGTCCAATGTAATCTTGCCATGGCTTCATAAACATCCCTTAACCTGGAAAACTTTCGTGGCCAATTGTATAACTTAAATACTCGAAATTATGGCACAAGCCTCTTGGAAACACGTCCCCTGCAAACACAATCCAGCAGATGTAGCAACAAGGGGCATTTTCCTAGACATCTTACTCACTACTCCAATGTGGGGGAATGGCTGGTTGCATCAATATGAGGATCTACGGCCTCAACAGTCACAAGATATACATACTCAACTAGAGTATAAAAAACGAAAGGTTCTTACTACAATCATCGATGAACAAATAATTTTACTACAGAAATACTCGTCAATTCAAAAATCCATAAAATAACTGCCTACTGTCTCAGATTTATAAACAGGATGCGCAAAATACAGTCCTTTACTCAATAATTATCAGTTTCTGAGTAAAACAAGGCAGAACAATGCGTAATTAAACATGTCGAAAATATCTCCTTTTCCACCGAAATATCCGATTTACAGAAGAAGCTGCCCCTTCCCAAAAAGAGTCGAATCCTCTCCTTCAATCCCAAACTAGTCTCTGAAAATATGTTACGAGTTTGAGGTCGTCTCACAAATTCTCAGTTGAATTACGACCAACAAGACCCTATAATCCTTCCCAACAACCATCAAATAATAACCAATATTCTTATAGACCATATACACCGTTATACTCTACATCAGGGCTCCCCAAATTTTTTGCACCCAAGAGCACACTCTAGAATGCCGATCGGGTGGCGGGCACCACTTATTTTTTCAATGTATAGTTGGTCATAGTCCAATAATAACATTGATAAATAATAATGAATATAATTATAAAATATAAAAATTATTGTTTTTATTTTTATGTAAAATATATAATAAGTAGTAAATAATAGTATAAAAATTCTGGAAATTGGGTCGAAGTGGGGCAAATGTGCAGCAATTAATTATTTTTAATAGCAACTTTAAAATGTACATTTATAGCTAGAAATTGCAAACAACAGGACAATTACTTGTCACCGCATTTTCTCTCCAGACAACGGTGTTCGTATAGAGAATACCTTGCATTCTCTGTACCGTAATCTGAACAATATGGTGAACGCATTACTGGAGCCCGTTATTACAGAGACGGAGACAAAACAAACTACACTTATAAGATGCTATTTCAACACGCTTATATATAATGTTCTGGAAGAAATTATTATTTTGAAAATTATAACGATATAATTATTTTCGCTTATATTTCTCTGTTTACCACCAAATATTAATTTTTTTCATAACATTTTATTGTAAACTTAAATAATTTTTTATCGTGGTCGCACAGCGGCGGGCACACGTAAAACGGTCGGTCAGTGCCATGGTGCCCGCGGGCATTGGGTTGGGGACCATCTCTCTACACGGAGGCACCCTACTAATATTGAGTAGGTACTATAAGAAATCACTATTGGTTATTAAACGCCCGCAACATGATTAGACATCGCAGCCTGAAATGTGTTGACTATTTTCGATTCACTTCAAGACCTAGTACTGAGTTAATCAGTTCTCTAACCACAGCTAGAGTCAACACATCTTTGCTCTTCCAACACACTGGGGTAGATTATGCAGGCCCGCTATGAAAACATACAGACTAAGAGGAGGGAAAACTACCAAAGTATATATACGTCTATTCGTTTGCCTGGCTACTAAGACCATACACGTTGAGCTTGTCCCTGACTTATCTACACCAGCATTTCTAGCCGCTATTAGGCGATTTGTTGCACGGAGAGGCCTTTGCTCACATATCTACTCGGATCGTAGGAGCGAATCGAGCTCTACAATCAAATTTAGAGAAGTCTAGCAGGGCAATTCAAGGCAATTTGGTCAGCGAATTTGCCAACCAAACCATAACTTGGCACTTAAACCTTCCTGCAGCACCTCACTTTGGAGGCTTATGGGAATCTGCTGTAAAATCCACCAAACGCCATCTCTATAAAACAATCAAGGATGCAAAACTCACATACGAAGAACTATATACAATTTTGGTTCAAATTGAGGCATGTTTAAATGCAAGATCCCTCAATCCTCTGTCCAATAATGCAACAGATTACAATATCCTCCCTCCTGGACACTTCATAATAGGTCGTAATAATCTCACCATAGTAGAACCTCCCCCACTTAACCCACAACAATATCCTCTCAAAAGATGGTAGCACATCCAATCCCTCTCCCATAAATTTTGGAAACAATGGTCAAGAGACTACTTGTACACATTATACCAGCGACATAAATGGCAGACTGAAAAGGTAAATTTAAAACTCGGAACTCTCGTTTTATTAAAGGAAGACCAAATCCCGATTGGAAAATGGCCATTAGGCCGAATTATTAAAATTCATATTGGCCATAACAATTTACACAGAGCAGTGACTATTAAAACTCCAAAAAATATTCTCACTCGTCCAATCTCTAAAATCTGTCCTCTTCCGTTCATAAACATCTCCTGACAATCAAATATCCCCACCAAAATCTTTTGCTCTCAGGTCGTGATGAATGTCGTTCCTGCATACCTCTGGAAAAGTTTTTATAAAGCTGTGTGATAATTATCTTCTACAGATATAAAGGCATTCACTCTTTTGATAAATATAGGAGACTAACTCCTGTCTGGATGATGCACATTCTTCTGATTTTCAGCTTTGGGTCACTTTAGGGTACACCAAGATATTGCACCCATCACCCATATCATTGATGGTTTTTGGAAATCGTGCGTTTCAATTTTTTGTATTGCAAGATATTGGTAGGTAATTGCTAGGTATATTAGATTGGCTTTCGTTAATACTATATTATGTCTGCGGGGAATAGTTTTAGATATGCTATGAATTGAATTGTACATATATAAGAATAAAAGAATTCCCGAAAGTTTTATTTAAAAGCATAAAAGAGAATTGGATTTTATTAACAATATGTAATTAAAAATATTAAAATTGAAGGTGACATTTAGAAGAAAAATTGCCCCAAAATAAAATAAAAAATAAAGCTCAAAGTTGAGCATCGTAACAAATCTACCTAACTCTCAGTGAAAATTATCTTATTTTGAAAATTTTAACTTTTTGCTATATTTTTTTTCTTTTCGAGGCCAGCCATTCCCTTTAACTCGTACTTGAATTTGTCTATTTCTTTACTATTTTCGACACTCTCGTAGACCCACTTTTCGTCATCATAGCGCGCTGAAATTTGGCACACAGGTTCATGTCTCGTGAAAATTGAATCTATCAAAATTTGAACCGGAAATTTCCGTGGAAAACCCGGTAAATCGGGAAAAATCAGTTTTGAAAATTTGGTACAAATTTGATTAGTGATAAATCCGTTTCAGGAAAAATGCAGAGTTTTCCGAAAAATTTTCCGGAATTTTCCGACTTTTCCGGAAAATTTTCCGGCAAATTTTTTTTCTAAATTATGCACGATCAAGTTCTCTATCAACTGGCATCAGTACTTTCTCACCGACAATGGTGAAAACTTGCAGAAAATATCGAGGAAAATTCATGCAAAACGATTTTCCGGAGTTTTTCCAACCAAGGAAGCGTTTGAGCGTTTTGCAACCTAAGACAAAGTTGTAGACCGAAATGAGTTGCATAATAATTTTTACTCGAATAAATTTTTTGAAAAACTGGTAAATCAGTGTCTATTCAGCCGTCATAAAATTGTTTTAAAATATCTCCATGCAGCACGTAATAACAATTTAGTTAACGTGAAAAAGGCAGAAAATAAAATAAGTAAAAAACGAGTTTTCAAACAAAACTGAGGCCAAGCCGCATGAAAAAGTAGAAAATAAACGTTTTTGCACACACAGAGGTGGACTCAGATTTTATTCGCTAACAATCACCGATATATTTCAGTATGATCAATCAGAGGTAATAAGAGATTTGATTCATGAAGAGATAGAATATTCAAGAGAAATGTCCCAATCAAAAAATCTGAGTCCACCTCTGTGTGTGAAAAGAAGTATATTTTCTACTTTTTCATGCGCCTTGGCCTCAGTTTTGTTTGAAAACTCGTTTTTTACTTATTTTATTTTAAATATAAACTGGCTTTATATGGTAGGTGTGAAGTAGGTACCTACCCAATAACAAAAAAATTCCTCTGCTAAGTACTTTCTAAGCTACGATTCTCCTTTACAATATTTTTTTTTACATATATGAGCCTATCAAATTCTTAAATATAGTAGATTATTTTCCAAATATCCTATATACTTATCTATAAAAAAAATTAAAATATGTAAATGTAAATTTTCCAAGTAAATCTTCGCTTCGATAACTAAAACTAGTAATGTGAACGAAATTCCAAAGATGAATAGAATTCAAATCACAAAAAAGAATAATCCTACAAACATTCACTATATGATGCGAACTGGCAGTGTAGGCAGATCTAAGTTCGATTTTAAAATTCACATTACAGAAATATTCTTAAATGTGTTCACGGTTTTATGGGAGCTAAACATGCCTTGATGCCTTTAAACTTCATGATTTCGTGGCATACCTATTTCAAATACAATTTAAGAGCGAAGAATTATTTTACAGTAATTCCATAGAAGTGTTCAAGTTAATTTGCCTTTTTAATATTGTCACAAAGAAGTTACGGCTCAAGTTTGTGTATTGTTTGCTAAGCTACAAAAAAAAATGTATGGTGAAATTTTGTTGTTAAGGCGATAGGAAAAGCTTAAATGTAATAACTGCTTTGCCCAATTTGCCACCCATCCAAGGCAAGTCGAAGCAATTAAAAAACTTCAGGCTTAAAGCAAAAAGAAAGAAAATCTTAGTGGTTGGTGGAGAACCAGTAAAACATTTTGGAAAATATAAAATGGATTGTTGAACATTTTTATAAAAGGAAGCAATTCTATAGGCGAGTCCATAAAAAAAACATAACGAAAAAATGAGAATAATATATGTATGCATTTGCCTGATAATAGAGGCCAGGTAATAGAAAAATAAAAATAGGCTTGCCTGAAAATAAAAATTATGGAAAAATGAATGTCGCGAACTTAAAGTCCACACTCAACTGGAATTGTCAGAGTAGCGTAAATAAGTGCAAATTATAGCAATAAATCTAAAATTGAATTATAAAACGTAGAAAAATGTATGTAATTTAACAGCTAACAAAGAACGATATAATAATAAAACTGAAATTAACATTAAAACCAAGCGCGTATCCGAGTAAAAATTAAGAACAGTAGTAAAAGAAATTACACACATTCTTTGTTGAAGCTGTTTTTATTTGCAAAGTGCGAGCCGGTCTGTTCAGTTGGTCGTGTGAAAAATAAAAATAAGAAGTGATATCGGTACCTAATAATTAAAAAGTTTAAAGTAATTTTCAGTTTTTGAAAAGTGCATTAACATAAATAATAACATGCAGGAAAATAGTGAAGGATGGGGTCTTGAAGATTTAGTTACTGATTATGATGGTTAATGAATGAAAGACCCGTAAGATTTGTTGATAAGTTTAATGTGTTAATTGTAGATAAAAGAATTCACATTGAAGTATTTAAGCTTATGACAGCAGAAGATATAGACAAATTAACCACGGTCGAAAAATTTGTTTCGAGAATAAAGTTTAGGTAGAGAATATTTAGTGGCACCATGAACGGGTGAGTTATATAATGTACTATATACTGAGAAATATCAAAGAATTAAGAAGTTTTTAATTTGTTATAATTTAAGGGTTTTGTAACTCTTTTAGCGGATACTTTATCTTTATCATCGTCAGCAAGCTGGCTATTTCCTAGTGAAAATGAAAGCTACCCTAATTCCCCACTGTCAATCGAGAACGTGTGCGGAACAACTGTATACAATTTGATTCCTCGATGGAATGTAATTCAACCAATATGTATAAATTCATCTCGCTTAGCCGACCGCTTGGTAGTTTTATTATTTAAGATACTTTTGATTCTAACATAAATTACATTACAGAATCTTGGTAATTTACTCAACTCTGCTCTTGTTCGAAAAAGTATACTAGAAATTTATAAAAAATACGGTTTTGTAACACAAAGTAACAGAAATCAACTTATAACAATCGTCGTACAATCCTGGCTTGATAACAACTATCACCCAAAATTAAAAACATATTCGCAAACAGCAAATGAAATCAAGAATATCTTTCCTACAGAAGAAAGGGTAAGAATTTATTATTATCAGAATTATTGATACAGAAAATTGTAAAAAATAACTAAATAGATTATAGAAGTTTTTTGTTTACATAACTAACAATAACCCAATTTCAGGAAAGTTATCGCGGAAGTGGAGGATCAAGAGGAACATTGAAGCAAAGATATTATAGTCTTTCTAAAAAGTATAGAAATTCAGGACTTGTTCAATTTTCCTAAAGTAAAAAAAGAATAACAGTGACAAATGCACGCGAAATTCTAGCTTTGAAAATTGACTGTAAGTGATTAAATTTGTTTCTCCAATAAAATGGTGCAAAATACATATCTGTTATAGGTCACGGAAATTCTGAAAATTGTGAAGAAGTTATAAAACAAAACTACTTGTGGCTTAAAAACAATAAATCACCAGATACCATAGTTATTAATACGGTTTTGTGTTTCAAAATCATAAATGAAATTAAATATGCAAAATTAATGAAAGTTTTATGTTCTTTTTACTTTTTTTGTTTTTTGTAAAACGGAATATCTTTAAGTTTTTGTACAATAATATGAATACTAATAACACTGGTTATCTTTGTATGGGTTTTGTTACCTTATAAATAAAATAACTTTTTAAAACAAAATTTTGTATTATGTATTTGAATAATAATAATATATATGAATAAACCCACTACTTTTCTCTTAGTAAAAGTTGATAGGTTCAAAGACTAAACAGGTTTAAAATTCAATAAACTTAGGGTAATTAGCATAATTGTCATTACTCATTTTGAACAATTTTTAAATTATTTACTCATATTTTTTTTATAAATCATCTAAAATTGTAGAGGATGCAATAACTTGATATGTAGAACATTTATGTACATTTGCTACGATTCGCCTATATGCCGTTTATAGTGTATTTACGTGTTTATAGAGTTCGACTAAATTTATACAGGGTGTTTCCCACTAGGAGCTCAATAGAGCGGGAGGTGATAGTACTCCCCTAAATGAAACAAAAATTGAAGGGCAGGAGGGGGGGGGGGCATATCAACCGTATAGGAGTTACAGGGTGATTAAGAAAAGACGCTAGTTTTTCACAAAAGACCCTGCATCTTAAAAACTACAGGGTGTACGGTCAAAGTTAAGAACTCATTCATGGCCTTTCCAACGATTGCTCAATCAGCCCCATAGCCCTCTTCCCTCAAGAATTATGGTTGTCTAAACTAAAAATTTCGGATTTTCTTACCGTTTGTTTTTTTTTTAATGTAACCTCTATTATTTTTGCAAAAAGGTAGTTAACATAACTTTGTTTTATAAAAATTGTAAACTGTAGACGCTCCTCTTGAATTTGACCTATTACACCCAATGTGCTATCTGAAGCCCCTTAAGAGTTATTAGTTCTAAACCTATTCTCAAACCTATTTTCAAACTATTCTCAACGATAATTTGTTCCCTTAGCACGTTACTTTAAAAAATATGACCTCCTGCTCTATTGACCTACTAGTGGGAAACAACCTGTATAAGGAAAACATTTAGAAAACTATTTAAATTTAAAATAAAGAAGAAAAAATCATGTAGTTTTTAGTATATTTAACTATTCACAATTGACCAGTAATAACGACTCTGGTAGTTAAAGAAAACAGCTCAATTTAAATAATTCATATACTACGAGTGGATGGCTAAAAATTAAAGACGAAATGTGTATGATTTGATTTACTCTTTAGATAATTCTGTCAAACTTTTTTTTTCTTTGTACAGTAAAATTGAAAAAAAAGTTGAAATTTAATATGGCAAAAATTTAATGCTATGCCAACATTTCGTCAGTAGCAACAATTATTAATCTTACTTATTTCAAAATTATTATTTAAGTTTAGATTTTTTTTTTTTGGTCTATAATTGTTTTTTCTTTGTTTTTAATTGTATTCTACTTTTGTTTTTAATTTCATAATTGAATGAAATTTCTATTAGTTTTGCTTAAATCTCCTATGTTTTTTTCCCTTTCCCCATCTACATACATATGTATATCAAAAGACAAAGCCTGACTGATTCCTCATCGCGAGCCGAAACTACAAAAACTACAAATATGTAATACATTTTTCTTTCTCGCTAACAAGGACTTTTCCGTAATTCAATCCCTAAGGGAGTGAAAACCGGTCTTAAGGTTTTGTTCGAAAAATGTATATTTACGGGTGCATAAACTTGAAACATTGCACAAATAATCTTTTAAACAAATGATCGAAAACGCATTTTAACAATTTTCGAAATTCAACCCTTAAAGGAAGTGTAAATGGAGGCCCATTCACTTGAAACGTGTCGCACAAATAAATGAAATAAACAAACTATTAAAACGAGTTTTTCTGACATTTAAAATTCAATCCATATGAGTGAAGAGAGTGTCAGAATTTGTATGGAAAAGAAATATAACGCGACTGTGACAACAATAAATCTATAATCAAACGTGGGTAATTCATCAATTGTCGGAGTTCAACATTGAAATTAAAATAAATACCGCGAACACTGTTGATAACCTTAGAATTTCAATTTGAGTTCAAAATAGTGCAGCTCCCAATTAAAGTTCACGTTGCAATAACAATTAAGAAATTCCAAGGCTAGTCACTGAAAGTTGCCGGAATATACATCAAAGAGTATTGCTTCTCACTGTTGTGACTCAGGTGCCTAAATCACAACCATAAAGGTCCATGCACGAATATATTGCCCTATGCAATATATCGATGCATTGCAAAGTTAGACCCTGCAAATTAATTTAAATTCATGCATTCAAAGTTTCATTTAAAATTTAAAATGCATTTAAAAATGCATTTCCATACTGCAACAAAATGCAATTTAGCATAAATTGCATTTTGTTATCAGACACACATTCCACTCACACCGTATGCACACTTACATACATACAGTATCTTCTTACTTTTTTCTTCCGCATGTACACTGTACATACGTACATTACTTACTTAATCCAAACTAATTGTATGTACTTACATACATACAATTATCACAATTATTCCCGCCCTCTTAAAATTAATATTTCAAGACGGGCGCACAAGCGCATATCGGATTACAATTTTCATTGATGCATATAGCACGCATCAGAACTTTTTGCATTTTCTCACGTACGTTTTTTTCAACGTCGTGAGGAAACAATAAAAAGAAAAATAGAGCTTTTGAAGCGATCGTGGATACCTGGGGCCATCAATCCCGATCCTCGAGGAGTTCGTTTTTTGAGTTCGTCGAAGTAATAACGAAAGAAACCCTCAAATCATAGTGCGTTGGAAAATAATTAAAATCATTTAATAAAATTACTTATTGTTCGATCGTTGAAAAATATCTTAAATCATAAAATCTTCAAATCATAATAATAGTGCGTTGGAACATATATTAAATCATTAAATAAAATCATTAGCGTTGTGAAATATTAAATATATTAGAAAGGAAAAAACATACATATGTACGAATGTGTTAAAATTAGTAATGGAAATTCAAATATATACGTGTAAAAATTTATAACTTTTAGAGAGTATATATATATGTATATTCATTTTCGGACCTAATCCAATCTCGGGCCGCTTCTCCACGAATAGACCGGGGAGCACAAGCGGTCAAACAATAACAACTGTGGCAGCGGTGTACCTACCGAGAATCAGTGCTTTATTTTTGTTAAAAATAAAAGTTCGTTATATTAAACTTAATGAAACAAGATTTAAAATCAACAAGTTTCATTTGGAAACTGTTATAATCGATAGCTCTAATAATAAGTGCCGAAATTCTACAAAAAGTAAAAAAATAAAATAAAAAGTGTCCCTTGTTGGAACACAATACCCAGTGATAATACAAAAATCTAAAGGAATAACAAATTAATCGAAACAATAATAAAAATAATTTAACAAGAAATAAATAAATTATAAATACTTGTACACAATAAAGAAAAATTGTTTACAATAAAAAAACAAAAAACAAAATTGTAGCCCGGGTACCCAAGAGGGTACTTAGAGGAAATTAAGTTTAGAGTGCCATAGTGCTCCACCATGGGACCGAAATCCTGCCTCACTAAGCCGTACCCAGACGGAAGGAAGTCCCCTCTCACACACAACATACAACAACAACATTTGAACTCAACTCTAAATCTCCTAGAAACCGTCGCCCACGGATACGCGACGTATTGACATCAACTTCAACAAAACAAAGTTACTAACAGCTATACCAATACGTCTGGATAAAATAAAAGGTAGCAAAAAAAAATAGATATTTATAATCAAGTCATTTTATATACAAAGACACATTATTTATATAATTGCTGCATTTTGTGTTTAAAATCAAAATATTTTTATGCTCGATTCTTTTTATATGCAGAAACAAATTATTTTCACTATCAATTCATTTATACAAACATAACGACACAGTGCAATCAGCATACTTTTTTTTTTGTAAGTGAAGTTTTCTTTACTCTAGGAGATCGTACAAAATCCTAGCTTAAAACCTTTTTTTTAAATATATATAATTCCAACCTATCCTACTGTCACCTTTCACCCTTCCGTGAAGCGACCTCTGCGGTAAGACCTCGTGAGCTTGCTGGTCAGAGGACTTCGAAAATCAACAATCACTCCCCTGTGATAGGACTTGGAAAGGCTATCGTTCAGCGGAGAGATTTTGATTGGAGGGAGGAATCGTGAAAAAAGATTTTTTTTTTTCAGCAATTCTAATATAAAATTCTTATTTTTGTGTGCTACAAATCAATCCCAAATTTTTATTTTTTCCTCCTCTTAATTAACAGAAATATTTACCTGCAACCAACATAACTCTTTATATTGACGTTGGGAGTCATAATAAATTAATTTTTATAATCAAAACTTTAAATCAATCTGCTGCCTGGCAGCTGCAATACGCATAGATCACTACACTAATTAATAATCAAGTAATCTTAGTTTACTGTCGTTTCTCATTCACCTCAATTTTTTAAACCCTACAAAACTTTTAACATTTAATTCAAATTTTTTTTTTTATTAACCTAATTCTTATTTCCCTATTGATTTATCATTTTGTTGCTACTATTGTTGTTTTATACACTTACCCCCCTTACAAAAAACAACGCACCTAAACGTATACATACCTAACTTCTCCCAAGCTTAATAAAGCTTTTCTGCCCTTCAACCCCCATATAAATTTTGCACGTCTTCTATATTTTTCTAAACTTAAACAAATTCACCCCGATCTGAATACTACTCGAATCAAACATGACTGAAGAAATCAAATCTTTCGATTAGCTTTGCTTGTCACAAGTTCCAAAAATGGCAGAAATTAGACAAATTCTGGCCGATTATCACAAAGCAAATAAAAGTAAAAGGACTTCAGATTTTACGTCTGAAAAACTCCAACATTTGGAAGACGTATGAGCTTCATTTGAAAAAACGGAAACCCTGATTCAAGGTCATGAAGATTTTACTGAAGCTCATGATTATTTTAAGCAGTCATGCTATGACAAAACGGAGGACTGGTACAATCTTACAAAGGCAACTCTGTCTGATAGGTTGAAATCCATATCAGTCCATACAGAGCGCAAAAATAAACCGTTTTACGTCCCACTTCCAAAAACTTCTCAAAAAACAACTGCAGCTGATAACCTGGACAGCACAGACAAAGAGCAATCAAATACAGTACGGTTTCGGTTGCAAGAAGATAGACGAAAAACATTATCCCATATTATTCAATCTATAGATAATAATTCACTTGCAACTGCAACCCAGGCATACTTAAACCCAAAAATTGAACTCGTTGCACAAATATTGGGACGATTTTGAAGAAACACATAACGAGTTAATCTTGAATGTTGGCCCAAGCGACAAAGATAACTAATACTTCGTGAATGATGTTTACGTAAACATGGAAACATCATTCTCAGACACTGTAATTGCGCTGCAAGAACAGTTGGACTCGAGATTCCAAAACATAACGAATACTACAAATAATTCCACAGAGCATCACCACAATGTCTCTTTTAGAAACCAATCAAATTTTTTCCCATCAGACGGGAGAACATTAATTCCCAATTTAAATGGAAATCCGAAAGATCTCCACAAATTCATTTCAAGCTGTGATGATTCTTACACAACAGCAACGACGACAAGCGAAAAGCACTCCCTCTGTAGCTTAATAAGGAGTAAATTATCTGCAGATGCATATAATATTTTCAGGTACAATCAAGTTGAAGAGTGGCCCACCATAAAATCAATTTTAACTCAAACTTTTGAGGTAAAAATTCCCAGAACTACGCTACAGTCTCAATTAAATAATTCTAAACAGAGAATAGGGGAAAGCGTGAAAGATTTCCTTGAGATACTTAGCACAACTCTATCCAAACTAAATGAGGCAACGCACTCATATACAAGTGTTAAAATTCTTTTAAAATCTCTTTTAAAAGATAATGAGTGTCAAGCAGCGAGAGTTATAGAGGACGGATTATCCAATCCACAACTCGAAACTTTAGCCAAAGTGCATTCCGATAAATCCTTTTCTGCATTAAAATCACATATCTTGGAGCATGCATCACGCTTAGAGCAGAAGCAACTTGTTTTACAAGCACAAAACAAGATAAATCAAACTCCATTTGCGCATGCAATAAATTCAAGTCTTCGCTGCTTCAATTGCATTAGACTGGGGCATGCTGCATCAACCTGCCCTGTGATACAACGATCCACCCAAAATTTCAACGCAGTTCCAAAGCTAAACTCGCAATTACAAAGCCCGCCAGATTTCAATAAGATCACATCTCAGTCGCAGGTCCCATATTGTCGATATTGTCATCGAACTGGGCACACCACAGAAGAATGCAGGACAAGAGCTGGGAATAATAATCGTTCTAACAGGAACTGGCAGCAGCCACTATTCCGAGAGAATCGAGCTCCACCGAGATATAAAAATGCAAATATCTCGGCTAGATCAACGTCTCCAAATAGGAAAGACAACAAAAATTCATCGGCATCCCGGCAGGGAAACTGGATGAAGCGGGGGGTCTCATTCGGCAGCCCCTCGCTCATACAAACTACAGCACAAGTCCACAATATCCACAATATCAACGGAAAAGCAGGCAGCAAGAAAATAATTCAAATCCCCGTTCAAATAAATAAAAAATTTTAACTCTTGGCATCTGCTCTGCTCCAAAACTTACATTTTTAATTGATACTGGAGCAGAGATCAGCCTAATTAAACTCCATCTATTGAAGAAAGATGGCATCTGCTAAAGAGATGCTGTCTGCAATATAAATACTTTGATTACAGAGTACACTTCTACGGAAGGGCTCATCTTTGCTAAATTGAATTTAGAATCTTTGAATAATAATAACTCCATCCTAGAACACCCATTTCAAATTGTAGGAAATAACTCCATCCTCTCATACGATGGCCTACTTGGTCATGACTTTCTATCTCGATACAATGCTAGTATAAATTACAAAAATTAATATATTTCTTTAGAAATAAACGATTCAAATAAATCTTATCCGTACGAAGAATATTATTCCAATTATCCGTACGTTTATTTGAAAAGAGATGACCCAGAAAAGAGGTCTCGAACAAAAAGTCTTTTATATACGGAGATAACATTCTCCGATATAAATACTAATACAAATCTATCTCCATCAATTGCTTCACAAAGCAAGGAACATCGATCTCCATCAAATACTTCACATGAAGTGAAACCTGATAGTGAATTAAAAGGAAAATCTCCATCAGTAGTTCCAAGAAAGTGGAACCAAAATACAAAGGATATCTATCTTCATCGACAGCTTCACAGATGAGGCACAAAAGTAAAAATACAACTCCATCTACAGCCACACAGGAGGCGGTATCTAGTAAAATTCTATGTCCTTCATCAATAATTTCACAAAAAGTGAATTCCAGAAATAAATCAGAAAAGAATGTAAAGAATTTCAATAAAGTTTTACTTATCTCCTTCAAATTCGATCGCGTTGGAATCATCGAATAACTCCTCCAAAATTCCACAAAAGTTGGAATCATATCTCCTTCCTATTGAAAATCCGAAAGAATCGGATAAATTAAATTAAATTAAAATTCCGGCTCGATCAGAATATATTATTGAAATTCCAACTCCTTCTATTCAACATCAATCGGTTTGTTTCAAGAAGGAAATAAGGCTAGGTTTGTTTCTTGGAAATTCGATAATGAAACCAGTCAATGGTATGGCAAAAGTCCTAATCCGCAATACAAATGAGGAGGACGCCGATCTGGGCCCTTACGAGGTGAATCCAATTTACCAAGACTTGGACGACTTTGTGGTCATCTCCACAGACTCTGACAGAGATCCAATTAAGGGCAGAATAAATAAACTGAAAACCTTATCAAATTGGATCACTGTAATTCGGAGGAATTTGAGAGTATTCGCAATATCTGTAGGGAATTCAACGATCTCTTCTTCATAGAAGGGATTTCCTTTCATATACAGATGCGATTTCCCACAAAATCGAGACACTCCAAAACAAACTGCCCATATATGCCAAGCCTTATAGACTTCCTGAAGCCAGCAGAACTGAAATAAATAGGCAAATACAAGAAATGCTTGAGTCAGACATCATCAGACCTTCACATAGTCCCTGGAATTCTCCATTTCTCCTGGTTCCTAAAAGACCAGATGAGAATGGAAACAAAAAGTGGCGAGTAGTGGTAGACTTTCGTCGTATTAACGACATTACAATTGGCGATGCGTACCCACTGCCTAATATCACTGATATATTAGACCAGTTGGGGAAGTCGAAATATTTTACCACACTCGACTTAGCCAGTGGATTTCACCAGATAAAAATGGACCCGAAGGACAGGGAGAAAGCTGCCTTAAGCACACCCTATGGCCACTACGAATACAATCGTATGCCATTTGGTTTAAAGAAAGCCCCTGCTACTTTTCAATGACCCATGAACAATGTTCTATCTGGACTTCAAGGTATTTATTGCTACGTATACATGGACGATATCGTAGTCCATGGATACAACCTCAAAGACCATAACTGAAGACTCACAGTCGTCTCGTGAAGTCAACCCAAAACTCCAACCAGACAAGTGCCATTTCCTAAGAAAGGAAATCATGTATTTAGGGCACATTATATCTGAAAATGGAGTCAAACCAGATATAGCAAAGCCAAAGTCAGTTCAGTCCTATCCCAGGCCAAAAAAAGAGAAAGATATTAAGGCCTTCCTTGGTTTCGTCGGCTACTATCGCCGCTTTATACCACATTTTTCGAAGATACTCAAACCACTCACAAACCTTTTGAAAAAAGATACGCCTTTCAAGTTCGACGCAATCTGCGACGATGCATTTTGCGAATTACGAAATAAATTAATTTCAGCACCAACTCTATCTTATCCAGATTTCGACAAAGAATTTTTTGTCACCTCCGATGCCAGTGACTACGCCATCGGAGCTGTTCTTTCACAAGTTGATGATCAAGGAGATCACCCAATCGCCTATGTGAGTCGAGTTTTCAATGGTGCAGAGACTCGTTACTCAACAATAGAAAAGGAGCTCTTAGCTATCGTTTTCGCAGTTGAGAAAGTCAGACCATACGTTGATGGTAGACAGTTTACAATTATAACTGACCATAAACCATTAGTATGGCTCATGAATCTGAAAGACCACTCCTCAAGACTAATGAGATGGAGAATACGTCGTGAGGAATATGACTACAAGATAGTCCATAAATCAGGTAAGCTCAACACGAATGCAGACGATCTTAGTAGAGCTATTCCGGATAGTAGTGAAAATTTCGTAAAACCTACCACCTGCGTAAATGTGGTAACAAGGAATCAAGCTAGAGCTCAGTCGAATCAGAACATTCCCAGCACGAGTATTATTACTTCAAACCCAGCTCGATCGTCAGCAAACAATTCCTCAGTCATTATAACTCAGACTAACTTTCCTCTATTACTGACTAAAAATGCGAATCCTAAATTCTTCATCTTGCCAATGCAAGATACAGAACTTGAAAGAGTGTTGGCTTCGAAACTAAAACTTTCATATAAATGTCCACTTTTAAAAACTGAACTGAACTTCTTGACAAAAAAGGACTCCAAAATAATCATTTCAAAAACTAATTTACCTTGTCGATCTCAAAGAGATAGATCAGACCTCGAAAAGATTTTCACTGAAATCGGCTCATACACAGAAGCAAATCAGTGAAAACAAATAAATATCTCCTTCCCTATATTAGATCCACAGAATCTAATAATTATTAAAAACGCTTTTGTCCAGATCTTCGCTAATAAACAAATAAAAATAAAGCTCCATCAAGATGCAATAAAATATTTATCCGATATAGATGACATCGAACAAGTTTTGAAGGATTTTCATTCATTACCGACGGCAGGCCATCAAGGCGTTTCCCGTACAATTAAAAGAATCAAAAAACAATTCTACTGGCAATCCTAAAATTCCCATGAAAATCGCGAGGATTAGCTCCAAACCTTTCGAAAGTGTGTACCCAGATGTTGTAGGACCTCTCCTAGTTTCACATTCTGGAAATAAATATCTCCTTACATTCCAAGACGACCTTTCAAAATTTTCTGATGCTATTCCCATAGTCGACACCGAGTCTAAGACATTAGCGGAAGCCTTCACGACAACAATAGTTTGTCGACATGGTATTCCGTATCCTAATAGATCAAGGTTCTAACCTCATAAGTGGCATGTTCGCCGAGGTATCTAAGTTACTAAGAATAAAACGACTTGAAACTACTCCATATCACCCTCAAACGAATGGTGTATTGGAAAGAAGTCACAGAACCTTAGCAGAATATCTCCGATCTTGTGTAGCAAAAGATCCATAAGACTGGGATACATGGATTCCTTATGCCATGTTTGTATACAATACTACCCCTAATTCGAGTACTAATTTTACTCCTCGCGAACTCCTTTACGGATTCCCAGCCGAAATCCCAAATAATTTAAAATCATCTCCAACCGTTTGCTATAATTACGACAATTATGCAAACAAAATAGTTTCAAAATAGCTAAAGACATAGCCATGGCTAACAAAGAAAAATCAAAATTGCAATACGATAAGAACTCCGTTCAAAAATCATTTAATACTTGTGATAAAGTCTTACTGAAAAGCAGAGTGAGAGGTAATAAGTTCTCACCACTATGGTCAGGTCCGTATGAGATAATGGAGATTAATTCCCCCGAAAATTCCACAATAAAGCTCAAAAACAAAAATAAAAGAGTCCATAATAATGACTTGAAACTTTTCACTGATTAATGCCAGTAATTTCATCCCTCCCAAAAAATCGTTCCAAATTATTAATACAGTACCATCTTCCATGTTTCCAAAATGATGCATACAGCATTCCTTTTTGATTTTCATCCCTTTCGTCTACGGCTCAGGAATAGAAGTCAATCAGCTAAATGCCACTGCTGGCATTTATTTTGAGGAAATTGGCAGAGCCAACCTCTACACCAACGAATGGAAGATCGTCACCTATTACGACCTAGCGAATTTTAAATCAGAATTCAACAACATCCAGTTCATAGCCCAACAAATTACAGCGACCTGCCAGAAACTGGACAAACACTCAGCCTGGAGCCACACTTGTAACGGTACGTTATTACAAATAAATCTTATATTAGCAAACATAGAATATATGAATATGTTACTTGTAACCCAAAATAGAAAACAAAGAGCACTTTTCAATGCTGTAGGCACAATCTCTAAAGCTCTTTTCGGCACATTAGACGAAGATGATGCCAAGATTTATGACGAGCAAATCCGTATGCTCACCCTTAACCAAGACTCCCTCCTATCACTTATGAAAAGCGAAACTACGATAGTCGAAGCAACCGCAAATGTTTTCAATAAAACTAAAGCCGCAATTGAAAAGGAATTCATGGTCACGCATAAAAATCTAATATCAGTGCAGATAGCCATCATTGATGGAAAACAGGTCACTTGATAACAAAATATCAATTGAACTGGAATCACTCATTTCACTAGTCGTACTAATGGCATTAAGATACCAAACTACCCAACAGAGTTAATAGATCTTTAACAAATTCCGGGCATGGAAAATTCCATCCAATATTAATATCACCGAAAAATATTGAAGATCTTTTATCAAAAATTAGGCAAGAATTACCAAATTCACTAATGCTTCCTATAAATTCCAGTGATAATATATTTTCACAAATCTACAACTTAAGCACGATATCCGCAAACATTTTCAACAACAAAATAATTATAAAACTCCGAATTCCGCTACCTTTTAAAGAACCTTATCAAATATTTAAGGCGATACCATTACCTACACTACTTAACGGATCGTTCGTGTATATTAATCCATCAAAGGAATATATCCTGCTCGACTACAATCGTGAACACCATGTTGAATTAACTCTAAAGGATATCCACAATTGCGCACCGTTGGACCAAATGCATTTTTACTGCAAAATCTCATCACCTATACTAACCACAAATACAAAAATAAACCAATGTGAATTAAACTTGATAAAAAAGGAAACAATTACATCGAAATGTACAAACTTAACATTTGTTATAGAGTTAACATAAACAGGGAACCATAACTAGCTTCACAAATGGTCACAGCGTCAAACGCACGTATCTGTGTTGTCCAGTACTTTGTGTTTTGTCCCATAAGAATCCCAAAAGCCAATTTACTGCTCCTGTCGTTATTTTACAAATTTCATTGGGGAAAAGGAAGAGAAAAAAAGCTGAGTCGAAGCTTCGAGGATGCTGAACAAGGGGTTAGCATAGATCTCAATCGACGTATTTATCCACCAGAAAATTCTGGACCCAAAGTATGGAGAGGTCATCGGATGACACGAGATGGAGATATCAAATTGTTATTAATTAGTTAAGAATAATCATTGTTATAATTACGTATTAATTATTTCGATGTAAACTCTGGATCACCTCAAAACAAGTTCTAATAATCAAATGATAATAATAATTCAATTGTATAATTCAAATTCAAAGTGCTGCGAATTCACGAAGTTCAGTGGCTCCAAAAATCGAGATCGAGATCGATTTAGCAGGGCTGACAACCATGATGAAATGAGCAGATCCAAGCAGAGGAATTCGGGCATTCAGTGTCTGGTCTTCTTAGAGTGCAGTAGTTAAGTAGTTGACGACAATAATTGATTAATCGTTAAAGGAAGAAGAGAACCGAATAACAGACGGGAGGGCACCTTTTTTTTTGTTTTGAGAGTGGTCCAGAGCATCCATCCCAAAGTTAAGTACATTTCATAATCTTCTTTATTGTTGATTGTTTTTTTGTTATCATACAAATTGTTGTGAAAATTCATTGTTTGTGTTAAATATAAAAATTTATCTCGATCTACGGCCGGTGCGTGTTGTTCATATATTTTTTTTTTTTTTTTTTTTTTTTTTTTTTTTTTTTTTTTTTTTTTTTTTTTTATATAATTATTAAGCCAAGCTCAGGGGATACCCTATGATGCAAAGCACAGCATGGCAGGAAGGAGATAGGGAAAGGATTAGGGGATATGAGGAAAGTGGCGGAGGTGCCGATGTATGTCGCCCTTAAACTTCCGCAGATTGTATGCCGGAGGAAAAACAGAAGATGGTAAGCTGTTCCACATTCGCACTGTTCGGGATAAAAAAGCATCTCGGAATTTTACTGTACGGCCGAAAGTAATTTGAAGGGTTAAAGGATGTGCGCGGTTTGCAGCGCGAGTATTGCGTGCAGGAATCATTCTACAAGGGATTAGACTAGATATTTCATCAGAACATTGACCATGCATATAGCGATAAAGGAGCGAAAGGCATCCAACATTGCGGCGGTGCTCGAGTGAGTCGATATGACAAGTTATTGCCAAATCGCCAATGAGCTTGAAGGCTCTCTTTTGGACAATATCCAATGAAGCTAAGGCTGTGCGACCAGCCCCGGCCCATATATGGGAGTTGTATTCCATTCTAGGTCTAATGTAGGACTTGTAGAGGAGCGCTAGATTTGACGGGCTGAAATATTTCTTACACCTTTTCAGAAATCCAAGACATTTCGATGCTTCTTTGGCAACAGAGAAGATGTGATCTGTCCAGTTTAACTTACTGGAAATATTAATGCCAAGAATGCTTAGTGACGGTGAATCAGAAATGAATGCTCCATCAAAAGAAACGGGTGTGGTTAAGTTATGATCTTGTTTTAATGAGATAAGACAGCTTTGGGACTTTGATGCATTGAATTCGACGCGATTCGCTTTGCCCCAAGCGAGGATATTGGCAAGATCGTTATTCAATGATCTAGTCATGCAATCTCGTTTAACACATGCAGCATTCCCCCTGGATTCTGCAAGAGTGTCAAAGGAGTAAGCGAAATCAAGAGTACTGTCATCTGCGAAACTATGGATGGGATTGAAAGTAAGGGAAAGCAGATCATTAATGAAAATTAAAAAGAGAGTTGGAGAGATAACAGAGCCTTGAGGTACACCGGCATTTATGGGATGCGGTTCAGACGTAACGCCATCTAATACAACACGTATTTGGCGACTAGATAGGAAACTTTCAATCCATAATACAAGAGGAGGGGAGAGACCAAGTGCTTTGAGTTTGGCTAAAAGGGCTGGATGCCAGACTCTATCAAAGGCTTTTGAAATATCTAGGGCAACGATTTTAGACTCACCAAAATTGTGAAGACTACGATTCCAACGTTCCGTAAGAAAGGTCAGCAAGTCTCCAGATGAGCGTCCAGCTCGGAAGCCATATTGGCGATCGTTGATGAGATGATTAGTTTCTAGATACTTCATTAATTTTGAGTTAATGATAGATTCAAAAACCTTTGAAAGAATCGAAGTGATGGCAATTGGTCGATAATTTGAGGGATCGCTACCCTCTCCTTTCTTAGGAATAGGCTGAACGTGAGCTAGCTTCCAAGCAGTTGGAAATTTTCCTGTCGAATAAGACAAGTAGAAGAGTTTGCGCAGAGGTTTAGCCAAGGATGAGGCGCAGCTTTTAATTAACAGGGGCGAAAAACCATCAGGACCTGCGGCTTTGGAGACGTTGATCCCCTTAAGGACCCTGACCACATCCCTCGTACGAAGGTGTATTGGCTCTTGTACACATTCACACGGGCGATGCAAAACAGGTGTTTGTGAAGTTGGTGGAAGACGAGAATTTGAAGCGAATCTAGCAGCTAAAATATTAGCTTTATCCAGGGAGTCAACAATCACTTCACCATTATTAAGTAGTGAAGGTATAGAGGAACTGGTGAAATTGTTCCTGATGGTTTTGACCAGGGACCAGAAACCTTTGCTACCTTTGCGGCTTGTCAAGATTCTTTGTCTAATATTCTGGTCAAAAAGAAATTTTTCTCTCTGGATAATGGACTTGCAGGTGTTCCGTGCAGTCTTGTAGACTTGTTTCATTTCCGGACATGGATGCAATTGATAGGCGCGAAAAGCAGACTCTTTCGCTTTTATAGCTTGGTTGCACTTATCGTTAAACCAGGAGCGATCATGCTGTTGTTGAGACCTGCTGTAAGAATACGGAATGTATTCACGCATGCCAAGATTTAGTATGTTACTAAATTGTAATGTGCATTCATCAACATCCCTCGAAGCAAAACAGACCGACCAATCAATTTCTTTAAGATACTTATTGAGACTTTCCCAATCAGCATTCTTATAGTGCCAAAGAAGCCTACTTGTAGGTGGAGCAGTTGGTCGGCACAGGTTTGAGGTGGTAAATTGAGCCGTGATTAAACAATGGTCTGAATTTCCAAGAGGGGAACCGACTGAAATGGAATATTTGTCAGGATGAGATGTTAGAAACAAGTCGAGTAAATTAGCTTTATCTCCAGCTGCATCAGGAATTCGCGTTGGTGCATCCACTAGCTGTTGCAAATTAAATGATTCACAGAAGAGTTCAACGAAACGGCCCGCAGGACTTGTGGTAGAAGAATGTCTGAGCCACGGTATATTATGAACATTAAAATCGCCTGCCAGGACGATTTCGGAAGAGGGGGAAACAGAAAGCAAATGATCAATATTGTTGGAGATATTGTCAAATACGAATACCGTGTCGTCATCAGACATATTTGGGCTGCGATAAAGGAAACAGAAGTATATGATGTGCTTGTGAAGTTTGAACCTAATCCAGATATAATTAAACTCTGGATTAGCAGAAGGAAAATCTTGAAGAATAGTAAAGGCCACATCATTCCGAATATATACTGCGATCCCTCTATGCTGAGAAAAAAGAGGCACGAAGCTGTAACCAGGGACGTGATACTGATTAATATCAGCATCAGAAACGACCTTGGTTTCACTTAGCGCAAAAATTGCCGGATTTTTTGAGTTAAGGTGGCAGTACACCGAAAACCGATTTGCTCTTAATCCGCGAATGTTGCAGAAATCTAAAATAAAATTCTGCATGCTGAAGGCAAAAACAAAAAAGCAAAAAAGACAAAAAGCGACACACAACAACACAAAAATTTGGGCGCCACCAGCAGCAGTCAACGACACATCGAGGTAAAAAAAAACAACAATAGTGTTATGCCTAATGCTGCTTTCAATACCTCAGACTGTGCAGTTCAATGACCACAGCTGAGTGCACCCGGATTGCTGATCAGTGACAAGTGCTAATGCATTTGCACTGATCACAGATGAAGCGAAGGAAAGGAAACGTTACCGTGCTGCTGGCTTATAGAATGTTGATAGGGCATAGAAGAGCCCTTCACTTGGCGGATAAAATTTAATTTTGATAATTTATTTATTGAACGATCGCGTCGAATTTTAAAAAATTATAGTTAACGATTTATATGGAAATTGTTTAACACAACACTACAACTTGTTTTAAATTAATTCATTAGCTATGTTTAGATTAATCGATTAGATCAACAACACGAGGCAACATCCGATCGGATTGACTCCACGCACTCGACTCGATATATATACCGATAATAAACCACAGTTCATTTCGTGATTGTTTAGTTTTTTTTTTATTTGATTCAGTTCTCAAGTTTCCGAGATTCTTGATTCTCACGAACAAAAATCAAGTGGCGCCCATATTTCCATAGGATTACAAGAACCCTGGCCGTCTTCACTGAGCTACCAGATAGAGGATACAGTACGGTAAATTCATCCTCGTTACGGAGCGGTAAGGGTACCGTAACATTTTTGGCGCCCAACGTGGGGCCATATATCAAATCGGTGACAAATATAAAATTCCAGAAAACCTATGAATATTTTGAAAATTGGCTGGATGTCAGCATATCAAATTATCTAATAGGAAAATATACACACGGTTCAGTGTGCAGAAATTAAAATTTATACACATATAGGTATACTTGTGTTATTTCTAATTTTGTTTTTTTGGGCAGCTAATTAAGTCTCCCATGTATTCAGTGCGCTGTAGTTCAACGTAATTTCCATAAACGTTTTTCTTTGGCAATAAATATATATGTGCATACGCTTGTTTGCAAGTCTTTATATAAAGGTTTGGTACACAGAAAAAAAAATTCGAAGCATTGAGTCGTCTACGATCACTTATCAGTAAATTTGAGCATACCGTTAAACTTCGCAAATCTCGGTTACAGACTCGATGCTGAGAGTTGAGAAAAAATTTGCAGATTTGCTGAAAGATCTTTTCATTAAATTTGATTCGGAAATATAAATATATATTTACATGGATGTGCGCAGATTTATTTTTAATAGGAGAATTGAACAGATTTGAATCATAATTGTGCATCGGGAGGAATTACTCGACTATTTTGGGGGAAAAGTTATGCGACACTTTTGTGTTTTTATCAAAGGAAAAATCTTTATATATATATTTAAATGTTGAGTGAGTGTCTATGTTTTGAACTATAATGATTGTTCGTTTGATGTTGTGACCTTATTTCATGCGTATCCAGAAATTTTATTGCAATAAATTACTATACGAATAGCGGATATTCATTTTGTCAAAAATTATTTGTTGATGCGTGGCGCTCAATATAAATGTCGTTTAATACTTAAGTGTTATACGGGGAGATTCGTATTGGTGTGTCTCGCGTGCAAATTAGTAAATACCGTGCTAGCGGATTTTCCCAACGGAAAAATACAACGGGCTATATCGCATATATTTCTAAAATAATGATCAGAAATTTAAATATTTGAGTCGAAGCAGTAATAAATGTACCTCCCTTCTGAAAACGATTAATTTCGGATGTGATTGCCCTGAAACTTATTTATCTCTTTTGGTATTTTCCTCTTGGTGAATAATATTTTTTTTGTAGTGTTTTCGTGTCTTTTTGTGAGTCAGTCGAAAGATTGTTAAAGTATCTTCTAGAAATCTATTATTGGGAAAGCAGCCTTGGAAATTTTGGGAACCATTTTGAGAAGATTCACTATACTGATCACTCGCTCGTATATAAGCATCAGTACAGGGATATTGGAGCATGTTGCAGTTTTCGCAACATCAAGAGCTGTTTTGATTTGAAAAGCATCTAGATGCGGTACTCCCATTTATAAGATATCCTATGAACTTTCTTTTTTTTACGAATAGTTCTGAATTTTATAGAGTATTAAAAGCTGGAAATCTCATTTCCTTGTGGATTTTGATAGTCTTAGTTCCGTAGAACGTTCCTTATTCTGTTCCTATAGCGACCATAGTTGCCGATAATACACGAATTGGTATATTTGCTTCTTGGCGAAGTCGCATATTTTCTGGTTTGTGTAGTGGACTTCGATGTCCTGATGGTACAGTTTTTCTTCCTTGGCCGTGCGTATAGTACTATATCTTCTCTTTTCTTTAATAAGAGTTTAAAAGTGAAATTTATAGCAATCGAAAACCAATTCCAACGCAATATATTCCCTCAGTGTCGTTTATTTCTTAGTGAGAATTTTATATCTTGTTTTTAGATTTTGATTTTGGTATTTTGGCAGCGAGTGTCTCCTTGAAGATCTTTTTTTTATGGTCCAGTTTAGTGTAAGTCCTCAGATTGGAACGGAAACAAATTGGCTGTATATAAATAATAATAATAATCAATTTTCTTTATTCTACAACGTGAATTCTCTGTCAGTAGCAACTTACATTTTCATCCCAATTTTCTTTAAAGACTCGTAGTGTAGGTTCGAAATGGATATTAACAGGTTAAGTCAAGAAGAGCTGAGCTACGAGATGACGGTAAGGGGGCTACAAACGGGGCCAGTTGAAGACATGCGTAAGCTTTACCGATCCACGTTGAAAGTAGAGAATCTAAGAGGTGCTCAGCCTTTGTTGGAAACGAACCCTTTTACCTTCGACCAAGATAAAAGGGACTTAGGAAAGAAACTTAGTGAAGTCAAAAGCTTGATTGAAGCCTTCAAGGGGGATCAGGAGTGCGGCGAGTATAAGAAGATTGTAACAAAAATTGAATGGAGTTTGAACAGGCTGAATAGGGTGTCCGATACTGATAGTAATCAAGCTAGTGCTAAAGTTTCTTTAAGGAGTTCTTTTGTTTTAGCAATGGGGGAGCTACAAGATAAAGTTGTAGATGAGTCGGATGATTCAGAAACAGATCAGGATCACACACAGTCGTTCTCTACGAACTGTAGACATAGGATCGCTATTGAGAAGTGGGACATTCGATTCAGTGGTGAGAAGGGGCAGTCCTTAAATTCATTCCTGGAAAGGGTTTCAGAGCTTCGTGAGGCAAGAGGTGTCTCAAATATTCAACTTCTTCGTTCCGCTCTAGATTTATTTGAAGGTCGCGCATTGCTATGGTACAGGGCAAATAAGGGCAAGTGTTCTTCGTGGTCTGATTTAGTCAGGGAATTGAAAAAAGAGTACTTACCCCTAGATTACGACGATCGCTTGTTAGAAGAGATTAAAAGGCGTACTCAAGGGGCAACCTAATCAATAGGTACTTACGTCGCAGTTATGGAAAGTATGTTCCCTCGTCTCTCTACAAATCTGACCGAAGCACAGAAACTCCGAACTTTAAAACATAATATCAGTCCTTATTATCAGAGTCAACTTGGTCTCAGTGAAATTGACACCATAGAAGATTTATTGGATCTCTGTAGAAAACTCGAAGCAGTCAAAGTATCTGTTGAAGCATTTGCACCTCCGTCCTCTCAGCCGGACTTAGCTTACATATCTTCTGAGCCACATAGCATTTCGAGTGTGGAAAGTCATATTCCTCGTCTAATATATAATTGCTTTAATTGCAAACGGGATGGTCATACTGCAAGGTTTTGTCGCGAAAGTAAACGATGTTTTGGGTGTGGCGCAATAGGAAAAATTAAAGCTAATTGTCCCAGGTGTAATCAGAATCGCAATAATAATAGAGATGCAAGAAACTCAAATGGTGAAGATAATCCGAATTCAGTTTCGGGAAACGAAACTCGAGTTCGGCAGTAAGCGGCAAGTCGAGTTCCGATAATTACCCAATGGCCGCGGGAAGAGTAGGATTTTTGAGAGATTGTTCTAAGCCAAAAGATTGTCATAGGTGGTCAGTTGAATTGGACTACACTTTCACGAATGTAAGAAGTAGAAGTTTCACTGTTTGGCAATCATATGCTGGGCTTAATGGATTCAGGAGCTTCTCGAACCGTTATCGGCGAATCAGGTTGGGATAAATTAAAACGACTGGGGTTAACACTAATAGAGTCTGGGCCAAATTCAGTTACCTTGGCGAATGGTGATAAAGCCAAAGCTATTGGGGAGATTAATGTACCGATTCAACTAAAAGATGTTATTAGAATTTTCAAAGTTCTCGTTATCCCAGGTTTACCTCACACACTCATTCTAGGGATGGACTTTTGGTGTGATATTGAACTGGATGTAAATTTGAAGGAGAAGTTTTGGAGCTTTAATGAGTCGGAAAATGTTGATGTCTGTTCTTTAGAGGGAAAATTCAAACTCTCAGAAGAGCAATCTAGAGAACTTAATACAGTTGTAGAGTTAGCAAGATCAAAGATGGGCGACGGGCTAGGTTGTACCAGCAACGTTGAACATATAATTCGAACAAATTCACCACCAATCAAACAGAGGTACTACCCAGTCTCCCATTCATTCAAAATATAATTAATGAAGAGTTGGACAAAATGCTAACTGCAGGTGTAGTAGAACCTTCTGACAGTGCTTGGGCGTCACCAGTAGTGCTGACAAAGAAGAAAGATGGTTCATACAGATTTTGTATAGATTATAGAAAACTTAATAGAGTCAGTGAGAAGGATGCTTACCCTTTACCCTATGTATCAGCGATATTGGATAAATTAAGAGATGCTAGATATATTACTTCACTCGACATAAAGTCTGCTTTTTGGCAAATTCCCATGAGTGCTAGCTCAAAACAGTATACCGCCTTTACGGTCCCAGGTCGCGGGTTGTTTCAATTCCGTAGGATGCCTTTTGGTCTCACGAATTCACCGGCAACTTGGCAGAGCTTAATTGATCGGGCTTTGTCTGGAGAGTTGGAAAGTTTTGTTTTCGTCTACTTGGATGACATCATCATAGTTACTCTATCTTTTGATCAGCATATTGACATTTTAAGAAAGGTCCTGGACAGACTCTTTGAGGCTGGTTTGAAAATTAACTTTGAGAAATGTGAGTTTTGTCGAAGTGAGTTGCGATATCTTGGTTATGTGGTAGGAGAAAATGGTCTGCAAGTAGACCCCTATAAGGTCAAATGTATTTTGGATATCCCTAGTCCGAATTCAGTTTCAGATCTAAGGAAATTTATCGGGATTGTGGCTTGGTATAGGAGATTCGTGCCAAATTTCGCGTCGTTAATATCGCCACTCACAGATTTGCTGAAGAAGAATCGAAAATTTGTTTGGACAGAGCAGTGTGGGAAAATATTTAGAGAAGTCAAAGAAAGGTTAGTGTCTGCACCAATCCTTTCGTGTCCCAATTTCGAGTATCCATTTATAGTTCATACAGATGCTTCTGGTCATGGTATGGGGGCAGTCCTAACCCAAGGAGAAGAAAAAGTCATTGCCTACTTGAGCAGGTCGCTCACACGTTGTGAACGCAATTACTCTACAACAGAACGAGAATGCCTAGCTGTTTTATGGGCTGTAGAAAAACTCCGTCCGTATCTTGAGGGTATGCGATTCACCGTAGTGACGGATCATGCATTGTTAGAATGGCTAAATAATTTAAAAGACCCTGTAGGTCGACTAGCTCGATGGGCAGTCAGAATGCAGCAGCATGATTTTGTGGTATTACATCGTAAGGGAAAGGAACATTTGCTTCCCGATTACCTGTCCAGAAACGTACCAATACTAGCAAGCTTGGAACAGACACGTGGAATAGTAAAAGATAAGTGGTATGGTAAAATGGTGAGTGTGGTAGATTCTAACCCTTCTCATTATCCGGAGTGGAAAATCGAAAACGGGGCTTTGTTTAAGCATTGTTCTGTTCCATACCCCGAACCCGCGGCGGAGTCCGATCGTTGGAAAAGAGTTGTACCTAAAGAAGAAAGACAGCCAGTTATTTTTAATACGCATGACGCTCCTACCACCGGTCATGTGGGAATCCAAAAGACATTTGACAGATTATCTCAACATTTTTATTGGCCTAAAATGAGAAAAGATATTGCAACTTACGTCAGAAATTGTAAAACTTGTCAAGCAGTCAAACCAGTACTTCAGAGGCCTGCCGGACCTATGGCGATTCGCAAAAATGCTAATTTTCATTGGGAAACACTGTGCGTAGATCTGATAGGTCCGTTGCCAAAATCTCGTCATGGTTACGCTTATGTCTTCACCATCGTGGACCAATTCAGTCAGTTTCCGCTTCTCTTTCCGTTGCGTTCAGCAACTACTAAAAACATTATCCAAGTATTAGAAAATTCTGTGCTCTTGTTGTTTGGAGTGCCGAGGCAAATCATTTGCGATAATGGGTCTCAGTTTACTAGCAAGGAATTTCGAAGTCTATGTGATGGGTATGGTATCAATATAAGTTTTACCGCGCTTTATCATCCGCAGGCCAACCCAAGTGAACGTACGAATCAAGTCATAAAAACTATGCTCCGAGCATATGTCGCAGATAACCACCGTGAGTGGGATTTGCATTTACCGAAAATTGCCTGTGCAATACGCACATCTACCCACGAAGTCACCAAATTGACCCCATACTTCGTAAACTTTGGGAGGGAAATGACGATAAATGGTCAATTGTATAGAGGTTTGCAGGCAAACGAGCAGTATGATAGTAATCTACCCGCGGTTGCATTAGAAAAAGTAAGGTCTGATATACGAACCAGATTGAAGAAAGCTGCAGAAGCTTGTAAGAAAACGTAATATCTAAGAAGAAGATCTGTAAGTTATTTTCCAAACGAGTTGGTCTGGAGGAAGAATTATGTGCTCTCAAACGCAGCTCAATACTTCAGTGCAAAGCTAGCTCCCAAGTACATAGGTCCAATTAAAATTTCAAAGAAAGTTTCTCCATGGACATACGAACTTGTCAATTTGGGGGGAGAGAAAGGGGAACTTGGCATGTCAAAGACCTTAAGGCGTATTCAGAACGTGAGCCGGAGTCATAACTTATTTGTTATGTTGTTAAGTTGTTTTGTTTTAGTTGGTAATTTTGGTCGTCTTGACGGTAGCTTCTTATAATTTTTTTTAACCCTCTTCGTTTGCGCAGGAACAATACCTTCAGAAGATTTCGGGGAAATCTTCTAGAGGAAGGGGAGATATGTTATAGAGTTAACATAAACAGGGAACCATAACTAGCTTCACAAATGGTCACAGCGTCAAACGCACGTATCTGTGTTGTCCAGTACTTTGTGTTTTGTCCCATAAGAATCCCAAAAGCCAATTTACTGCTCCTGTCGTTATTTTACAGATTTCATTAGGGAAAAGGAAGAGAAAAAAAGCTGAGTCGAAGCTTCGAGGATGCTGAACAAGGGGTTAGCATAGATCTCAGTCGACGTATTTATCCACCAGAAAATTCTGGACCCAAAGTATGGAGAGGTCATCGGATGACACGAGATGGAGATATCAAATTGTTATTAGTTAAGAATAATCATTGTTATAATTACGTATTAATTATTTCGATGTAAACTCTGGATCACCTCAAAACAGCTTATAATAATCAAATGATAAAAATAATTCAATTGCATAATTCAAATTCAAAGTGCTGCGAATTCACAAAGTTCAGTGGCTCCAAAAATCGAGATCAGTGTCTGGTCTTCTTAGAGTGCAGTAGTTAAGTAGTTGACGACAATAATTGATTAATCGTTAAAGGAAGAAGAGAACCGAATAACAGACGGGAGGGCACCTTTTTTTTTGTTTTTTTGTGGTCCAGAGCATCCATCCCAAAGTTAAGTACATTTCATAATCTTCTTTATTGTTGTTTTTTATCATACAAATTGTTGTGAAAATTCATTGTTTGTGTTAAATATAAAAATTTATCTCGATCTACGGCCGGTGCGTGTTGTTCATATATTCCGATAATAAACCACAGTTCATTTCGTGATTGTTTAGTTTTTTTTTATTTGATTCAGTACTCAAGTTTCCGAGATTCTTGATTCTAGCGAACAAAAATCAAGTGGCGCCCATATTTCCATAGGATTACAAGAACCCTGGCCGTCTTCACTGAGCTACCAGATAGAGGATACAGTACGGTAAATTCATCCTCGTTACGGAGCGGTAAGGGTACCGTAACACATTAGAGCAAGTTTATTACTTGTAGCAATTATCGCAGCAGAATGCCTGGCGTTTCTCCCTGCAAGGTTCCCTCCACATAGATATTACTTGTGAAGAATCCATTAGTTCCCAAACCCTGCATGAAATAGGAACAATGCACATCATTCCTGGTTGTTATGTTCGTAGCACGGAATTCATCCTGCACGGCCACAACGTAAAAATGTCCAAATTCAATCCCCATTTTATCGAATGATAAACATCTCTAATATTACATGGAATATGACGTCTTCTCCAAAGAAATGCATATAGAAACAGATCCCTTAAGGATTATAACAAATGCGGATCTAAAGGAAGTGCTAGAATCCATTCGTTTCCAAAAAGACCAAGAATTAGTTCCTTTAAATCCTATAAACAATCACCATATTCACCACTATACATTGTCGTACCTGACAATTGCCTTAATTATCTTCATTCTATGCGTTTGTCTGTATATTAAATACAATCAAAAACCCGAGAGTCTGAAAATACACTTCCAGAACAAGAACTTGAAGATATACCTAGACCAGAACCACGAAAACTGAGTTTCAAAATTACTCCAGCACCTGCAGGAAGAACGCTAGAACACGTTTAACTAATTTAGCTTTAACGATTAAACAGGCAAATATGACAAACAGAAAACTGAGCAATAGTAACCCTTTCCTTCCTTAAATTTTCCTTGTTGGATAGAAAATAAAATTTTTTTTTTTTTAGCTCGTAGAGTTTATAATTGTAATTTGTTTAAAATACATAACAAAGTAGTATATATATATATATATAAAAAAAAACACAAATTAATGAATAAAATAAGAAAAAAAAGGGCATTGACAAATTTTTACATCCCCGAACTATTAATGAACGAGTATTTACAAAAGCAGAATGAATCAATAATTAGTAATCTATGTTATATAAAATATCTATAGTAGGTAAGGTACATTACACTATTCAATATTAATGATAATGCAATAAGTTTTAACCTTCCTTTATTTTATAATATGTAATAATATAAAGCAGATAACAGTAAAACTTCGAAAAACCTTTTTCTTATTTTTTAATTATAACAATAGATAACTAAATAGGTATAAAAATATACAAAACAGGAAGTTAGAAACGATAATAACTCCATCTACATCAATAAGGAAATTTGTTTTGAATTTAATAAATAATTACTATAACTAGTAATAGATAAAACATAGACATTGGAACATGTACAGATAATACTGTTACTATTGTTTATAAGATTGAAGTCATTTAAGGCTAACTACAATTCCTCCTCATAGTATATAAATCCTAGCAAACTCAAGAAAAAAAAAGAAAACATTTCCCCATCAGGAAAACATACAACAAATGTCACCACTAGTGATTATAAAGCAAATCCCAATCCCTACCCATAACCACATTCCTTATAACAAAATATACAATCCAAATTCTAAAGGGATACAGAACTGCACTTCCCGAACATGTTCAACACAATCAAAAAGAAAATAAAAAAAGAGGAGAAAGGGCAACGAATAAGGTAAAGGAATGACATTAAATACAACACACTTTCTTTTTCCTTCTTTTATATGTTAAAAACAAAAATCGGAAAAATTTTCTATACAAAAAAGATCATATTATAAATTTACATACAAATAAATGAAATTCAAAAAATAAAACATGAAAAAAAAGGAACAGCTTCTTCCATAAAAATTATACATCCGCAGTTGGGCTCATTAATGGGGGGTGGTGGTCAAAGCTCGTCGGGTCAGGACAGTAATACGACCTGCCAATCAGAATAAGGTTTCCCCCTAGGCATGGGAATATGAAAAAGAAAAAAAGCGATTAAATTTTTTTTCCCGTAATGCATATTTTACAAAAACTTACCTAAAGCCGCCACCGACAGACCATATTGCGGCCAGAGTGAAAAGTTAACCACGTAATACCGTCCAGGACGCGGCTCGTTTCCCCAAAACGTCCTGGTTTCTCTACCCGGACAAATGAAATTCATGCGAATTGGTCCCTTCCAATCAGGCCAAATATACTCTACGTAAACGCCATCAATGATAACAACGTAACCTGCTGGAGCCCTGTAGGGGCGTCTCAATACTAGCTCCATGAAAAATCATTTTGCAAGTGACCACCAACGTCTAACAAATTTCTTCACTCATACCCACCGTATCAAAAAAATTTACAATGAAGCAATTTCTGTCCGAAAAATATATGCAACAAGAAAAACCCAAATGATAAACCGAAATATTTCTTTCAAGTCTACCCACGCGATGTCAACGCTATACAAAACATCCTTGTCGCCGCCTTTAGTTTTTTTCCACTCCCCCTCACTTTCCTAAGTTCTTCCAACCACGCTTACCGATCCAATAGAGGAAGATTTGTATAATAAAGGCAGTACATGTGTGTAAAATAAATACATACAGTAAAGATAATACGTAATAACTGCAACACATTCTTATATTTACTATAAAATATTATTTTATGTACCGATTACCTTTGAACGATTATAGACAATTATCAAATATAGAGATAAGGAATACAATATTCAATGTAAAAAAAAAGAAAAAAAACAAACAAAGCATTTATGGCTAACCTATATTTATAAATGCATGTACATTCTGAGGAAAGAATTATATATAGCTTACCTGAAAAAAAAAATCTTTTCAATATATAAAATTTAGCTAAGCTGTATATTAGTAATATAAAGAAAGTTTTCTCTTGGAATAAAACTTTCTTTTCCCCAGGGGGGAGGGATGTTGCGACTAATCACACCCATAAAGGTCCATGCACCAATATGTTGCCCTATGCAATATATCGATGCATTGCAAAGTTGACCATGAAAATTAATTTAAATTCATGCATTCAAAGTTTAATTTAAAATTTAAAATGCATTTCCATACTGCACAAAATGCAATTTAGCATAAATTGCATTTTGTTATCAGACACACATTCCACTCACACCGTATGCACACTTACATACATACAGTATCTTCTTACTTTTTTTCCGTATGTACACTGTACATACGTACATAACTTACATAATCCATTCAAATTGTATGTATTTACATACATACAATTATCACAATTATTCGCGCCGTCTTAAAATTAATATTTCAAGACGGGCGCACACGTGGATATCGGATTACAGTTTTCATTGATGCATATAGATCGCATCAGAACTTTTTGCATCTTCTCACGTACGTTTTTTCAACGTCGTGAGAAAACAATAAAAAGAAAAATAGAGCTTTTGAAGCGATCGTGGATACCTGGGGCCATCAATCCCGATCCTCGAGAAGTTCGTTTTTTGAGTTCGTCGAAGTAATAACGAAAGAAACCCTCAAATCATAGTGCGTTGGAAAATAATTAAAATCATTTAATAAAATTACTTATTGTTCGATCGTTGAAAAATAACTTAAATCATAAAATCTTCAAATCATAATAATAGTGCGTTGGAACATATTTTAAATCATTAAATAAAATCATTAGCGTTGTGAAATATTAAATATTATTAGAAAGGAAAAAACATACATATGTACGAAAGTGTTAAAATTAGTAATGGAAATTGAAATATATATGTATAAAAATTTATAACTTTTAGAGAGTGTATATTCATTTTCGGACTTAAATCCCCTCTCGGGCCGCTTCTCCACGAATAGACCGGGGAGCACGAGCAGTCAAACGATAACATCACATCAACAGTTCTATTTGGCTTGCCTGAATTCCAGAGTAAGTTCTTCTAGCAGTCTTGCGATCCTTGTATCAGGAAGGCATCACCGCAAATTTAGTTTATAAAGAGATCCCTTACCAATAAGTTTGTAAACTCCACATGCCCTTGTGACGGCGTTTGCTCGGTCGAAAAATTTTTTCGGGCGCCAATTAGTCGAAGTTTGAATTCGGGCAAGTTCAGCGGAGTATGAGACCTGCGCGAAAGGGGCTATTCCTAATGCGCTGAATAAATATGTAAGAAAGACAAGAAAGCGTTGAGGAAACAATGCGTTTTGAAATTTGGATAACGAACTAGAGAGATTAAAAAGAGGAACAAAATAATTACATTTTGCTGTTTGAAATTTTAACATTATTTTAATTAGATTAAACGTTTTAAATATTCGTATTAGCGAAATGTTGTAATTCCACGGTACTATGGCGGTTTTTCTTCCCAAAAATAGTACTTGTATCAAGCACTTCAACATCGGTGACCACGACGTGACGAGCAGGCCGTATACTCGACACCAAAAACAACCTAATCAGAAAGAGCAGTAAACATGCTGTAACGTTTGTTCATGCGGCCAAGTGAAATCCCCAATAACAGCAGCAACAATTTGTTGGATATCTTAGTACTAACATCAAAACCAGCCTTATATGCGGTGCACAGACCACTTGGTAGCGTATATCCCGGTGATCGGAACGAAAAACTTGAACAACAGCAGCCATAAATCTGATTAATCTATCAAAAACACTAGCCACTAACATTTTTCGGAACAGTGATAAAAATTTGATCGTACATGGCCTCCATTAAAATGTTAACATCTGCAATCTATACCTCCACATCAACCGCTTAAGCAGTGTCAACCAAGTGAAAGTATACGTACCAAGTAGCGAACCAACAACTAGCAAACCATTTACCCAAGGAAACACGGCTATGGTGATAGCTACAGTAACTCTTATTCAAAAAATTCTTCTGGACCTGATTGATGGTAGATTAAAAAAAGAATTGAGCAATCATTAAGAAAACATTAACAAAAGAACCCTTCATACTTATATATATGATTTTTATTATGGAAATATTTTCTCATAATGAAGGTGCATTATAGTATATCCACATTTTTAAAAATATCCTCTATATTAAATATATTGTAGTATATTATAAAGGGATAATTGGTATTATGAACCCTTTCCCCTCTAATCAGTATCATAATATTTAATTTAACAATTTCAATATAGCTTAGTATTTCTCCTATCCTCGTTTTGCGTAATCATTATGAACGAACATTGGTCATCGGCGGAGCGGTTATCCAGTATTGGATGCAACACTTACAATAGAGGGCAACCACTTTTGCCGTAGACGCGAATGCGGTAACAATCGTACCATTTTGGAGAGACAGTCCGGAATTTTGGTTCCTCCAAATTGAAACGCAGTTTGCGTTATTGAGGACTATTCAAGAACAAACTAAATGTTACCACGTAATCGGTACTCTCGATGAAAGCGTTATTCACCTGGTCGGTGATATCGTGGACACCTCGTCCTCAAACCAGGAGTGTTCCCACTTAAAAGAAACCTAACTTTCCAGGTTGTCAGGAAGTGAGGATTGTAAAATAAGGAAACTTTTAACAGAACTTGTATTAGGAGACGCAGAACCCTCACATTTGCTTCGAACGATGCGTGCACTTAACGGAGGGAGACTAGTGGGGAATATCTTAAGTCTCTTTGGCTTCAACCCCTACTCTCAAACATTCAAATTATCTTGACCTGTAAATCAGGTACCTTGGATGCTCTGGCAGCATGCGCAGACATGATAATTGAAGTAAATACGAGGCCAGAGATTTATACAGTTAACGCTTCCTCGTACAATCAAAGCGCTTCTCTAGAACAATTGTCAGGGGAATTCAGGGATTTGGCAGACTTCGTTAAAAAGTCGTTAACTTTTCGCCGTAATACGTCACGTAGTAGTCTGTCCAGTAGTTCATCAGAAATAAATCCTGCACACAGATCTAACTTACCACGCTTTCAACTCAGATGAAAGCCTGACTGGTGCTGATATCCACCTCCTTGTTCATTCAAGGCGAAAAATAAAAGTTCAGTTTCTAAACCAACTGCAGACGATCAGCAATTCTGTACAAACTATTATTCCCTCTTAGCTGAGTCCGAAGACATTCCCGAAACGGCTATATGCACCCTATTTGGACTCTTCGAGCTCACGAGCATGACTTTTGGTTTGTGTAATGCAGCTCAATCTTTCCAAAGGTTCATTCATGCATTTCTCCAGGAATTTCCTTTTTCTTCGTTTATTTAGACGATATTCTGATAGCATCTAAATCGGAAGCTGAATATTAGAAACACCTTGAACAAATTTTTAATCGTATCAGCGAATTCGAGCTAATTATAAATTTAGATAAATGCAATTTCTCAAAGCCACGGGTAAAACTTCTAGGTCATCTCATCACTCCTGATGGAGTCTAACCATCTCCGGAATGAACAGAGCTAATAAGAAATTAAAAGCCGCCCTGTCAAAGACCTACACCGCTTTCTGGGGATGATAAACCTTTATCTCCATTTCCTGCCTTCTGCAGCCAAACCTCAAGCTGTTCTTAATTTCTTTCTAACCGGATCTAAGAAAGAAGGTTCCAGAAAGGTAAACTGGTCAAAGGAATCTATAGAAGCATTCGAATTGGTTAAAATGCAGCTTGAGGAAACTATTCTCCACGTTTTCCTTCCTCTTCAATTCTATTGGCACTGTGGGTCGATGCTTCTGACCCGGCTATCGGGGCCACGATTCAACAGAAGTTAGGTTAATGGTGGCAACCGCTAGGCTTCTACTCGTTCAAGCTAAATACACCAAAATGCAAGCATAGTACGTATGACAGGGAACTTTTAGCAGCGTATAAGGGTATCAAATACTTTCGATACTTGTTAGAAGGCCGCGTCTTTACGCTTTTCACCAACCACAAACCCTAAACTTTAGCGTTCCAACAAAACCCCGAAAAATCGTCACCCAGATAACTACGGTATCGGGACTTCGTCGGACAGTTCACCACAGACATACAGAATGTTCCTGGTAAAGTGAACGTTGTAGCTGATGCTCTCTCCCGAATAGACAAATTACACCTGCCCAGCTCAATTAATTTCGAATTAATTGCCGACTCTCAAATTGAAGACGCGTAATTTCAACGACTCTTGCGAAAATCCTCAGTATGAGTTCAAAAAATTTCCAATTTTCGGCTCAGTCAAAAAATTGAATTGCGAAGTTTCTTCAGTGCGAACAAAACCTTATATTAAACTAAATTTCAGAAAATCTGTGCTTAAAATATTTAATGATTTTCCTCACCAAAGTATTCCTACTTTTAATAAGATCATAACCACTAGTTACTTTTGGCGCTCTATGAACAAGAACATCAGCACTTGGGTTCGTTCTTCCCTATCTTGCCAGCAAAGCAAAGTATCTAGGCATACAATAAACGTACTTTGGAGCGTTCCGGCTTGCTCCAACCACTTTCGAACGACCCATCTCGACCTCACCGGGCCATTGGTTCCCTCTCAAGGTTTTCGATATTGCCGTTTTACGTCGTCCCTGCGATTTCCTTCAAAATGCTCCATTTTAAGGACAAAGTGAATTTGTTATTGCACTGCGCGAACATTTCTCAAATATTAGACCAATCCCAGCCTCAAACAACTCGCGTCCAACATTTTTCAAATTCAAGAAGCTGGATAAATGCTCACATGTTTTTCTTAGAACCGATACGAGCCGAACTTTTTTACAGCCCCCGTATGAAGGCCCTTTTAAAGTTATTAAACGTAACCCCATTTTTTTCATTGTAAAAATTAAAACAAAAGATGTTAACATGTCCATAAACCATTTAAAACCCTGTTTTGGGTAATGCGAGGACTCTACTAACGGCCGACCTGGCGAACTAAACGCAGACACAACAACAACCAATAGAAACAACTCACAGGGGCGTACTCGGACAGTGCGTGGAAACTCCGAAACAACACCAAATATAAGCCATTTGTGTAATAGAGAACCCTCTCAGCCAATATCTACAAGTCCTCAAAATCATCCAGACCCAATCACTTTCCCACAGTCTATTCCGACTGGGCTCCACCGGCTAGACTCGGCTCCACCTAATGCACGGAAACACAAGTATTCCCCAATGCACTACAGGAACTGGCTGAATCACAGGATCCCCACGTTTTTAAAGCATCACAGAAACTAAAGTTTCGCTGGTGGGGGAGTATTGCGGCGGTCTCGCCCTCGATATCACTAATGATTTTGAAATATTCTAAGTATTTCGAAGGGGGCTTACGAGATCTAGTCTCGAACGTAGCAGGGAGGATGCCGGTAAAATGGACAGCTCAGTTTTTTTGCTTCAAATATAAAATTTTATTTAAACTAAAACTCATTTGCTTATAACTAGCAAAGGGTAGCAAAAAGATGTAGAGGATAAAAGTGTTGTAGATTAGTCTCAGCGCAGAATTATTTTTTGCTTATAGGTGTGGGCAGGAGTATTGCGCATTAATCTCTGCGCAGAATTAACTTCTGCTTAGGTGTGGGCAGGAGCATTGCAGATTAATCTCTACGCGCAATTATTCTATCCTTAGGTGTAGGAAATGATAGAATTTTTCAGATTATTCTCTGAAATATAGAATTAATCTACTGGCGGATTTTTGGGCAGAGATGGATATTCTATGTTTCCCGGAGAAGGCAGTTCAACTTTCAAGTATTCGGATAAAATATTCGGGTGGGAGGTTGAAGCTGCCTAGTGAAGCTATACTGCCGTACTTAAAACATCGATTCAAAAAGTGCATTATAAGCGAACGAAAATTTCATATGGAAAACACAAATAGTTCTACAAATGTCTAACTGTATACAGGTTCGTTACATCCTTTTTGCGGGCGATGTTTCACAAAAACTGTCTGTCTTTTGTTACGACCCCAATGTCATTTTGTGTTCTCCCTTAAACTTATGTGTATCGTTTTCCAAATGTCAAGTTTACTGATGATCCTACCAATTTTTAGTTTCAGAACCGTCAATCAACCAATCTTCAACCTCTTGAGTGCACAAAAATTAGACTGCGGAACTTCGGTAGGTCAACACCGATCATCTGTCTCGTCGCAAGCTACGATACACTCACTCCGTTAAGCGGTTGATCGAAGAATGGCAGTGGCAGCAAACCAATAGTCACAATCGAACCCCAACCTGGAAAAGGAAAATATGTGCAGGGAGCTAATTAAGAAGAGATCATGTTCAATAGAGTTAAGGGGGCGCTTTCCTATTCGTATGTATAACACAGCTCACGTTAATTACGAATAACTTGTTTCTAGTTAGGAAAACATCTTCAGTCCCAAAAAAATAAGGGGCATGTCTAAATTTCTAGTGGTAATGAATTTAAGTAGGTAATTTACGACTATTATTGAAGTAGTAACTACCTTAATCTTTCGTATTTCATTTAAATATTTTTTTTGAATTACTCAATTTTTTTTTAAACTATATATATTTTTTAAACCAGCCTTGAACCTTCCTTCCTGTGAGAGATAGTAGCCTAGAATAATATGGTATGCTCACCTGATTTGGGGTAGTCAAATATAGTCCAGGTCTCCTAACATAATAGATATAAACCTTCAAATCGTTTCCGCTTACATATATATGTGCATGCAACATAGCAATTATAAACATTATATATTAGTGTAAGCTCAAAACAAAACAACAAAAGAAAAGTTATAAGCAATTTTAAGTGAACTGTACAAACTAAGCCGTCAATATACTAAAACGAACAAACTAAAAATACTAAAACTAACAAACCAACGATGAGGGACGTAAAAAGAATTTTGAGCGAGCTACGTCAACTGTTGAACCAAATGAGCATAACATAAGGAATTATACGTATGAAAAGTGAGTGTCTAACAATTATATATATAAACTCAACTCAAAAGATAGTCACAGTTGACAGTATAAAGCAAACCGCGAATTGGTCGAGTGAACATAAACTCAACTCAAAATATAGTCACGGTTCACTGTATAAACGAGGCCGCGAATTGCTCGAGTGTCGATTGGCAGCAATGTAAGAGCGGATGCTCGGTTCCAGAGAGTTCGGGAAAAAATTCACAAGAAAGAATTGGTCGATTGGTTATTATATATCTAAAATATGCCTAAAAAGGAAATCTGAAAAAGGCAATAAATAAAAATATTTAATTCATAAAATTTTCAGATAAGCTAATCATGCCATTAAACGTGGTTGGCTTATCTATTTAGTCACAATCCATGAATTAAAACAAAATTATTCCCATGGCAAATTTTGCCATTAGCAAAGTTTGCCCGTAGAAATAATTACTTTAAAATAAAATGAAACAAAAAGAAAATCGTACCTTCAGTACAGAGGGTACCAATATAACACCCCCACCAAACTCAGCGAGTAGAGGAGTCACTTTAAAGAGCGGGACAATCCATACAAATCCCCAATAAGTAATTTAAATTTAAAAAATTATTTAAAGTATTTAGAGGTGAAAGTGGGAGACTCCTCCGAACTTTCTGTTATACAGTGCCATTCAATTGATAAACAGCTCATAAAGTCCCTTGAACGGCGGATTGAGCAAATTGCGCAATTCAAAGAAAGTACGGAAAAATTTAAAGAAAGCTTAAAGCAGTTTGGGGAACTCTCGCAATCTCTCGAAACAGAATTAAAAATAATAGTGTAGAATTAAACCATAGTGCCATAGACAGTGTCAGTGATTCCACCGCGAGTGATATCCTTTTAAATTAGCTGGACGACTCCCTTCTGAAAACTAGTATAGTAGAATCTAGCTCCCCATTAGTGCCAAGATTAAAGTCAAAAATCCCCAATCCAAATATGCCAGCTTTCGCTATAATAGCCAAGCTAACTGCCCAGCTCGTTACCCTATTCTCGGGAGAACGGCACCCAAAATTGAGCGTTGAGCCAAAAAATATGCCTAGGATGCTGCAGGCAGGTAACTCAGTGCATTTCGGGCCATGAACTAACAGCGTTTTTACAAATATTCCCCACCAGACTTCGAGGCGAAGCTTACCAGCTTTTTGCTTCAAATATGCCCACTACTTTCAAAGAAGTAGAAGAACGGCTAAATCGCAAATACCTGCGTAGAGAAACTAACCAGGAACTGGTAAATAAATTTATTACCACAAGGTAGTATCCTTTAGATAATCTCACAGCCTTCACGGCACGAGTAAAACAAATGCTGACACTCAGCAATGAAGCAGCAGAATCCAAGTACGGAGCCACATCAGCACCAGCTGTTAAAACGCAGCTGGAAGATTTCTCGAAAAACGCACTAAAAACAGGAGTCAATAACCCCTATATGTGTCAGTACCTGTTGACAATGGCAGACGGCACTGTAGGTGAACTCGTACCAAGAGCACTTAACATGGAACGTCTCCAGCAAAGTGCTCTATTCCTGCAACCTCAGGACCGTTTCAATCATGTGCAATGCAGAATACAATCCAAAATCCTGCTAGTACAGTAATACTACATTACGCACAAAATACACAACCTAGTGCATCTGCAAGTTATAATGTATATAACCGAGGCATTATATCCCTTACACAGGGATCCTGGCAAAACAACGCGCACAAAAATACAAACAGTCACATACAGCCAGTAGAGTTCTCACAGGCAAACCCAACGCCGAATATCAAACAGGAGCCAAGACCTCCTAATAGCAATTATAATGTATACAATAAAAATAATTATTTAAATAAAATCAGTTGTAGTTTTTGTAATTTAAGAGGCCGTACATACGCCGATTTTCTGAAACGTAAAAATACGCCGTACTGTGTGAACTGTAAAATGTATAACCATGACGTGCGTGACTGCAGAAGAAACAATAGTTTCCAAAGACCACATAACAATAGTGTACCACCATATCAACGTTCTAGGGACCCACAAGGGCCCCATAATTCTCCCCGGCTGGACTATAAATTACCCATCAAATAAAATAGGGTCCCCTCAGCAGCCCGATTCCAGTGTCGCTACAGTAAAACTTCCTTTAGGCATAGGCCTGAACGGCCAAACTAAACTAGTAGTAGACACAGGCGCCGAGGTTAGTATTATAAAGCAAAGGTCAATAAAAGGCCCCAAAACAATTAACCACAATGAGGCATGCACACTTCAGACTCCATTTGGTACCGGAAAGACGCTGGGAAATTGCC